>CM067217.1:91613559-91943696 GCA_034190945.1 Octodonta nipae | reverse complement strand
GTTCACCTGACAACACTTGTATAGGAAACAAATGTCAGCTATTTTACGCCGTTTTGCAAAGATTGTAAATGCAATTGTACTAAAATATCATTATATTGGTAATTGTCCCTGCTCAAACCCATTTTAAATGCTACTATACGAAGAAATTTATTTTGAACTTTCTCCATATAATCGATATGTGTTATAGTGGGGGTTCCATATAACAGAACAGTACTCGAGAATAGATCGTACTAGTGAACAATATAATAAACGAATGGTGTTATGAGAAAATGTTTTAGATGAACGATTGATAAAACCCAAAACCTTGTAACTCTTGGAAACAACTAGATCAATGTGTCTACGAAAAGTCAGAGAATTATCGAAAACTACACCAAGGTCACGAATTTCACTTACTCGCTGTATCGTTTGTGAATTAATAGCGTATGAAATGATTATAGGTTGTGAAATTTTTGCAAAAGTAATAATAAAACATTTATTGATATTCAGGTCAAGATCATGGCTAATACACCAGGCAAATAAAGAGTTTAAATCGGATTGGAGTAACGTGGCATCATTACAAGTTGCAATTTCTTTAAACAGTTTGAAATCGTCAGCATACATTAAGATATTACAATGATTAATAATTTTGCCAATGTCATTAATAAATAAATTAAAAGAAATGGCCCCGCGTGAGAGCCCTGTGGAACTCCTGAAGACACACTTATAATCCTGGAAATAATACCCCCACCTTAACATAATGGTATCGGTCTGAGAGATAACTCTTTGTCCACTCTAAAAGTGGCCCATAAAATCCTAGAGCTTGAAGTTTGGACAAAAGTATTCTATGGTTAACTCTATCAAACGCTTTAGCGAAATCCGTATAAACAGAGTCAACTTGTAGTCTATTCTCCAAAGTTTTTACTAAAAATGACTCATAGACGGCCAAATTGGTTAAAGTAGATCTACCTGGAAGAAATCCATGCTGTTCGTTAACAAAAATGTGTTTAAATTGCCATGATAAGAATTGAGAGAAAAAGTAGTCCAATAATTTCGGGATCTCCGATTGCATACATACAGCTCGGTAATTCTCAATATTTTCTATCGATCCACCTTTGTGGATTGGCCTCAGGTAGCTATGTTTCCAAAAACTGGGAAACTTTCCGGATGAAAGTGACAAGTTAAAAATTGTGTTCAGAGAGGGCGCTAGAGTGTAGACACAGTTTATTAAAAAATGCGAAGGAATGCCATCAGGGCCACACGAGAGCTTTAACCGAAGTTCATTAATTCTGCCAATGATGTCTGCTACAGTTACACAAAAGGAAGACAAGTTAACCGAGTTTTCATAATGAAAATGAGGCACATTAATGTTCTGATCCAATTTATAGACTGTTGAAAAGTAGGTAACAAAAAGACCTGCCGTTTCCTCAGCCCCGTTGCTTATTTCATCCTTATAAAACATGGATTTCGGATTAAAAAAAATTAATAATAGCATTCTGCACTGAAGGTCGTCAGTAGCTACTTAACAAAACAAAAATGAAGGAAATCGGTTGAGAGACAGAAGGGAAAATGGTACCTAATCGTTTTGTCTTTGCCTATTTATCTATAGGTTAATTGTTATTTTCTGAGTAATCAATTCTTGTTGAACTAGGATCAGGAGGGTCTGGAGTGACCTGTAAAAGAGTAATCTGTATTACTTATTGATCTCTTCAAATTTTCTTTATAGTGGACTTTACTTTTGGTTGGGACTTTTATTTGTTCACTTTCTAGAATCTTTTCTTCTGAAAATTCGGGATTGACTTTACTTTTACTGGTGACAGTTGGTTTTTTGTAAACATCTGTGTCACGTGGGTAAGTTAAGGGTTCTTTTCTGGTTTTGTTATGATAGGTAATTTTCTTTTCTTTACTTGTTATCAATTTTTCGTTTAATTGTCTGTAAATTTCTTTCGTTAAGTTCCTATGTTCTTGAATGTAGCTAGACATTAATTCATGATTAAGATAAGTCAAAAAGGTCTTTAGTGTCAAGGTGTACATTTATTATGTCTGTTGGTTTTTGTTTAGTTACAGAATGAATTGTATTGTTATAAGCTCGGACTGATTGGGGCATATGATTTAAGATGTCAAGTTTGTCATTATTGTGGGCACTAATAATGTTTCGCTATTCGATAAGAGTTGAATGTAGCCTTTCTATAGCTCCATTTGATTGTGGCTTATTTACTGTGGTAAATTGCATTTTGCTTTATGGGTTTTAAAGAATTCTTGAACAACTCTATTTTTATATTCAGTTCCTTGATCTGTAATTCTTATATTTGGTAAATCATAAATATTACAAAAGATTTGTAATTTCTAGTCCTGAGGGATTAGTTAATGTTAAAGTTCTTGTTTCTGTTTCTAAAATTCCTCGGTGATTTGCTGTACTGTGATGATAACTTGAAGTAATGTATTTGATTTATTTAATTTAAAAGCATTACTTTGGAATGTTTTTCTTAAAATTTCAGTTATTTGGGGTACATAGATTTGGTTATCAAAATATATAATAGCATAAGTAAATTTGGGATCAATACAATTTTTAAATAATTCTATTAAGTCAGTATTTAAATTTGAAGTTGATAGTTGACCATAAAGTTTTTTTTTTGTTTGAGAAACATTGGTGCAATTTTGGTTTTGTAGGAGAGTGTACTACAAAATTTATTTTAATTTGATGATAAAAAGAATTGAGGCATCTTTCTGTTATTGGCATTTCTTAAAAGGGGTTCTTCGATACTTATATGAACTGTTCCATTATCTGCATCTTCTTCTTCTTCCGCTGTTAAGGTTTCTTCAGAGTGGGAAATTATTAATTGAACGCTTGAGTTGGAATCTGATTCTTCGGGATTTTGTTCTTCTTCTAAGTTTTCTTGAAATTCTGTTACATTGCCCATTAATGATTCGTATCAAAATCATCTGCTTGTCTCTTCGCTCTTGATTTTTCTAATTGCTTATTAAAGTTTTTCATGCATTTTTCTAGGGTTTTTTTTCTTTAGCATGAATTTATACGCGTGAGAGTGCGTCGGCTTTTATGTTGTTTTTGCCTTTTTTGTATTGAATCTCATAATCAAATTCTTCTAATTTTAGACGCTAACTTATAAGTCTTGAATTTCGGCTTTTTAATGACATAAGGCATGTGATCACAAAAAACTGTGAATTTTCTTCCATAAAGATAATATCTCAGTTTTGTAACTGACCATACTATTGCCAATAATTCTTTCTCGATTGTGCTACAGTTTTGTTCTGATTGGTTTAGGGTTCTCGAAATATAAGCTATAGGTTTAATACTACCTACTGGACCATGTGATAAAATTCCTACGATGCTATAAAATTGGTTCATTTGTTAATACTTGTTTGCAATTTTCAAAACAGTTTATGAATTCAGAATTATGAATAATTTTTTCATTTAACTTCAAACATGAGTTAATGGTTTTGTTAATTTTGCAAAGTATTTTATAACCGTTCTAAAATAACCTAGCAAACCTAAGAATGCTTTTATTTTATAGTGGTTTTTGGGATAGGCTAATTTTTTTTTGCATGTATTTTTTGGGGGTTAGTTAGATTTTACAACGTTCGTAATGACAATATAACATAGGCTTTGCACTTCTTTTTTAAGAATTCTGACTTATCTATTTGGATTTTAAATTTTGTCTCGCGAAACTGGTAAACGAACTAAGTGTTCTTGTAATGAGACTAACCTTATTATTATGTTATCAAATTCGTTCTGAATTACTCTTATCCGTTATCTATATCCATAACTCTCTGAAACTTTGCCGGAGCATTTTTCAGTCCAAAGGGCATTCTGATGTACTCATAATGTTCTTTTTCGACGACGAGGCAGTTTTTGGGGAGTCCTGTGGACCCATTTCAAATTGGTGAAATCCGCTTGACAAATCTAGTGTTGTGACATAATTAAAACGATCTAGTATATCCAAAACATCAGTGATATTGGGTAAAGTGTATCGGTCATCTATGGTTTTCTTTTTCCCAGATGCGTCTGCTTTTTTGGAACGATTTAAATTGGTGAAGACCATGGTGAATCGCTATGTCTTATTATTCCTTGATCTAACATTGAATTTACTTGTTTTTGAACTTCTTGTTTATGAATAAAATGATACTGATAGGACTTAGTATATATCAGGATTTGATCTTTAGTTTTTATTGAATGTTTAATTTGGTTGGTGAAAGTTAAAGGTCGTCTTCTGTGTAAAATATGTCAGAGTATTTGCTAGATATTTTGAGTATTTCACGTTTTTCTTCACGTTCATGTAAGATGTTCGTATTAGTTTGACAACATTGGGTTTTTGAATATTTTTTAGATTGGAGTCAAAGTCAATATTATAAATTTCATAATTGTTTTCGGTCAAAGTAATAATTTGAATGGGTTCTGTAAGGGTGAAAGTTACGTTTGATTTGTTAAGAATTTCTACGAGGTGTTTCAGGAATTTCAGAATTCTGAATTATCTGGTGTGCGATAATAATATCGCCATTTTGTTTATTAACTGGAATCTTTGTGATTAAACGAGTGTGTGGGTTAAGAGTTAACTTAAAAAGTAATTTTTGATTTGATTGTTGGTAGAAAATAGAAATGGCACAATTAGGGGTAAAAAGTTTAGAATTAGCAAAATCTAGTTGAGAGTTTTATATAATATATGATGAAATTTGAACAAGTTAATTTTGGTTTTAAGTTCTCGAAAAATGTGAGTTTCAGCAGAATAATCCTGATTTGACGATTGAAACAACAAACGTATCATGTTTTATTTGATTGGGATGATATTTCGAAGCAATTTCTGGAGAGATAAAGGATTTAGTAGATCCTGTGTCAATTAGTAGTTTTAATGGAGGGTTGGCAATTTTGATATAAGGCAATTCTTTCTTATCTGTCGAAATGTGAAATTAGATCAAGTTGTTTCGTCTTGAGTTCAGATATCGTGAAAATTTTGATCATCTTCTGGATAATCGTCAAAATCATAGTTATTTTCATTTTGAGCCGTGTCTGGTATTTAATTTACTGTATTTTGGTATTGTCTTCAAATTCTGTGTTGAAAACTTCCTCGATGATAATATCGAATCTGTTATTGCCTCGGTTCGCGAAGTGATCGCGGTTATTGTTGAATCGAGGTCGCGGCTGCACGTTTCTTGTATTAGACGTACAGGCACATACGCTCATTGGTACTGGTACTAATGGTGCATTATTTTTTTTTTTTGGTTTTCACACATTTGGCTGTTTTCCCCAAAAACTTGGGTGTTTGTAAATAATTTTTGCTTTGGTGGATTCGGATGTGTCCTGATATGAACTCGGCCTTTTGGAAATTGCGTAGACACTTGTGGAGGTCGATTGAAAAATTGGGTTACTTGATTTTGGGAAGTAGGCATCAGTGGCCTTCTTGTTCTCGTTAGAAATAAATTGCATAGCCTGTGCAATGGTAGTGGGTCTTATGGCTCTGATAATGGAGCCTCAGGGTTCACATAACCCTGCTAAAAGTGACTTAGGGGCTTCTTTGGTAAAAAGGCTTTTTTGAATATTTTTTCGTGATCGTTTGCACTATGTAGATCAATTTAGTTACATATGGTATTTAAGAAATGAATAATTCTTTCCTGGAATTGATTTCACTATTTCTTTGTTTTAAGTTTATTAAGTTTAGGTTTAGGCAGTTTTCGTCCCCAAAATTAGTGATCAGAGTCTTATTAATATCTACCCAACTAGTAACACCTGTAATGCCCACAACTTCCTCAGCTCTTCCTTCTAATTTATTTAAGATACCATTTAACAACAGAGTATTCTGAAAACTAGCCTGCCTTTCATAGTAAGGAGTTACAATTGACTCCGAAGCACTTGAATCGGTGAAGTTTGTTTGGATTACCATCGATTGATGGTATTATTGACAAATTTTTAATATCTAATACTGATACTACATTTCATTTTCTAACTTATTGGCATTAACGGAAATACGACAAAATTTATTGCAATACTGTGAAATGTCTTTATCTAGTTCACTAGGCTCACTATTATTTTCCCTTATGGATACAATAGATGAGGATTCTCACAAGAATTTTTAAAAACTTACCAAACCATTTGAACTTGTTTGTTGACCTGGTTCTGAAAAGTCGTTGTCCACAATGGATTCTGTACTCAGCTTTTCACCTGCCCTAGTTGCGTGGATTTCTTCGTAGTTGGAGCTGCTGGATTCTCAATGAAATTCGCTGAATTTTCTTTTTCGTGTCCCAAAGTCGAGATCTGAACGACTTTTTGCTTTTTATTTTTTCTAAGAACAATATTTATTTATATTTCAAAGTTTAAATTATGTTAAAACAATAATACGTGTTAATTGCTCGAACGTTCATATCAGTATAAATAAAGTAATACAAAACAATATTCACACAGACGGCTATACAAGATTAAGTTTCATGGCTGAAAATAAGCAACTACTACTACATCATCGTAATATAATAATATAAAATAAGCATATTTTATTTATATTATATAGGGCAGTGGTATGACCATAATAAGTTCTAGTTTTTGCACAGTAATAAATATAAATATGTGTAGTTTACTGGTTACTTTTGGTGTAAAATCATATTTGTATACCGTAACCCGTCTATTTTGGGGAAAACCGCAGATATAGGTTTCTGCCCCATAGAGCAGCCTTCCTGGATATCCCAGAGGGCGCTAATTGTTATTATTTAACACAATTTTTAGCATTGAGTTTCATATCGATTCTATCTTGTATGTGGGACAATTGAAGAAAATTGCTGGTTTGGTATTGAGGATGTGATGGAACCTATTGCTGAGTCAATTACTTCAAGCAAGATATAAAAGGTTAAGCAATTTTATAGAGGTTGTTAAGTAGTTCAAATTTGTATATGTTTTATAGTCATTAGTTTGTCATGAAAATATAACACATAATTATCTTTTTGTCAACAAATCTTCTTTATTTTCATGAAAGTGTATATATATAGGTTCATGTGCAAGAGGAGTAACTTTGCTGCTTACCACAGTGGACTATTAATTATTTTTTAACTATTTTTTTAACATTAAGTTTCACAACTATTTTCTCTGTATGATCTGTGTTATCAACTACTATACTAGCTATAAAATTGTCAAAATCCCATGTCATCGACCTTAGAGCAAATTTACTTCTAAAAAATTTTTGTTAACATAATTTTTGCACAACCTACAGTAACAAAGTTATAGGTGAAACTCCGAAAAAAAATTATTTTAACTTTACTTGGTTGTAAATAAGTTACCACAATTTTTTGACAAGGCAAACGTAATGCTCTTATTATAAGTCTAGTACATATTTCTACAGAAATCAAGCCTAGTGCTCATTTTGCATGAAATTGTTCTATATCGTTATTTTGCATATTTTAACGTAGATTGAAATAGCCACTGTATGGATAAAACACATAATATTGCAAAAGATATAAACAAATTTTAGCGTTTTATTGACTGACAGAAAACAATTGAATCATATATTATTGTCATCATTTTAGTAATTCCCAATATATTTTCCAATAATGCAAATGTGACGTAAACAGCAATTTAAAAGGCTATTTATGTTATGTAAACTATTCATCATTACAAAATTACAAGCAAAAATATTCGCAAAAAAATTAGACTTAAAAAACATTTCCGAACAGCTAACTCCTCCCAGATCGTTTATTTCTGTGCCAGCACATTTCCCGTTCCATCAGCCCTCCTATATAGCAAACCATGACTGAAGAATAGACATAAGGGGGATATTGTAAGGTGACCCGCAATAATGAATGTCATCCTGGCGCTCCCTGAGACGCACCCAGAACTTCCGCCTTTGCCGCACCTACCCATTAACTAAATGTCCGTCCAAAGGGCTTGCCTCCACGCCACTATCGGTTAAGGTGCTCCGTCGTTGTCCGATATTTATTTAGATAGTAAATGGAACAATAAGTTCTAAATTAGCAGAAAAAAGAAAACTTTATTATACAATTGCATTATTTCAGATAAGAAAATTAAAATGATTTTTTTTAAATTGTATACGTTTAATGTGCGAATAAACCTCACTAATAAATGAAGTATAGATTATTAGTAAACTACAGGGTACAGGCCAAAACAATACAGTATAATTTAAATATTAAAAGAATAAAAATTGTTATTACAAAAATGTATCTATCAAAATATGTAATTTCATAAATAAAAATTTTTTTGGACTTGACCAATAAACCCCAGAATTATTTTGTTCTTCCTGAGTATTTTTGATGAAATGTTTGCAAAAGGTCCTACACACAATGAGATCTGCCTTGAGAGATACGTCGAGGCCTTGGTCACTGAATCAAAGAGAGTGTGTATGGTTGCATCTAACCAGAATAAGTCTCGCTAAGCCGGTTGCAATGTGAAGGCTTCTACCTGGAGGCAAATCTCAACTTATTTCAACGTCTGTACCCATGTCGCGGGACCATTTCGATTATAATGTTATATATAAAATAGAAACAAAAGGTTAATTTCCTATAATGAAAATTGTTAGTGCTATTGTACGGGCGTTCAAAGACTAATAAAGAGAAAACTCGACGGATTAAAAATTCAGGGCATGTCTGGAGCCGGCGCTGGACATGACAGCATGCGAGACGTCGGTGGCAGGGTGCTGAGGAGGCGGGCCCCTGCCGTCCAAAGAGCTACAGCCCAAGAACCAGAAGAATCACAACAACACTCACCAATACATTCAAAGCAGCAACGTGACCATCACCAACAGAGTCAAACGAGAACGAGAACTCCACCCGCAGAAAGTGTTACGCAGGATCAACAGCCAGCGCTTACACAAGCGGGACTGATAAGACAGCGCATGAAATGGACTAACGCCAAAAATAAATTTATAATGCGCACGTTTTACATAGTGACTAACCTTGGCCAGGACAAAACTGGATATCGCCAAATACTGCATCAAGAGTTCTGTTGTGAGTACCCAGAGCTTCAAGTTACCGAACAGAGAGTCGCAGATCAATACCGTGTCATCTTGAGAAATGGCCTTATTTAGCCTGATCAACAGGACGAAATAAAGAGCCAAGTTGGCGCGAATTATTTGGTCGAAATACAACAGATCCAGAGCCTGAAACACCTTTGGCACAAAGAGCTGATGAGACTCAAGAACTTCAACAAGAACAGCCAACCAACGCTGACCTGCTTGAGAAGATCCAAACAGAAATGGAAGGAACTCTTAGAGAGTATAGTGGAACAGATCCACTGACTAGGCCAACACTTCCCAAACTAAGATCTTCTAAGAAACTGGGTATCGTCTTGCAGGCTATGAACAAGTTTATCGTGCCAAACTATGTTTTAGGTCCTAATACGTTAGAGTCGCTACATACAATCATCTACTGTGCTGCAATTTCCATCTGCAGAACAATTGGGGTCGCAATAAGACCAAAGCAAGACCCTCCCCAATTCAGACAAACACCCCGAATACCCCCTTGGCAAAAAAGACTTGAAGGGAAAATTAATTCTCTTCGGAAAGACATTGGAAGACTGACCGAGTACCAACGAGGAGTCAGGAACAACAGAATAGAAAGACTTGTCAAGACTATCATGGACAATAACCGAATACACTCTCAGTGGGATGGAGAAAACATCACATCTCAGCAGTGTCTGGACAGCCTAGGACAAAAGCAAGTCGATTAAAAGGTTGAAAACCAATTACCAACGAAACTAGACAACGCACTATTCCGAAAATCAGAAAAAGGGTTTTATGGAAAACTCAACAACATCAATAATATTGGAACCCCTAGCTATCCCAGTAAAACGACCATCGAGCAATTCTGGAAAACACAACTTTCCACAAGAGTTTTTCATAACTCCAGAGCGAACTGGATTAAAGAGAAGGAGGCTGCATTTCAGAATTGTGATAAGATGCAACACCAACCATTTACAACGGAAGGACCAGGACAAGATGGTGGGCAGAATTACTGGATAAAAAACTTTACGCCACGCACAATAAATTAACAGTCCTTATTAATGATGTAATTATCCATCCACACAAGATGCTAAGTTTCCTTACGCATGGTGCTACGTACCTCTTACCAAAGGATAACCTATGTACACAGGACCCAGCAAAGTACCGACCAATGACTTGCCTCCCAACCTTATACAAACTTATAACGTCGTGCATTAATCATCGCCTTTTCAGACATTGTGAGCTTAACAACACAATTACCGAACAACAAAAGGGATGCACGAAAAACTCGATGGGGTGCAAAGAACAACTAATAATTGATTTCGTTGTCTGCAATCAAGCCCACGCCAAACGACGAAATCTCTACATGCCATATGTGGACTATAAAACGGCCTTTGATTCAGTTCCATATGATTGGCTCATTCATGTGCTGAAACTCTATAAAGTAAGTAATCGTATTGCTAACTTTTTAGAATATGTCATGACTACCTGGCAAACTAAAATCTTTCTGAATGAAGTCGACTATTCGATACAAACCGACTCTATCCCAATCAGAAGGGGTATACTCCAGAGGGACTCTCTTAGCCCGCTGTGGTTCTGCCTTGCCATGAACCCACTCTCACACAAACTGAACGCGACTAACTTTGGGTTCAGTCTCAAACACAACAACGTACAAGCACTAAAGAAAAACCATTTGTTATACATGGACGATTTACTGTTGATGGCAGCTACGAAACAACAGCTGTATGATATGCTTAAAATAGTATAAGGGTTCTCTAGTGACATCCATATGCAATTTGGACTATACAAATGCCGAATTCTCAATATAGTAAAAGGCAAAATACAGCAGAGGCCCTACGAAATGAGAGATGGCCCCTCAATTGAATCCATGGAGCAAGGCCATACTTACAAATACCTTGGAATAAAGCAGGCTCAACGAATTGATCACTCCACCATGAAAAAGGACCTATCAACAGAGTTCCATAGAAGGGTAAGACGACTGTTGAAAACTAAGCTTAACAGTAAAAATCTGTTTCAGGCTATTAACACCTACGCGTGCTCAGTACTCAGTTGCTCATTCGAAATAGTTAAATGGTGCAAGACTGACATTGAACAACTACAACGGAAAGTTCGAGTTCTACTAACAAAAGCACAAAATCACCATCCAAAGAGCTCTGTCGAACGTACAACGTTGCCACGGTATGAAGAAGGAAGAGGATTGACAGATATGGGCAAGTTACATGATCAACAAATTTCTAATTAGCGTAATCATTTCCAGTAACTCGCAGAATTTTCTGATCTACACAGAGTCATATGTCAGGTTGATGACTCAACACCTCTGAGACGTCAACCAAGATTATGTCGACAGTTCAGCGTCGAACTACTGGTTGATCTCTGGTCATATGTTTCCTGAGACGGAAGGCTTTATATCAGCAATCCAAGTAATTCCGACTAAGAAATATCTAAAGTACATCGTTGAAGACCCTTCTATCAACAGTGACCGATGCAGTTATGGTTGCCAAACATCTGAATCTATCCAGCATATCACAGGAGGATGCCAAGCGTTCGCTGCAACTGAATACAAAGAACGACATGATGCTGTGGCAAAAATACTGTACCAGGAACTGGCGCTTAAACTTGTCCTGTCCTGTTAGGAACAGCCCGGACGGTCCGAAAACCACGGGCCTGATAACCTGGCAAGGGCTCCCACAGTACTAAACCCTTTTGATATGTAGTATATATGGGGTTTAGTGAATTTTCCCTTAGAGGGAGTGTGATGCCATACACTGTATGGTCAAGTCGGCTCATAATAATACCAACCAGAGTGTTGGCCGGGTTATAGTAGCATCATGGTACCCATCGCCTGTAGTATGAGGCCACTAAAGGATCAGGTGTCCGCTGACCTACTACCTAGCGTTCCATCCTTCCCCACAACCCGCACGGGATGGTCTGCTTTATAATCGTTTTATTTAGGAAGTGGCAAACACACGGGTCCCAATTCCCAGGATCAACAGTTGACACCACTCATGAAAATTGAGCTACAGAGTAGATGCCTCCGTAAAGAGCCGCTGTCTGGTGATCGCCAAGGCATGTCTGGTGCCTGCGCTGAACATGACAGCATGGGGCACGTTGGTGGCAGGGTGCTGAGGAGGCAGGCCCCTGTCGTCCAAAGAGCTACAACCGAGAAACAAAAATAACAACGTGACCATCACCGACGCAGTCAAACGAGAACGAGAACTCCGGCGACATAAAGTGTTGCGCAGGATCAACAGCCAGCTCTCACTCAAGAGGAGTGAAAAAAGATCGCATGAAATGGACTAGCGCCATGAATGAATTTATAATGCGCACGTTTGGCTAGGACAAGACTGGATATCTCCGAGAGTTCTGTCGTGAGTACCCAGAGCTACAAGTTACCGAACAGAATGTTGCGGATCAATATAAATATATGAAATATGACCTTATTTCGGCTGAACAACTGGACACACTGAAACACCTTTAGCACAAAGAACGACCGAGAGTCAAGAATTTCAACAAGAACAGCCAACCAAAAAACAAAATAATGTTCAATGATATTTTACAAACACTGTGTTATAATTACCGTCGAAAAAATCAATTAAAGTTCAAAAAGAACCAAATAAAATTAACGCTACTATAACGGGTTAATAAGATTCAAACTGATGTAAAAATGTGGAGTTATCGCAAAACAATTTCTGGAAGACATCGGTCATTAAAAACCAGGAAATAATTGTTAAACAAATTGACTATCCTTTTATGCGAAATCTATCTTTAGTTAGTATTAAGAAGTTAATTATTTAATTTCAAATTAATACAACTAAATGTGTTACTCGAATAAATACTAGAAACTGAGCATCAATGTAAATAACTGAAACAAAAGAAATTCAACTTCTATTTATATACGGGTTGTCCCATTAGTTAGTATTAAAAGTTAATTATTTAATTTCAAATTAAATACTACTAAATATATTAGTGGAATAAATACTAGAAACTGAGAATTAATATAAATAACTGAAACAAAATAACTTGAACTGCTATATATATAAGGAATTTAATTTCAAATTAAATAACTAAATATACTACAGGAATAAATACTAGAAACGGAGAATTAATGTAAATAACTGAAAGAACAGAAATTCAAATACTATGTATATAGCGGATGTCCCTGTAGTTAGTATTAATAAGTTATTTATCTAATTTCAAATAAAATACAACTAAATATATTACTGGAATAAATACTAGAAACTGAGAATTAATGTAAATAACTGAAATAAAATAAATTCAACTGCTATGTATATACGGGATGTCCATTAAATTAGCATTAACAAGTTAATTATTTAATTTCAAATTAAATAACTAAATATACTACAGGAATACTCGAAACTGAGAATTAATGTAAATAACTGAAAGAACAGAAATTTAACTACTAATTATATAGGAGATGTTAGTATTAATAAGTTATTTATTTAATTTCACATTAATACAACCAAATAAATACTAGAAACTAAGAATTAATGTGAAATAGCTCCCAAAATGCAAATACTAAAAAACATAGAATAATTGAAATAATTTGTTTAGCCAATAAATTCAATTATACGTATTTCTAACAGTAGACATGCTATTAGGCATTAGGTGAAAATATTTTTATTCAAAAAAGTTCAGTAGTTATTAGTATTTTTAATGCATTTATATATTGATGAGTACTTAAAACGAAAGTTGCTAGCAATATATGTAGGTTATACCTTGAAGAAATAATTAATACAGAGATTAGTTGGTGTTAATACTGACATCTTTTATATATTATGATGATATGTTTATAAACTACCATAGAATTTTCAGTTGAACATATTATCTTTATGTTATATATGGAACAAGTTAAAAAGCAAAAACACAACAGAATAGGACAAATATACCGATCTGATGGAAGTCACAAAATAGTGTTTCCATACGACACATGCAAACACAGTTATTCAAAAGACCGTTGTGACTTTTAGAGGTTATGTTGTTGAAGGAGATAATGTGTTATTTCTTTTTGGGCTGTCATTGTTTTGTGTGTTATGTCGTGCGATGAAATTGTTGATAGGATTTTAGCGGTTATGTTGTCGAGGGATACTTAGATCATTTACCATCTAGATATAGCCTGTCAAGCGTAAAATCGTGGCAACGCTAGAAAGAGAGGGCAATAGAGACAGTAAGAGGCTATTTCACTTAGTGGGTGGATGGTCGGTAGACGCAGCCAATGAACAACATGCTTTATTGGAAGCAGCTCCCAACCGAGTGAAATAGCCTCTTGCCCTCTCTATTGCCCTCTCTCTCTTTAGTCTTACCACGACATTTTTGCACTGCAGGCTATCTCTAGAAAATAAATGCTCTAAGGAGGGATATTATGTGTTTGTTGTTTTGTGGGACAACATCGTTTGGTGTGTTGTGTCGTCCGTTGAAGTGATTGATGAGATCTCAAGAATGGTATGTGTTTTGTCAGAAAAGGTGTCGAAGAGGATTCGAAAATATAAAAATGTATATGGAATATATGTTTTTAAGTAGCTAAGTATGATGAACAATCGGTACAACAAACAGTTTGCGGGTTGCAACAACTTGAAGCTATTCTACATTTACAGGCATCATGTAAAATTTCTATAGAGTAGGATATTCAGTAAAATAAAATCTAGTCTATTTAAAATTTCTACAGAGTAGGATATTTAGTAAATAAAATCTAACCAAATTAGTGTTGTCACTTATGAGTTTGTAAATATCAAACAAGTTGAAGTCAAATAGGTTTAATGAGGTGACAATACAATTAAATAGTAATTGTCATTAAAACGTTATTAACAATTTTGTGTTATTTGAATACATTTTAAATCAAATCTTGTAGGTTTTACTGCCTTATGTGTTAAGGATTAGGAAACGGGGTCGGAAGGCGCTATTGGTCGTACATCTAAAGAGCGTACGTATTCTTTTGGGAGTGAGTGAAAATGTGAAAAACCCTAGATTTAAGGAAAAATACTGCTTAGTCATCAAGCCAATGTATAGGAGTGCGAATATTAAACCAAAGAGACATAATGTGTTGTGCTCCGCAGTACCTTGTTATCAATCTACCGATCTTCAAATATTTAGATTTAAGATATTTGGAAAATAACTAATTTGGATAATTGCATATGTTTGTCAGCATCCATGATTCGTCAGCCGACAGTGTGGAAGGCTTGCTTTTGTTATGACAGACTGAAGCTGATTATCATCTGGACTACTAAATAGTTTTTCAGTTCATTTACATCAGTAGATCAATTTAGTCATTAAAATTTTTTAAATAGTTGTGCACAGTTATAAAATGATGTCAATTCAAGCAAGAAAGTCGTAAGACAGTGGGTTGTATCAATAAGAAAATTACCTTACACCGAAGTGGGTCTCAAATTTGGTCGCGACATTGAACATGACAGACCAACACCTTCTTCTGGAAGCAGATGTGTGCAGACAAATAAATCATCGACGATAATGTCTTGGAGTGGTGTGGTTACAGTGGTGACTACAGACATAACACATATCATTTTTTGGATTTACTCAAGACCCAGTGAACACATTTACATAATTGTTATGTCAGAATGACGTCATGCTGTGTCACGATTTACATAATATAGAAGTCATATTTGAGTCATTATTTCACATATATATATATATATATATATATATATATATATATATATATATATATATATATATATATATATATATATATATATATATATATATATGACGTAAATATGACATCAATAATTATGATTCATTTGATGTCAAGATGACATAACAATGACATAAAGGAGATGTAAAATTTCTTTCATATATGACATAAATATGACATCAGTCTGATGACATAATAATTACGTCTATAACAATATATATATATATATATATATATATATATATATATATATATATATACGTGTTAAGTTGTCACCTCCGTACAGTTTAAGAGGCTGTCTGACCTCCAGGTCTATCAGATGATTCTGTAAGATTGCTTTATATATGAGATGAGGGGAGTTATTGTAACGGTTTTATATTAGTACTGACCCCCATTGGTGTTGCCTGATTTATGAATTTGCTACACTTTCTACCAACGCAAGTAACGACTTTGCATGTGATATGTAAATATTAAAGTTTCAAAACATAATATTTAAATTTGCAGAAATAAGAATATTTTTAACTGAGGTATTTTATTGCAATGATTTACCTACTACTGATATAAATCTATTTATTATTTAGGATATCAACTGTAGAAATATTATTATTTTATGTAATTTATTAAATTTATTAAAAATATATGATAATCAACTAATTATTTTTTTTTCAATAGTGTGGCAATTAAGATTTTATCATAGGAACAGTTCTTGGAAAATTTGTTATATCACTAGAATGATAAACCTGAATGTTTAAAAAGGCGCAATTTAATTCAATTATGTTATTATAGAGTGAAGACGCGTGGGTTGGAACAAATTCGTGTAAAATTCAGGTGTTGGTTTTATGGAAAAACGCTCGGCCACTTCGGTTTTTTTTGGACTGCGGTTTTTGTGATGATAAACTCATTTATACAGGGTGGGCCAGAAATAAATTGCGACCATAAACTTCATATTTTCAAATGGAAACATTTGTTTTTATTTCATTTTGAATTCTGCATTGAATTCAATATCCTATACCGAAAATTAACAGATATTAAAAAAAAATATATTTATTTCTAAAGTCAAGAAAACAACAGTAGAAATAAGGTGTCTGCTGGTTTGAACCTATTTATTTATATCTGGTTTTTATAATTGTTCGCAGTATTTTAGTCGCATGAATGGAAACCCTTTTTAACCGACCTCCAAAAAGGAGGAGGATATCAATTCGTTTTTTCTCCTGTGGTGCACTGTTTTGAATGAATATGGTCTTGTTTAAAAGAGTATATATCCGGATTGGTGAAACTTCAAATATTGGAAAAGAATTCTATCGATAAAGTGCTAAATTTGTGAATGAACCATGCGTGCATGGAAATCGATCAATATCCCTAACATTTAAGTCGATTTTTCGATAACTCCTTATGGATGTGAATAGTTTTTTAATGTTTAATCTATTAAGGAAGATCCTTAAGTGATCTCATGTACTTTTCTGCGACATCCAACTTGCAGTTTTGCAGAAAATCGCCGAAAATTCCAAAATTCTTATCAAAAATTTCATTGAAATGACATAAAGGACATTTCCTCATAATTACTTTAATTCCAACGTAATAGTGCGGTAGTTTTAGGCACTGGAAGCTTTAATTGCGAATTTGAAAATTTTCTATGTACATCTCTAGCATATAGGTAGTAAAGCATAGTATTTTCGGCTCCTTAAATCAATGAGTACCAAGCTCGTTTTGTTTTATACCGGGCAAATACCTATTTAAATGCAAATTTTTCCATTTTGCGAAGACGATGCTTTTGGTTGTCACATTCTCCCGGCCTAATAGAAAATACTGTGACAACACATGTCAAACTGCTATTTGGTGCGTTTATAGACAGGGTGTTTAGTGATAGCAAACAAAATCACAAAGTAAAGTGATAGAAGGAGTTGCATTTATATGAAGACTGAAATATAGGACGGACTAGAATGATAGTGGTCCGTAGGCAGCCGTATATACAGGATGGTTGGAATATAGAGTGGACTGGACGTTTGGTGGTATAAAAATGTTGGAAAAAATGTGAAATTAAAATTATATAGGGTGATTAAAAAACTGTTATATGATGTGGACATAAGCAAATCATATACAGGATGGTTGAAATATATGCTGGAGTTGAATTATATTTATACAGTGTGATTAAAAAATTTGTTCTTTTATAGCCCATAAGAAGTTGCATGTTACTCAGGGCGATAATATAAAATGTTAAAAATTAAATAATTTATGGGGTAGCCCACAAGGAGTTTTATACTATGGTTGAAATATAGGACGGATTTGACTCCGTAAATATGGGATGGATTCTACTCTATCCTATAGTTTACAGAAGGCAGCTAACAAATTTATGTTTGTGCTTGGGCAGTCGTATGTACAGGATGGTTGGTACATAGGTTGGATTGGAATTATCTATAGTTATACAGGGTTGTCAAAAAAAGTTGAATAAAAATGAGAAAGTATCATTGTGTAATTTTGAGGCTTTCGATGTTACCTGGTTCTGTCTATTAAGGTTATACATTCAAAATAAAAAATAAAAAATGAAAACTACCAGAGTTCAAAAATAACTAAAAAGTTGAAAATAAAACATTTAAAAAAATATATAACCGACTTCTACCCATAACTAAAAAGCTAAAAATAATTATAACAAAATACAACTGTAGCAAATAAATAGCACATTCAATGTTGTTAGGTACCTACCCAGGAAGTAAAAAATGTAAACATTAAAAGGTGCTTATTCTGTACAAATTAATTACCTACCAATCTAGTATATTTTGAAGCCGGTGCCAAGCAAATCTAAAATCCTTCATTGCGTACTTATCTACTAATTCATCAAACTTAATTGTTGCTTGGCACCGACTTCAAAAATATACTAGATTGGTAGGTTATTAATTTGTACAGAATGAGCACCTTTTAATGTTTACATTTCTTACTGCCTGGGTAGGTACCTAACAACATTGAATGTGTTATTTATTTGCTACAGTTGTATTTTGTTATTAATTATTTTTAGCTTTTTAGTTATAGGTAGAAGTCGGTTATATATTTTTAAAAATGTTTTATTTTCAACTTTTTAGTTATTTTTTATTTTGTATATATAACCTTAATAGACAGGATCAGGTAATATAGTTTTTTTAAAATGTTTTATTTGCATGTCACCTGATTTCTTCTCCTGTTGAGCACTGATGTGAACAATTATGATCTTGTTTAATAGAGTATATATATGGATTAGTGAAACTTGAAATTTGGGAATAGAATTCTTTTGGCAAAGTGATGAAATTTGTGAATGAACACAAGCGTGCATGGAAATCGACCAACATACCTAACGTATTGGTCGATTTTCATAAAACACTTTGTCGATGTGGATAGTTTTTTAAGTGTAATCTATTAAAGAAGATTCCTAGGTGGTCTTATATCCTTTTCTGCGACTTACAACCTACAGTTTTGCAGAAAATCGCCGAAAAATCCAATATTCTTATCAATAATTCCATCGAAGTAACGTAACTGACATTTTTTCAAAAATATTTTAATTCCAACGTAATAGTGCTGGAATTGCACACACTGGAAATTTTAATTGCGAATTTGAAAATTTTCTATGTACATCCCACGCACATAGCTAGTATAGTATAAGATTTTCGACTCGTGAAATCACTGAGTACCAAGCTCATTCTGTTTTTATACCTGGCAAATAACGATTTAAAAGGAAATTTTTCAATTTTGCGAAGACGGTGCTTTTGTTGTCGCCTACTCCCGACCTAACAGAAAATTCAGTGACAACAAAGTCAAGCTCTAAACTGCTATTTGGTACGATTATACACAGGGTGTTTAGTTGTAGCAAACAAAACCCCAAAGTAAAGTGATAAAAGCAATAACAATAGCACAGAGGCATCGGTCGAATTCATATCGATATATAGAATAAATAATTTATCATTTCTTAGTGCAAATTTCACAGCGGATTCAATTATACAGTAAACTTTCCCAGAAGTCTTTGTTCATCACAATAAGTTAAGAGCAATCACTCCTAATATCAAAAATTCAATTTAATATGTAGCTTTGGGAAGTTTGGATAGACTGCTATGATTGAATATCACAAGGAATATAATATACCTACATACAGAGCAAATAATTATATAACATAGCCATCGGTAGTTGAAAGTTAAAATAAAGCTATACCTTATAGGTATAGCTTTATTTTAACCATAGACCATTAGCAGTTGAATTTACAAGTTGCTTAGAATATAGATTGGTAAGTTATTAAAAAAGTTATATTGGGTGACAATAATTACAATCTTTATAAAACGTTTGGACAAGACTGTCTGGTCAGTGAGATAAACATATTTTTGGCTTATTAAGTTAACGCGTACCAATTCATTTTGTTCGTAAACTTTTACCTGTCAATTTAAATGAAAATGTATCATTCTGAAATGTTGGGGTTTTCGATATAACCCGGTCTATTAAGGTTATACATACAAAATAAAACATTTTTAAAGAAAATATAACCGACTTCTACCTATAACTAAAAAGCTAAAAATAATTATAGCAAAATACAACTCTAGCAAATAAATAACACATTCAATGTTGTTAGGTACCTGTCCAGGAAGTAAAAAATGTAAACACAAAGGTGCTCATTCTGTACAAATTAATTACCTACCAATCTAGTATATTTTTGAAGTCGGTGTCAAGCAACAATCAAGTTTGATGAATTAGTAGATAAGTACGCAATGAAGGATTTTAGATTTGCTTGGAACCGACTTCAAAAATATACTAGATTGGTAGGTAATTAATTTGTACAGAATGAGCACCTTTTAATGTTTACATTTTTTACTTCCTGGGTAGGTACCTAGCAACATTGAATGAGTTATTTATTTGCTAGAGTTGTATTTTGTTATAACTATTTTTAGCTTTTTAGTTATAGGTAGACGTCGGTTATATTTTTTTAAGTTTTATTTTATGATGGAGTTTATAACAATTGTTTACTTCCATATAAACTGTACTATAATTTTACTTCAAATAAGTAGTTGTCAAGTGCAATTGTAAAGTTTCAAAGTATGGCGCGTTTAACTGAACAGCAGCGAATAGAAATTTTGAAGATGGTAGGATATGGCGACAGAACTCGAACACAAGTTGAAGTTTGCGAAGTACCCGGCGCGGCCTATTACACGTTTGGTAGTAAGTAAAATAGAAAAAATATTTCTAGAATTTTGTAGTAAGAGACAATTACAAAACCAAACATTTTCCAGAAGATACACAATTAAATGTTTTGCTCGATTTACAAGAAAATCCTCACAAATCCAGTAGACAAATAGCCGCAGAACAATCAATAAGTAAATCTTGTTTTCTAAAATGCTTGCATAGAAATAACTGGCACCCATACAAAATTCATTTAGTTTAGAACGTACTGAAGATGCTTTGGACCGGAGAGTAGAATTTTGATAAATGCAATGACAATCCGCACTTTTCAAGTAAAATAGTTTTTTTTGCGAAGCAACATTTTGTTTAAATTCTTCAGTAAACTGGCAAAATTTTCGATATTGGGCATCAGAAAACCCACATTGGATTATGGAAATTCATAAATATTTTTCCAAGAATTGCGGGTACTTCAATTGTGGGTCCGTTTTTTATTTTTAGAATTTTATATAATTTATGGTCTGTATATCTGAGATGTAAAATCTACTTATAATTATGTGTGTAGAAATAAAGAAAAGTTTACACAATAATTCTAAATAGAGGATAGACTGTAAATGACATATAGAATTTGTTTTGTGGTTGTAAACAAATTGGTTCAAAAGCAGTAAGGATACTAGCCCCCAAAACTACCCCCTAATGTTCACATATTATTTAGCATCACATTCCTCATTATATTTTATTTAGTATTTCCGTTTGTTGTACATTGATAGTGATATTCATTTATTTAAATTCATTTTATGCCCAACCAAAAAAGTAATCTATCTAAATTGGTAATGAGCGACGGGAAGTATATTTCGTAACAAGCTTTCGCTTCCATCGTTCCGTCCCAGTCTTTTTTAAAATTAAAAAATATATTTATATCTGTGTTTTATTTAGTGGTGTCATGGTTAGAGAGGAAAAAAAGGCAATCTATCACTGGTTGAATTAATTTAAATTGCTTCTTTACAACAATTGCCTGTCAAAGTTTATTAAAAATGTAAAGTGATGAAGTTTTCGCCAATATTCGTTTTTGAATATTAAAGATTGACCCTCTGAATCTGGAATATGGGTGGAGTAAGGATTTATTAAACAAACTCTTAAGGCTGTAGCTAGAAAAATATTTTTGGGGAGGGGTGATTACTTTAGCCATTTTTTTTTTAATATTGTGGACTGATTGGGACCGCGAAAGTTAGTTTTCTATTCAGTATACTTCCAGCATATAAGGGGTGTATAAAATAAAATAATATAATTTCATGAAGGAACTTGTTAATTCGTTAAAATTTAATCTTCAATTCCCAAATTTCGTTTTGAACCTCGAACCCCCCCTGGCAACGGCCATGTAAACCATATTTACTTTTGTATTTCCTATTGATCATACCAATTTACCTTTTTTGAGACATGTTGTATTTACATAGCCTGTTATCGCTAATATTATTTTTAATGAGTTGGCTTTGGCATTATACAGTGCTATCAATTCAAAACTAGCCACCCAAAATAACTTTTAAAACATCCTTAAAAGAAAAAGACAAAAAAAAAGATTTTTATATATAGGAGGGCCACATTTTAACCGTATCGGCCACCCTGCAGTTTAAACACTTAAGCGGGGGTGAATATAATTTCTTTAAGTTTAAATACAAAGGGGTATCATGTGATACGTTTTTTAAAAGATCTCACAACACGGTAACAACAATTACAGCGAGATACTAGTACAATTTGGATCTGAAAATCGAAAAAGTTTTATTAAAGCTATGAAAGAACTAATAACTGTACTAGGGAAGTAATGAGATTAACAGATAAAAAAATCCGAAAAACAGAAGGATACCCATATAAAGCCCCTGACACTCTAGAAATAAAGATGACTTCCAAAGGAAGACCAGAAGTTCTCATGGAAGAAATGGAGCCAGCGGTCAAAAACATAAACAATGACAAGACAATAGGAGACATCGGAATGTCGCCCAAATATTTTCGCAATATATAGAAACCAGACTCATTAACACAAGAAAGGCAGAAAGAATCCATTTTCAGTTAGAGCACGATAAGTCTTCTATCGGTAGTCTATAAAGTGTTAACTGAAAGTAACAAATACCAACTCAGTAGAGATTATCAAATACTACTCGCCTTGATTTTGATGGATTTCGAGAAAGTGGTCCACACTAGATTATCGAAGGCGAGCAGAATGTCGATAGACCATGTACATAAACATTGATTAATATGCAGGGCTTTCATTTCAAAACTAGCCACCCAAATTATTTTTAAAATATCTTTAAAAGGAAAAGGCAAAAAACACATTAATTTTAAGTTTTATAGGTATCGGTCACCCAACGGTTTCAGCTCCTAAGCGGGGATGAATTTCACTTCTAAAAGTTTAAATACAAAGAGGTATCATATGATATTTTGTTTTAAAGTTCTTTTTTTGACAATCTTTTGATCCATCATTTGTTACAATAAGATTATTTTTACAGAGTAATATCATTTTAAACTTTTAATTTAAAATAATTATTATTTTCTATGTATTTATTATTAATATTGTATTAGCGTTAGAATTACCTTGTACTTAAATTAAATGTTCAAAATGTCAAGGAGCGTTAGGTCGGGAGATGTCTCATTAAGCCAATTTCGTACAGGCAAGGCTTATAATCTGGAGGTGCTCCCTCCTGTTGAAAAAATAGCTTTTCTTCGTCTAGCAACAAAGTTCCTTCTTGATTTATTCAGTTTTTTAAAGATTCGGTTATAATAGTATTTATCATATTTTCTAATAATAAGTCCAAATACAATTCTCCACTTAAATTTTCTTCCACGAATAAAGAATTTATAATTTTATAGTTTTATTTGTTGGTTGTTCTCTTCCTGAAAAACTTGTGGGTGGGTATTGTTCTAGTATCTACAATTGTTTAGTTCCATTTAAAAAAATCCTGCTTCGTCAGAACAAGAAATATTAAAAAAATAGAGTATGCATTCATAATCATCCTCAGCAAGCTGTAGAACAGCGGATTAATTTAGGCATCACGTTTTATGCACAGAGCCGACCGAAATATTTGTTAACCAGTTAACCTTGAGAAATTTATGAACTAAATCCAACACATAGCTACTAATGCCCAATATTCTTATCGGGATGTCTCTCATGAAAAACATGAGCAGTTCTGCGTGCACCGCGTTTTTCTTTCCCATAAATATATATTATTTTATTTCTTCCTTGTAAAGAATAAAACATAGTCGAAATTTGATGGTTAGTTTTTAAAGCAACCACTACCTACTAATAATAAATTTGTTACAATTGCTGTTATACGTTGAATGATATAGTTCTAAATATGTGGATATATATCTGTATATATATTTACTTTTGTGTTTTTATATAAAACACTCGAACCATCTGTCAAGAGTATGGTATATGTTATAGCATAGTATGCCTTCATATACTTAAATTACTCACTCGACGGTAGATGTCACCGACATCTATTAGGTTCAATACACTGACTGTTGTCTTACTGATGTGTATTACATCCAAGTATTTCACTTTAGAACTTGTCATTGAAGGAAGCGTATCTGACGAGAACTCCTGATTCGAAACGGCTGTTATACGTTGAATGATATAGTTCTAAATATGTGGATATATATCTGTATATACATTTACACTCACAAATATCTTTCGCATAAACATATAAGGATTTTGTCTCATTTGTTTATAAAAAATATATTATTTTTTTACGATTTCTAGGTCAATACTCAGTAAAAAATAATCTGATTTAAGAAAATAATGTGTCAAAAGATTGGCAAAAAAAGGTTTCAGATGATACCCCTGTGTATTTAAACTTTTAGAAGTGATATTCAGCCCCTGTTAAGGGTTGGAATGCAGGGTGACTGATACGTATAAAATGATCCCCGTAAATATAAATTAAATTGTTATTTTTTATTTTTCTTTTAAATATATTTTATAAGGTATTTTGGGTGGCTAGTTTTGAAATGAAAGCCCTATATATGTTATGGACCAAGTGATTAATTGGACACTACTCCTAATGCCCGGACTTTTGGAAAAATGATTTGACAAAAGCATAATATTTATTTAAATCATTAAATAGCCCATACATAAAGTCAAAGTAAAAAATAACATGTTTTATTGCCATTATTTTTTCTGACATTAAATCAAAATTTAAAACACAAGTAACATAAAACTTCTTCGTTTTGTAGACCATCTGCCCTAAAAACAAGCGTTTGTCCTCCCCTGTATTCCTCCTCCCTTAAGGCATCTGTATTATACTTTGCCCAACCAGTGGCAAATCCAAGCGGGGCTCAACTCCCCCTCCCAAGCATCTGAGTTTGTTTAGTGTTTATTTTGCTAAAACCTACCTTCAGCTGGAACAAGCTACCCAACCCCTCCATTATCACAGCAGTATTCATAATGCCCAGGCAGTTTGATAAATAATGAAATTTAGATAATATCACTTGGCCCGACGTAGCTTGCCATTATTTATAATGCCCGAGCATTACAAATAATGCCCTCATTAATCACTCCTATCTTCGCGCACGCTAGGCGAGTCAGGTTATTTGACATATTTATCTTGAAAATTTTTTAATATGGGAATACGAGTATTCACATCGCTTAAATTTTTAGATTTATTTCAAATCCATTTTAACATTATCATTCATGGGCGAAAATTATATGGCAACAAATTTTTCTAAGAATACATTATTTTCGGATTTAATATGATAAGCTAGTTTTCGTTTCAGGTTTTTTGACGTTTTACTGCTATTTTTAACGTTTTTGATGCTTTATGACTTTTTTGATATTTTTGAGATTTATGACATTTTTGTATTTTTTCACATTTTTGTATTTTCACTCATATCTTTATTTTTGGCGTTTTTTTAGATTTTTCTCGTTTTATGTTTTTGACACAATTTTTATATTATTGTGATGTTTTGGTGTATTTAATATTCTTAACGTTTGAAGGTTTATACATTTTTTCCATTTTTTGGAATTTATTGTTACTTCATAGGTCTTAACTATCATTTGAAAATTTCAACATTTTCTAATTTTTAAAGATATTGCCTGCACTAAATCTGATAGTGGGGGTCACTATCCCCCTCACTACTGGCAAACATTTAAGAACAGATTCAATTTATCACCTCTCATGCAATGAATAAATACTCCACATTCCATTTATCAGCTACGTGATGATCGCTAAGTTATAAATTCATTTCTAGTCATTTCAGGAGAAGTGCATGTATACGAACTTTCGCGCCTGCATCTTTTTGTTGCTAAAAAATTGCGGACACCCATCGTCTTTCTGCAATAACAGAGTTTTCGTATAATGACCCATCAAATTTAAGGAACTAATATTATAAATCTCATATCTGTATTATTTTCGGTTCCCAAAATAGTCATTTTTTGTTAAAACATTCACCGCTTGCCCACTATCGTATACCTGAATGTTCACAATTTGATAAAACTCTGTTGATTTTAGAAGAGTATCTATTGCAATCTACATCAATAAATATAAAGCCATTGACAACGAAGTCAGAATAGACTTTGAAACGTTTGGTATTCCTGCAATATACGTAGTTTTATTTCTATTGTGATGTTATTCCCCAAAAAACATAAAAGTAATCAAGAATATGCCACAAACAACGTTCAGAAGACAATTATGTATATCAAGATTCACACCAGTATTACTTTCTATTTCGGATATATTAAATTCTTGCTAAAACAATAGTAACCCCCTTTTCATCCATTTTGACAAAATGGCGACTCACGTATTACTTCATTTAAAAAGGACTCAACATCTTAATTCTTTACTTCAGTTTCCGGAAAATTGTAAATTTTTGGAAAAAAACATTTCCCCTCCTGACCCCCATGAGTTAATTAAATTTTTGCAGAATGACCATACTCATTATTATTTGTTTGGAGAGAGAAGTATATACACAAATTTTCACGTCTTGTTTTTCTGGATACGGATAATCTAATCAGCTGGCGACATGAAATATACTTTACAACCTACTCTCATACATATCAAACATACAAAAAAAAAATCATAAAAATAGGTCCAGCCCTTTCGGAGGTGTTTGTGGTCGAAACAAACACCGTGACATGAGATTTTGTGCAAATTTTATTTTTATTTATATTTAAGAATTTGTTAAATAATGTTTAAAATTTTGGGGCCTTAGCTTTTGATGACTCTTTGTTTCTTCTTCAGGACTTGGGTTCGGGGTTAATGTATCTATTTAATTCAACTATTGATTCATTTATAACACATATGTGTTATTTTATCAACAACATTTATTGAAACCTAATTTTCTCAGACTATTGACATGTTATTATTTAATCATTGCCACTGTACTGAACTCATAACTATAATTTATTGTGACATTAGACTTTTTTTAAATTATATTTACCAATCAATTTTTTTTCTGGATGTGGACATGAAATATATTTTACAACCTATTGTCGTTCCTATCAAATATATATAAAAATCATGAAAATCGGTGGAGCCGTTTCGAAGAAGTTCTATCACAAACACCATATCACGATATTTTTACATATTAGATATGCCTTAACTTCATAAAAGTCATAATAAATATTTGTTCAAATCGCATCATGAAAACTCACGTATAGTAGAAATATAGTTTACATCGGTTCTTTGAAAAGTAGTATTTTCAGTATTCATGTCATTTTTATTTTCTATTTGAAATCTGAAAAAAATAATGATCATTGTTAGGTTTTCTATTATTTATATTTATATTTTCTATTGTACGAATGTTATGTATTTCTACAACAAATTATTAAAGATGAAGTAGTCACGTAATTTTGATAAACATTTACGACTATAATTCAAGATTTAAAGTGATATTTATTACGAAATAAATAATAGTGTCTTTCAAGCTCATTTAACCACGGTGAATAAACTGCGAGAGGATGTTTGTTTCCACAATGTGCCCTCCTTTGATTTCGCCCTTAGGTATATTCAGTCAGCCCCAATTATATAAATAAGTTCCTAACAACTGAAATTAACCCATCTACCATCTTAAATCCCACCCAAAATCGAAAAAGTTGAATATTTTCATAAAATAGCATAACCCATGAAATCGAAATTAGCCATAAAGACCAAAAACCTTATTAAAAGACTGAATAATTTTACATTTAATTAGATCATTGAGTTCTCTATAATACAAATTACTATTATGAAAATCTGTAAAATTAAATTAAAAACTATATGGCTTATCTTTACTCACAGCGAATTTCAATATGAGATGTAACAGAGATACTCTGTTACGCATTGTCGATTTCACAAGAAGTAGAAGAGGAAGACATGATAACAAGTTACCGTTCAAATTCGCAGCGTTGCTAAAATTTGGAGGTTACAACGACGAACGTACAACCCGGAGGTCAGAACTCACTTGTTGTATCACTCTTAGGCAACACTAGCTCCAGTGGTGAACCCTTGAACTAAATGGACGACTCGAGGATACTTTAGATGCGTTTAAGCCTCCACTAAAATTTTGCTGATTTTACATTCTGTTACCATACAATCCATAAATATTCTCAAATAAAGGCAAATCGTTGTGACCTCCAAAATCGGAGGTAGTAGCGTCATATATGAGGTGACAACGTATATCGTATATCTGCTTCTGAGGCCACAACACATGTATATATATATATATATATATATACTTATATATAAATATATACTTACATATATATATATATATATATATATATATAATATATATATATATATATACTTATATATAATATATATATATATATATATATATATATATATATATATTTATACATGTGTTGTGGCCTCAGAAGCAGATATACGATATACGTTGTCACCTCATATATGACGCTACTACCTCCGATTTTGGAGGTCACAACGATTTGCCTTTATTTGAGAATATTTATGGATTGTATGGTAACGGAATGTAAAATCAGCAAAATTTTAGTGGAGGCTTAAACGCATCTAAAGTATCCTCGAGTCGTCCATTTAGTTCAAGGGTTCACCACTGGAGCTAGTGTTGCCTAAGAGTGATACAACAAGTGAGTTCTGACCTCCGGGTTGTACGTTCGTCGTTGTAACCTCTAAATTTTAGCAACGCTGCGAATTTGAACGGTAACTTGTTATCATGTCTTCCTCTTCTACTTCTTGTAAAATCGAAAATGCGTAACAGAGTATCTCTGTTACATCTCATATTGAAATTCGCTGTGAGTAAAGATAAGCGATATAGTTTTTAATTTAATTTTACAGATTTTCATAATAGTAATTTGTATTATAGAGAACTCAATGATCTAATTAAATGTAAAATTATTCAGTCTTTTAATAAGGTTTTTGGTCTTTATGGCTAATTTCGATTTCATGGGTTATGCTATTTTATGAAAATATTCAACTTATTCGATTTTGGGTGGGATTTAAGATGGTAGATGGGTTAATTTCAGTTGTTAGGAACTTATTTATATAATTGGGGCTGACTGAATATACCTAAGGGCGAAATCAAAGGAGGGCACATTGTGGAAACAAACATCCTCTCGCAGTTTATTCACCGTGGTTAAATGAGCTTGAAAGACACTATTATTTATTTCGTAATAAATATCACTTTAAATCTTGAATTATAGTCGTAAATGTTTATCAAAACTACGTGACTACTTCATCTTTAATAATTTGTTGCAGAAATACATAACATTCGTACAATAGAAAATATAAATATAAATAATAGAAAACCTAACAATGATCATTATTTTTTTCAGATTTCAAATAGAAAATAAAAATGACATGAATACTGAAAATACTACTTTTCAAAGAACCGATGTAAACTATATTTCTACTATACGTGAGTTTTCATGATGCGATTTGAACAAATATTTATTATGACTTTTATGAAGTTAAGGCATATCTAATATGTAAAAATATCGTGATATGGTGTTTGTGATAGAACTTCTTCGAAACGGCTCCACCGATTTTCATGATTTTTATATATATTTGATAGGAACGACAATAGGTTGTAAAATATATTTCATGTCCACATCCAGAAAAAAAATTGATTGGTAAATATAATTTAAAAAAAGTCTAATGTCACAATAAATTATAGTTATGAGTTCAGTACAGTGGCAATGATTAAATAATAACATGTCAATAGTCTGAGAAAATTAGGTTTCAATAAATGTTGTTGATAAAATAACACATATGTGTTATAAATGAATCAATAGTTGAATTAAATAGATACATTAACCCCGAACCCAAGTCCTGAGGAAGAAACAAAGAGTCATCAAAAGCTAAGGCCCCAAAATTTTAAACATTATTTAACAAATTCTTAAATATAAATAAAAATAAAATTTGCACAAAATCTCATGTCACGGTGTTTGTTTCGACCACAAACACCTCCGAAAGGGCTGGACCTATTTTTATGATTTTTTTTTGTATGTTTGATATGTATGAGAGTAGGTTGTAAAGTATATTTCATGTCGCCAGCTGATTAGATTATCCGTATCCAGAAAAACAAGACGTGAAAATTTGTGTATATACTTCTCTCTCCAAACAAATAATAATGAGTATGGTCATTCTGCAAAAATTTAATTAACTCATGGGGGTCAGGAGGGGAAATGTTTTTTTCCAAAAATTTACAATTTTTTTTAAATGAAGTAATACGTGAGTCGCCATTTTGTCAAAATGGATGAAAAGGGGGTTACTATTGTTTTAGCAAGAATTTAATATATCCGAAATAGAAAGTAATACTGGTGTGAATCTTGATATACATAATTGTCTTCTGAACGTTGTTTGTGGCATATTCTTGATTACTTTTATGTTTTTTGGGGAATAACATCACAATAGAAATAAAACTACGTATATTGCAGGAATACCAAACGTTTCAAAGTCTATTCTGACTTCGTTGTCAATGGCTTTATATTTATTGATGTAGATTGCAATAGATACTCTTCTAAAATCAACAGAGTTTTATCAAATTGTGAACATTCAGGTATACGATAGTGGGCAAGCGGTGAATGTTTTAACAAAAAATGACTATTTTGGGAACCGAAAATAATACAGATATGAGATTTATAATATTAGTTCCTTAAATTTGATGGGTCATTATACGAAAACTCTGTTATTGCAGAAAGACGATGGGTGTCCGCAATTTTTTAGCAACAAAAAGATGCAGGCGCGAAAGTTCGTATACATGCACTTCTCCTGAAATGACTAGAAATGAATTTATAACTTAGCGATCATCACGTAGCTGATAAATGGAATGTGGAGTATTTATTCATTGCATGAGAGGTGATAAATTGAATCTGTTCTTAAATGTTTGCCAGTAGTGAGGGGGATAGTGACCCCCACTATCAGATTTAGTGCAGGCAATATCTTTAAAAATTAGAAAATGTTGAAATTTTCAAATGATAGTTAAGACCTATGAAGTAACAATAAATTCCAAAAAATGGAAAAAATGTATAAACCTTCAAACGTTAAGAATATTAAATACACCAAAACATCACAATAATATAAAAATTGTGTCAAAAACATAAAACGAGAAAAATCTAAAAAAACGCCAAAAATAAAGATATGAGTGAAAATACAAAAATGTGAAAAAATACAAAAATGTCATAAATCTCAAAAATATCAAAAATGTCATAAAGCATCAAAAACGTTAAAAATAGCAGTAAAACGTCAAAAAACCTGAAACGAAAACTAGCTTATCATATTAAATCCGAAAATAATGTATTCTTAGAAAAATTTGTTGAAATATAATTTTCGCCCATGAATGATAATGTTAAAATGGATTTGAAATAAATCTAAAAATTTAAGCGATGTGAATACTCGTATTCCCATATTAAAAAATTTTCAAGATAAATATGTCAAATAACCTGACTCGCCTAGCGTGCGCGAAGATAGGAGTGATTAATGAGGGCATTATTTGTAATGCTCGGGCATTATAAATAATGGCAAGCTACGTCGGGCCAAGTGATATTATCTAAATTTCATTATTTATCAAACTGCCTGGGCATTATGAATACTGCTGTGATAATGGAGGGGTTGGGTAGCTTGTTCCAGCTGAAGGTAGGTTTTAGCAAAATAAACGCTAAACAAACTCAGATGCTTGGGAGGGGGGAGTTGAGCCCCGCTTGGATTTGCCACTGGTTGGGCAAAGTATAATACAGATGCCTTAAGGGAGGAGGAATACAGGGGAGGACAAACGCTTGTTTTTAGGGAAGATGGTCTACAAAACGAAGAAGTTTTATGTTACTTGTGTTTTAAATTTTGATTTAATGTCAGAAAAAATAATGGCAATAAAACATGTTATTTTTTACTTTGACTTTATGTATGGGCTATTTAATGATTTAAATAAATATTATGCTTTTGTCAAATCATTTTTCCAAAAGTCCGGGCATTAGGAGTAGTGTCCAATTAATCACTTGGTATATATATATATATATATATATATATATATATATATATATATATTTATATTTGTTTTTAAGTTTTCGCGGACACTAAATGGTATAGGTGGTTTCCGGGAATTCATCCGCGTAGTTGATAACTGATCCCTGCCGGGATCGATGGTAAAATGACGACGTTTCGGCAGAGTCACATCTGCCCTCTTCAGGTCGGTTCGCATAATTCTCGTAGCATTCTGCTTTCGCTTATAGTTACTCGAATACTAAGATTTTCAGAAGCGCTCGCGTTGTTATATAGTCGCGGCTCGGCGCCTATTGGTTGGCATCGTGAGCGGCTGCGTGTGATTGGCCCTGGGCGCTCAGTGGGCACGCCTCCCGCCTGCTGATTTGTTATTTCCGGTTGAGTTGTTATTGGACGGTGTGACATCGTGGTGGCGTGTTCCGCAATGGATGTTGTTTTTTCCTGCTTTCTTACAGCGTTCTGGTGTTCATCACGTCTAGCTTAAATTCTTCTATTATTTTGCCCCACATAGGTTTTATGACAGTCTGCACATGGAATCTCGTACACTCCCTGTTGTTCTAAAGGGATCCTCGTCTTCGGAGTCCTCAACACCGTGCTTATTTTTCTGTCTGTATTGAAAATAGTATCGATATTGTGTCTCCGTAGAATTCTTGCAATACTGTCCGTGGTCCCCGTGACATACGGTAAATAAGCCTTGGTTATTGGTGTCTCATGCTCCTTGTCTGTTTGTCTCGGTTTTGCCTTTAGAGCTCTTTGTATATTTCGGTGTGTAAATCCGTGTTGTCTCAGAGCTGTTTTTAAACTGTCCATTTCCTGTTTGATGTTATCCTGGTCAGCTAGTCTTTGTGATCTAGTTACTAAAGTCATGACGGCGGCTTATAGTTGGGCTGGGTGGTGATGAGAATTAGCATGAAGGTATCTGTTGGTGTGAGTGGCTTTCCTATATATTGTATGGCCAAGGGTTCCATCTTCCTTCCTATTTATGAGAACGTCAAGGAACGGCAGTTGATTGTTGGCTTCAACCTCCATGGTAAATTTTATTTTGTGATGGATACTGTAAAATTGTGAATCAGTTTAATTTCAGTTTTATGTTTTATATTAACATCATATGTTTTATTTTCTGTTGCCATCAATCTTTCACCACTTCTAATAAAACTTGTAATTGCTTGTAATCCATTGGATGTTGGTTACCCAATAACCATTTTTCTCAAACACCTAGCTAAAATTCAAGTACCTGAAAAAAAGAACTGTAATGTGTAATCAAATTGTAATATAATGATCACTGTTTTAAGATCTAGCTATAGTTTATATACTGGCTGCTAAAATTTGATTTTTTAATTAAAATGAACATAAAGTTTTGTTAGGAGGAAACTTTATAATCTATATTTAGGTATAATAAATATAAAAAGAATAAAATATATGAATTAATAAGTCTTGATGAAAACTTTACACCTTTTATGTTTAGTTCATGAACTATTTATCTATTTATTAGTTAGCTTCAACAAATACTTATAAATATGTACAAAAGCCAAACCAACATGAACAATAAAATTATAATGCATTGTGCAAGCATAAATTATGAAATGATTCCATAATTAATATGCAATATATTACAAACTTATAAGTCACTACATACTCACAAATTATTAATTTTGGTAAAAATGTTGCCTGCATTGGCTTTTTGCCCTTTCTTCCTAACCAAATATATTTCTGTAACTTTTGATCCTGAATTATACTGGGCATTGTTCATAGATTGGGTCCCCAATTTTTGAGAGCTTAACCTGTAAGCTAAAAAAAATTAAAATGATTAGATATATCTAAGATTTAAGAATAAACAAAGTCCTGTTATTTTTAAAGATTTTCGTAATTTTGTTCATTAACTCTAGCAATAACTTGATTTTCAAAACAATACATGTTTTTTTCATTACATACCTCTAACTTCCGTAACCTTAAAATTTGTATACATAATTGTATACGATAAAATATTCTTACCTTTGTTGGGAAAGCTCCACAAATCATCGAATTAGTATTATACAATGAATGCTCAAAATTAAATAACACTTATTGCCACAAAATTCAGTTCACTAAGCGTTCATAACTTTCTTCAAACAACAAGCACCAAAATTGAGTGAGGAATCAAAATGGCTAACCACAACACAATCGTCACAATCTGAATCGGTAACGATCGATTTTATTCGTACGCCATCATTTAATCAGTGTTGTCGCATTGTTATTCTTAACAAGCTCCTTACATTTTTAGATACAAATCAGTTGTACCACATTTAAATTTAAATGATGCTAAAATAATTGTGAAACAATGATGAATAAACAAAAAGATCTATTTTACAATAATATTCAGTAAAGGTATACTTACCTAATAATTAGTTAACTGTCACTTAAGGTTAACCTTTTTAGTGAATTGCTCGAAATTAGTTACAATCTGGCAATGGGATGTAAACTGTCGTTTAGATTTTAGAAAATGCGTAGGTTGAAAATCATTCATATTTGATAACACAGTTAAGGTAACAATTATTATTTAAATTGAAAATACATTCCTAATTAAATAGAATATGAGTCTCTCAAATTATTTTATTTACCTGTGGTAGAAATATAGAGATTAAATATTTGATTTGAATATATTTAACATGTAATAGGTGTATGCACTTACCTTTAGGTAAGAAATATTGAACAGGTACTTCATTGTCTAAAAATTGTTTTTCCCAAAATTTCTAAAAAAGAATCTTTATGGATGTTCCTTGTACGTACTGATGGAGGTCCATACTTAAATTTTCATATTGGGACGGTAGAGGACATCCTCGGGATGTCTGATTAAGGTGGAGGAGTGGTCTAGGACATTCAGATCTAAATAGGATCAAAAACGGACCTCATGGGGAAGACCTGTGCGGTGTGGGAAGGAGCATTAATGGTGTAGAAACTTGCACTTATCGACTCTAAACACAGTATAAAAATAAAAACATGATTTGTTAGATAAACATGACTTTAATTTGATATCAGTTATACGTAAAAGGATGACCTGTAAGTGACGTTTGAGTATGATGGCCTCCTTATATCAATTTTACGTAAAGCTTACTTAGACTTATTTCTTACATAAGGTTATGATGGCATTATTATATCACTTTTACCTTACATCATGACGTGTAACTGATTTACTTGTTACGTAAATAATATATAAATATATGACTTTGAAGTGATGTCACAATATGATGAAAATATTATATATTATTTTTGTAATATTTAAATCATAATCATGACATCATATTAAAGTCAGATTTTGTGTCAGCATTATATCATAATGATATCATACTAGATAACATCAAATAAAAATCATCAATAGAGTCACTGTTATGTCATATCTATGTAAAAATTGTATGATCTCTATATGATCCTATCTACGACATCATATGAATGTCATGTGTTCACTGGGGATAAACACCTATGGAATATGAAGAAATTCATATATATATATATATATATATATATATATATATACCTCAAAAGAAATACATTTGCTTGAACGCCATCGACTTTGAAATGCTGCTTCTTATGCAGTATGTCGAAGAATGGCGACTCAAGCAACTCTCTGCAAATAGCCCTAAACTGTACCCAAAACGAGCATATGATCTCTGAGTTGGATGAACTTAAGCGGATCATCATACAAGCAAAAAAATACCGCTAAGACTGAGATGATTCAGATGCAAAAATAGCGGTTACAAACCGAAGAAGAGAGCAATAAAGCAGATGAAGATCCTATGCGAGCTGATGAGGAAAGAGTTAAGGCTGAAACAGAAAATATTTCAGCTGAAGAAGCAAGGAAAGAAGCCGAACTGCATCGAGTTCGACTAGAAGAGGAATCTGCCAAGGCATCAGAACGACATCGCGAGGTTCTAAACGAGGTTTCTAACAGAATACAGCCTCAGGTAGTGAAACGCTTGAAGAACGATGTAGTCCATTGAGTAGTTCCAAAATCCACCAATCACAAAAAACAGAGATATATGGCTCTGTTGTCTCTTATTAAGAGCGAATGGGTACCTCATACGTAGGCAGCGGGAGTCTTTCCATGCAGCCATAACAGCAGTGTTGGAGAAAAGGTTGTTTTCCTAGAAACTGTATATACTAAAACTATATCTGGGGTCTACTGTAAGCAACAATCAGTATCGTGCGGTCCCAGTTCAGCTTGTAGATGCTATTTTCTAAATCAGATTGTGGTTTGTATACATATTATGGCACTGTTACCGACTGTAACAATTCAAGTTTCAGTGCTAGTTCTTGGTGCAGTATTTTTGACGCAGCATCGTATCGTTCTTTGTATTCAGTTGCAGCGAATGTTTGACAACCTCCTCTGACATTCTGAATAGATTCAGATGTTTGGCAACGGTATCTGCATCTGTCGTTATTAATAGAAGGGTCTTTAATGATGTACTTTAGGTAGTTCTTGGTTGGAATTACTTAATCTTGGATTGCTAATATAATCTTGGTTGACGTCATTTATATGCCTTCCATAAAGGGGCTTCTCTTTCCATTTCAGCAGTATTATTATTATTAAGTATATTTCGTAAGAAGATTTCGCTTCCAACGTTCAGTCACAAGGGACTGCCGCTCTTTTTTATATAAGTAGGACGTCTATTAGGAGAATAATATCAAATGATGAATTAGTACTATTATTACTAACTGAACTATTAAACTAACTTGTAACAATTATTTCGCTATGGTATAACTTCTTCGGAATCATAACATTATACTAAGAGTAATGTTTATATAATTTTTAAAGGTACATAGTAGATAAAATGAAAATTATATTGTTATTTACTGTAAAACTTTAATCTAAGTTATAATATTACAACAAATTGGTGTTCTATAGAAGTGAGAATTATTTAGAATATTGAATTTAAATAAAAAACATATTGGGATTTCCTGTCCATAAAAGACATGGAATATTATAGGAACAAGTTTAACAGTGGTGATTTATGCAAGTTTTCGTGTTCAATAAATTAATTTTGGGATTTTTTAAGCCATTTTATCTCTAATTTTTTTAACCTGTTTAATATTACTCCTTTAGTTTGTATGTGTAAGATTTAGAGATTGTTGTTAAAAATATGGTTATGTTCTATTAGATGATTTGCGTAATATGTGTGCTCCTTGATTCGTTGTTTAAAACTTCTACCAGTTTGGTATATATATATATATATATAGGTATCCAGATACAAAACCGAGGCCCGATATATACAGCAGGCCACCAGAGGCCCACAAATATTTTGTTGGCTTGGAGTATTTTTAAAACGTTTATTTGTAATCTCTTTTGAGGGGGGAGATATTAACAAAAATAAAACATTTTTATATGTCATGTACATTTGAGTCCATTCGTCAATATTAACACACATGCGAGGCCTGCTGTATATAAAATATTTTTCAATGTATAACCGAGCTCCGGCAACCTTGCCACGATATGTCTATGGGGTGTCAGCCATGGCTCGACAGATCGTTTTTATCAAGCAACACTAACGCTCTACACCCTGGGTTTGCTCTATGCGTTCGGCCTATATATATGGAATTTTGACATTTTTCAATTATTTTATTTTGATTGGTAATGTGATATTTGTTAGTTTATGGCTGGCAATGTAAGTGACTTCTACAGCTTTTTTTTATGTATGACGAGCAATTATTCAAAAACGGCTTGGGCAATTTTGATGATTTAAGCTACATTATATTAAGGAACATTACAGAAAGGTCCCAGATATTTGTCTATTACATGAGATTTACGGTTTTCTAGAAAATCAGAAAAAAAGTTTTCTTTAAAAGATATGTTTCAGCTTGAATCCGTACATTTTTCTATAACGTAAAACATACCATTTTTCTGAAAATCGGGAAAATATAGGCACAAAAACTGTAAACATCTTGGTAAATGTCAAATTTTTATCATAAATATCTAGTTTAAATGTCAAGATATGCCATGAAAGTATGTCGTACAGTGTGTTTGTAATGATTTTCATTTTGATATTTTTAAGTCAGTTTATTTTAGATACCAGTTAAGTTACAGTCGCGTGGAAGTGCAGAAAATGTTCCATTAGCTTATTAAAACGAAAATTTCTTATTCAGGCGATCTCTTCTGTGCGGAATACGGTTGAAGGTGTGTGCGTGCGTGCACGTTATATCGTGATACATAAGCGGTTGCATACAATGATGGTTGAAATGTAACTTGGAATTGAATTAGTTATACAGGGTGGTTTTAAATATATTGTATTGGGTGGCACATAAATAGTTGCATATACAAGGTGGTTGAAATAAGAGTGGGCAAAACTATAGTTATAACAACGTTATAGGACGGAGAATAATTACAGTTATACAAAATGCTTTAAAAATTGTCAGAAGCAGTAAAATATACAGGGTTGAAATATAAGGTGGAATATAATTGCAGTTATACAGGGCGGCTTAAAAAAGTTATATAGTTTGAAGTATAAGTAGTTGCTTAGACAAGGTCTTTGAAATAAAGGTGGGGTAAAATTAATGTTATTCAGGGTGTATCAAAAATTTGTTATATAAGCATAAGCAGTTAGAATATTTGAATTATAGGACGTAGGACGGGGTATAATTACAGGCATGGGTTACAATTTTTTAGAAGCAGATGCATATAACGGGTGGTTGAACTAAATGGTAGAGTAAAATTATAGTCATAAAATGTGGTTCAAAAAGGTGAATTTTGTTACATAGTGTAGACCATGAGCAGTTGCATGAATGGAATACTAGACATATGGGGAGAAGTAGAATCATTGGTAATAGGAATAATTTAAACAAAGAAAAATAGAAAGTCAAAAGCGTGGAGAGGATTTATACTTATACAGGGTGGTTTTAAAGATATCAGGACCGTTGTAATATTGTGTTGAGTTGAATTATAGTTGTACAGGGTGATTGAGAAAATGATAGCCTAATATGTTATATAGGGGTGACCAGTACACAGAAGCATATACAGTGTGGATGCAATATAGAGTGAATTTGTTACATTTATAGAAAGTGGTCCAAATAATAAAACAAATAAAAAAGTTAAAATATATTTGGATAATGTAGACAAAAAGTAAAAATTAGGAAGGGAGAAAAAGAGAGAGGGATACGAATTCGCTAAAATTTCCAATTGAAATGTACCTTAAATCAAATAAAAAAGAAGATTTGTCTGAAAATAGTGATTGATTGCTCACGGTTTCTATTTTAAGTCAGCTGAAGTCGGTTCTTTTTTAAATATAAATTATTTAATAAAACCATGTTGTACTTATTAGGAATAAATGAACTATATAAATAGTAGGTACGGATTTTTTGATATTTTTGATCAGAACCTTTAAATATCAGAGGCATTTTTATTTTAGGTGAAAGTCACCTTATTGTAGTCAGATTAAATGTTGCATATCTAGAGCCCTAAGAGTATTGAAATGATAACTTGCATCCAAACGCAATATCTTGCTAAATTTTATGAATGGGACTGTATAATATAAATTATCTGTAAGAAGAAATACAAGGATAGAAATTAACTCGTACACATGAGAATAGATTTGGCAGCACATACATTTCAAAGAGTTCATCATTAATAAAAAAAATCTTACAAATCAAGTGGTTGAAATATTCAAAGTAAAAGAAAAAACTTTTCGCAAAAATAGAGTGTGTCTAAAATAAAACATTTGTTTGCAATGAGTACAGAAACTACTATCATATACTGCTATGATCAGTGAAGCATTGTTTCTTTCTGAGACCTCTATATCTACACTACTAAGTTTATACACGATATTCATAATTATTAAATAATTATCAAATCTATTAATAAAATGAACTTTAAACAGTATTTTCCGGGAAATTCATATTTCCGTTTTTTTTTGCTAACTACTACATAAATGGCTGCTATAGGACCAACTTGAATATACCATAACCTAACCTAAATGATGGTAATTTGAACCGTATGAAAATTATGGCCTTGAACTTCCGCACATTACTTATCACTCACTCTGGTGGATTCCACGAAAATGATTTTCTTAAAATCAAAGTATAACTTGTTATACAATATTATTTATTTTTCTTAAACGCATATATTCTTTACTACTATGTCTGTTTATTGAGTTTTTCCTCTCCTCACTTCTTTTCAGTAACTGATAATTAGATGAAATTTGTGATGGAAACAAAGTGTAGAGGGGCAATTACCAAAAATTGTGGGGATTACAGGTTGACTTTTATGGGAAGTTAAACTCACATGTTATGAGAGAACGAGAAACTAATATTAATAATATGAACAGTCTTCCTGAGTGCAAATAGGTGTACTGTGTATTTGTTATACAGGGCTTTGATTTCAAAACTAGCCACCTAAAATAACTTTTAAAATATGTTTAAAGAAAAAAAAGGTTCATATTCTTCTTGGACAAAGTCGTAGTGTACCTAGATAAGTGGTTTGATTTCACTCCCACAAATTGGGCCTTTTCATTTCATACTAAAACATAATAATATTCATGTTCTATATGAAGAAACTCTTTATTTATATACCCAAATTTATTTCAAAGTTTTTTTGTACTGTTCAGAAGAGGCAACATTTTTAAGAGGTAATAATTTATATATTTCTCCTGTCAATTCCCACGAATTCAGCATTAACAAAGATAATTTATTTCTCTGATGAAGCTAAGTGGCGGAATGAAAGAAATTAGGCATCCCTAAATTTAATAAATAATGAACTATTAATATATGTTAATATTTCTTATATGTTACTAGAAGTAACAAAAAATATTTATGCTTGAAAAAATGTTAACTAAAAATACTTTATTTTCAGATGTTGTACTTTATTTTTAGCTTAAATAGTAAATATACTTTATTTTCTTACAAAAAAGATACTTTATTTTTTATAAACTATGCAGATATATCGACACTGAAACATTGAGAATGGTTTATTACGCTCTGTTCCATAGTATAATCAATTATGGCAATATAGCATGGGGAGGAGCCTATGACAATAATCTTAACCTCCTGCAACGGTTACAAAATAGGATATTAAAAATTGTAAACAAGAATAAATATATTTCTAACAAAAACCCACTGAATTTGGATCAAATTTTCTCGCTATAATCTCTATTATATCACTATAGAGAATTAAGTAATAGATACCTACATTAAATCCAATTCCAAAACCAGATGTAAAAGTATACAGTTGCCGAAGATGAAAAAGAGAAGCAGGGAGAAAAGAAGTCTTGTCATGGCCATTAAATTGTTTAATGAGCTTCCTAATGAGTTCAAAACACTTAGAGAACACCAGAGAAAAAAAGAATTAAAACAATGGATTCTGAACAAGGTTTCATGATTTTATTGATTTTCCTTTCAGTAAATATCAAACAATTAAGAGTATAAGTATAATATCAATATAAGTAAAATATAAATATAATTTAACTATAATCTATACTATTATAAAATTGTATAAATGTAAAACAAGAGAAGTCTATATACGTATTTTATTTTTATATAATTTCTAATTTTGTTAGAATTTGTTAGATTAAGCTTTTAGTTTTAAGAATGTTAATTAGCAGTTATATCCCAGTCCTACGCACAGGCAACACTAGATTGCCTCTATAGGTGGCACATTATACATCTATTTGTATTAGCATTTATTACTGGTTTTCAAATAAATAAAAATAAATAAATACATAATTGTGAATCAAAAATAATGCCCTCACATGCAAAATTTAAGAATTATTGCAATACCCCAATGTTGAATCAGAAAAAATGTCTTCACACATAAACTGAATAATAACAATTCGACTCCAGTTCCCAATATGTAATTTCGAAATAATTGTTGAGGTGCTCCTCACTTATTCTGTCAATTCAATTTGTTTTTTTTTCTTTTAATTTCTTCTGTGACAGATAAATATTTTAAACAGAAACAAACTGTAGTAGGAGCAACTTCGAATATTTATTTGACAGAAAATCATCATCACAGATGTTTTAAAACAAAGAAATAATTCAGCATTTGAAAGATACAAGAAATAACAAATATATACAGTAATTGACAATGACTCCAGACTTGTAGTTGAAACGTCTTCACAACAGATACACTATACAGGGCTTTCATTTCAAGAGTGCCACCAACTTTTAAAATATATTTAAAACTAAAAGACATTACTTCAAATTTACTATCTCATCTTGAATCGGAAAAAATGACATCACACGCAAACGGAACTGTAAAAACTAATTTATTTTAAACTTTCTGGTTCTTACTTCAGGTGCATTCTATTTTACCTAGAGAAGTCAGAGTGTTAGATACTAGCTTATCTTGAATCGCAAAAACGTTGTCTTCACACTCAAACGGAGATGTACAAAAATGTAAATTATTTTAAGTTTTCTTAAATTAATTCTACAGACCGTGGTATACTTCCTTCTTCTTAGAAAAGACATAGTTAAATATACTATCCTATCTTGAGTCGGAAAAATGGCTTCACATGCAAACTAAGAATAGAATTCTACTTCTTATGAAATTGTTGTTTTCACCAAATCTGCAGAAATAAACACTCTTGAGATTTTGTTTATTTAAATGATAACATTTCTTCTTTCTTCTTCGGCCTATAATATCATCAGATGCTGATAGGTTCAGTCACATTCCTTACTCTGATATCATTGAAATGAATACAAACTGTAACGGAAACCGAATCTCATATAGTGAGGCAAAATAAAAATGTATGCAACCTACTATTCAGATAGATTTCCGTCTTAATCTTACTTATTTCGATTAATGACGGATTAAAGGACGGATAATTGAAATTTCATAATAATAGTTTTATAATATACTAACCGTTACCCTCGGTTTTACCGGCGTATGGAATGGACAATTCTGTGCAAAAAGAAATAGCTTATGAAACATATGGGCTATCATCCTATATAACAACTTTTTCTAATTTGTGAAACACCCAACATAACAATTAATTAACTACTCCCGAATATATTTCAACCAAACTGCAAGTGCTTATGAGCCACCCTATATAACTGTTCTATTAAAAAAAAATTTAACCACTTTTTATAACTGTAACTCTACTACTCTACTTCATCGTGAATAAGGTGCTGTTTATTTGTCACCACACATAACATTTCTTAAACACCTAACTATACCTTTACTACACCCTATATATCAGCTATGCAACTGCTAATAGTCTACGTTATATAACAACTTCTAATAGACCACCCAGTATAACATTTTTGTACCACCCTGTATAAATATTAATCCACCAATTCCCAACATATTTCACCCAAACTGCAATTGCCCCCCAATATAACAATTTTACTCAACTTTTTTATTGGACCGCCTTGTACAGCTACAACTATACTTTCATCTATATTTAAATCATCATGTTTATACTGCTGCCAATTTGTCAATCATTATAAATTATTTGCCTCAGTTATTTAACCATCTCGTATAACCATAATTTTACTTTATTAAATATTTCAACTACCCTGTATATGCATCTGCTTATTGTTGTCCTAATATACCATATTTTAAATAATTCACTGTACCTCTACGCCACCCTATTTTTCAACTATCCTATCTGTGCAACTGATTATGGGCTAAGCTCCTCGAAGTTTCCTTGGACTTCCATCGTCTTAAAACGTTGTGAGATCAATCATTTCAAGACGATGAAAGTCTAAGGAAACTTCGAGGAACGAGTTACATTATCGACCAGCTTCAGACTAATATGGGCAAAGCTATTTCACAATATTTTCTCATATTTTACTTTGCCCCAACTGCTCATGTTCTACTCTATAAAACAATTTTTTATCATTTTTTGCCCACCCTATATAATTAAAATTATGGGCCACACAATATAACAATTTTGCACCACCCTTTATACTTAGAATTCTACTTCGCCCTATATATAAAACAGCTTGTAGCTCATAACATTTATTTGTGATATTTTTAAACCCACCTGTATAACTGTGATTATACTCCGATACATTTTACAAACATCCTATGTAAGCAACTAATTGTGGATAGTAAGCATTTTTTTAATCACCATAGACACCATAATTCCACTCCATCTTATAATTCAACAACACTTTATAAACAACTGCTCTAACATCTTTTTATAACTATTACTCAAGAAGATATTTCAAATATCCTAACTGTTTACATAACACATTTTTTTAAGATTTTTTTTCCACCGTTTGTAAATGTAATAGTTTCTACCCTTATTTATTTATGAGCCAAAGATTATAACATTTTGCTATCCACATTGTATATATATAATTTTTCTCCATCCGTTTTTCAACTACCTGGTATAAACAACTATTTATGGCCCACTCTTTTGAACCACCCCTTATAATTAATTCCACTACCCCCTTATTTGAACCACATTGTATATATATAGCTGTTTTAGGTCCACCTAATATCAGTTTTTTTAAAAGATTTTTTAAACCCATGTAAATCTATTCCGCTATATGTTTCACCTATCCTATATATGGAACACCTTGTACAATTACCCTTCATATATCAGTCGATTTTTTTTATCGAAACATGTTACAATGGATATTCGGAATTTTGAATAAAAGCTAAGCTGATGTGTTACCCAACATGGTAGAAGTTTTTTCGCTATATCTACCATTTGTGTCCATGTAGGGATATAAAATCTATACCAGATTTTAAATCAAACTATGTATAGGCGTTGCAACAAAAAAAAGATTAAGCAAAATCAGTTCTTACGTGATGCCCGAATTTAAATTTAAAAAATACTCCAGATTTAGATTTTTATGCACTATATGATCTTTAAGTTAAGCATTTTTCGATCTTAGTCAATAAGTAAAATCCATTGAGATATTTAACAATCAAAGAATTCATGAATTATATTAGACATTTGAGTTCATTCAACTTTTTACACCCTAAACATCCAAATTAACCATATTTTTAGATATTTGAGTTTAGTAATATTCACTTAATGCAATGAAATACCACGCTATAAAATAAAAACAAAATACAAGAATTTATTCATTTTTAAATTACCAAATACCACGTAAACACCATTAATAATGTGAAAAGAGAAAGAAATACCTCACCCTCAAACGTTCTCTTTCAGTTGCCCCTGACACGGCGATTTTAATGACATGAGATGGCAGTCGCCCTACCAGTTTGTATTTAGTTATACATCTGATATGAATACCAAACGATCGAGGTCTCAACAACATTGTTGCCATGTTTAGAGAATCGGAATTGGCAATAACCTTATAAAATCAGTGCAAATACAGAGGCCTCCCATAGTTAATGGAAAGTATATACAGAACAACTGACGCGACCCCTAATTCAAATTTTGATGAACTAAAAACCCTATAAGTCGCGATATGCACATCACTTATGAGCCCAAAAAAAATGGATTACGGTTTTGTGAAGCTATGAATGGAAAAACAATCTTGAATACAAGCTTTAGAAAAACGAGGTAACGCGGGCCTCGTTTGGTATCTTGCACATGTATAAACGGGACTCGTATCTGATGAATATATATATATATATATATATATATATATATATATATTTGTTTTTAGGTTTTCGCGGGCACTAAATGTTTTAGGTGGTTTCCGGGAATTCATCCGCGTAGTTGATAACTCAGCCCTGCCGGGATCGATGGTAAAATGACGACGTTTCGGCAGAGTCACACCTGCCCTCTTCGTATAATTCTCGTAGCCTTCTGCTTTCGCTTCTAGTTACTCGAATACTAAGATTTTCTGAAGCGAGCTCGCTGTTATATAGTCGCGGCTCGTTCACGGTGTCAACCGATAGGCGCCGAGCCGCAGTATAATCAAGAAAAAATCCTGGAATTTCTGCGAAAACAAAACAAAGGCATTTTTGCTGAATCTTCAGAATGCATTATTAACAAATTTTAGCCAACCAAGAAAAATCCAAACGTGTACCAAGTAGCGATGTAAACTGACCCTGAAACTTTTAAAAGGATTTATTAATCAAGGTAAGCTATTTATCGGATTTGATCATTGCCTAGTTTAAGAAGCTCTGGTCCACGCTGTTTTACGTGTAATAGTTTTAATCACACATCTAAGTTCTGTAAAGGCCGTCTTAGTTGCCCTTTGTGTTCGGAAAATCATAAAGTTAAGTCGTGTAAAACACGAAAAAAAATTTTTAAATGTATAAATTGCTTTAATCTATAATTCAAAAATAAACTTGATATTGATATCAATCATGCGGTCTAGAACACTAGTAAATGCTTTGCTTATAAACAAGTTGTAAAAAATTACGTGTAGACATCTATAGTAATCAAAAATAGTTATTGCCAACGAAGATATTGTTCTGACTAATTTAAATAACGACGCAGAAAAGCATAATGGAATATTTTGTGAAGTAAGTGCAATCTAAGATTTAATTAACTCCAAATCGAAGTGCTTCTCGCTATTTCACTTTAACATAGGAAGTGCCAGAAAAAAATTTTCTGAACTACTTGCAGCAATTGTGACTTATAATCTTGAACATTGTGATATTATAATATTAAGTGAGGGCTTTCATATTGATAATATAAAAAAATTTCAAATACCTGGTTATACAACTTTTTATAATGAGGGAGATTTTAATAAAAATGATGGTATTCTAATGTTTGTAAAAAACTACATAAATGCATGTATAGAAAATAATAAACTACCGTCTTGCGGGATAACTATAAGTGTACTTGAGTTTACTATAAATAAGCAAACTTACAGAATAATTGCTTTATATAGACCAAACCCCTCAGATATCTTTATAAACGATCTCAACATATTTCTTACTAAGCTATCAACACCTGCTAATTTTGAAATTTTTACAGGTGATATTAATAACAATATACTAAGTAATGATGCCAATGTCAATAATTATTTATCTACTTTGGCCAAGCATGGTTTTGAGGCGTGTGTAAGAAAAACCCACCAGTGTAACTTCTGAAAGTATCACATGCATAGATCACATTTTTGCAAGAAAAATGTCAGTACAATCCGTACATTTTAAACAATAACATAACAGATCATTTTCCTGTTCTGTTCAATATTTCTTATAAAACCACCAATAATAAAACTCCATGCGTAAGTAACACACTAAACAGTCATCTACAAAAGAAACTTAATACCGGTGTTATCAAACAAAAGCCAAGTAATCTAAACTGGTCCACTGTGTTAAATTCTCAAGATTCTCAAATAGCAACTAATATGTTCTTAAATACATTCGAAGGGGCAAATAAACTAGCTGATTTTGCGACTACTAGTAAGCAAAGAAATTTAAAGAAATTAAAAGTATGGATTACAGAAGGTTTAATAACTTCTATAAAACATAGAGACCTACTTAGACAGAAGTTATTAGAAAACTATTCAACTAACTTAGAAAAAGAATACAAATTTTATAGATATTTTCTAAATAAACTGCTCAGAAATATTACAAAAATCAAATTATGCAAAACCAAAATAATTTTAAAAAATTCATGAAATTATAAAAGCGACAACAAACGAAAACACTGAATTAAGATTAATAACAATAAAGATATGGCTAATTTTGCAAATGCTGGACAACATTCCAAAAAAAAGAACAGAGTCTGTTAATACTAGAAGCGTAAAGAACTGAATTTTTTTAAATCCTTTATCCAAACTCGAAATCATAAGGCACATTAAAGCCCTCAAAAACAACTGTGCTCCTGGACCCGACGGTATAGCAACAAAAGTAATAAAATATATGCATATGTACATTATTAGTCCTCTTCAGCATATAATTAATTTAATATTTTCAACAGGGATTGTACCCACACAATTTAAATTGTCGGTAATTACGCCAATTCACAAAACAGGCTGCAAATATAAAATATCAAAATATCGACCGACAAGTCTAATTAACAACATTACAAAGATATTGGAAAAATGTCTCAACGAGCGATTTGTAACTTTCTTTCAACAAAATAATGTTATCCACAAAAATCAATTCGGTTTTCTTGAAGGAAAAAGTACGTCAAATGCAATGTATACGGTTGTTAAAGAAACAACAAACAATCTCGACAACAGCAAAAAATGCTTTGGGGTGTTTCTTGACTTGGCGAAAGCCTTCGACACCGTGCATCACAATATTTTACTTGAAGTATTAGGTTATGCAGATATTAGAGGTTGTGCGAGAAAGCTAGTTACCAGTTACTTATTACAAATAAGGAGCAATATGCGAAAATTAATGGATGTGTAATTGAAAAAACTTCTGTGCAAATAGGCATTCCTCAAGGAACGATTTTAGGTCCGATTCTGTTCTTAATTTATATAAACACACTTTTGTCTTTGGAGATAGAGGCAAAAATAGTATCATACGCAAACGCCACCGTTATAATATTTACAAAGTTCAAATCTGGCTAGACATACATCAACTATCCTTAAACGTCAATAAAACTAGCTTTATAGCATTTGGTCTATATAAGACTAACAAACCTCACTTTAATAATTTTAAAGTTGAAAATATAAACGAGCCTATCAAAGAAGTTTCACACACAAAATATTTTGGCATAATTATTGATAGGCATTAAATTTGGAATTACCACATTCAGTATGTAACAAAATATGTAGCAAAAAGGACGCGCAGGTTAATTAATACATTTTAGCAACTACGGGATATATTATGCAAATTAAAAAACCTTTGTACTGTTCAAAATTACATCCTCAAAATAATTTTCCGAAAAGACATATATTATCCCACAAGACTGCTATACACGAACATGGCAAATCTAAGACAGCTATACCTGCATGAAGTATGTATGGATGCATTTAAGAAGCTTAATGCACTGCAAGTATGTACCAACACTTTTTATGAAAGTTACACTCAACGGCTAATTAAAATACCTAGCATTCAAAAAAATATCAGTAAAAGATTTTATACATACTTAGCCCCTAAAATATTTAATTTAATACCCTCTGACATAAGGAATGAAACTTCTTTGAAAAAAATTGTTAAATTATCCAGAGAATTTATTGCAAAAAATTACAATAAGTTTAAGTATTTGTAAATCTCTACCAGCATTTATTTAAAATTATAAGGCTTATGTGTTATAGGGAAAAAATAAAAAAAAAAGTTTTTTTGTTTCGGATGTAAATATTATTTGTTTTATTTATTTTTTTATTGTCACTGGCTTCATGTTATAATTGTGAAATGGGACGCACTGTACAAGTGTTGGGTCACTTAGAGTGCAAACCAGTTTGTAGAATGCCTTATTAATAATTTGTTTACTGCCAAAATGTTTATAACAACTGTTTATATCATTTTACTAAATAAATAATATATATATATATATATATATATATATATATATATATAGGTTTTTATTTTTTCTGAGTTCTTCGGGAATAACACCACATAAACTTGAAGGTCTGCATATTTCAAAAAGTCCAAACATTTCAAGGAGTCAATCAGAACAAGTGAATAACAAGTTAATGTTTGACAATCAGATTCTAAAGATCATGTGTTATATGATAATGCATTCGCCAGAGATCTCAATAAAGTCATAATTGAAAACATAGGAAAAACCTTATGCACTATCCCGATATAGGGTTGTTCAAAAGGATATTACCATTATTAATTTCATCATTGATTATTGGTAACCAGGAACGGCTGAATTCTATAGAAGTACTAGCTATACAATCGCTTTCATTTAATAAGATTAAAGCAGACTATTTTGCTTTCGTTCTGTTTTGTATTCTTCTTTGTGTAATATGATTGAATTTTGAAATTCTATGTTATGACCGAGGTTCTAGGCATGTTCACAAATTTTTGACTTTTAAAATTGTCGTTTCTTTACATAATTTTTGTGTTCATTTATTACAACATTTATAGGGCTAGAGGGCTCTCCAATATGAAACTTGTTACATTGCAAGGAATCTTATTAATGCAGTTTTTTGAGTTTTGTGTTACGTTATTTGGTTTAGTCTTTGATAAAATTGATTTCAGTGTATTTCGTGTTTTGAAAGTTGTTTTAATATTAAATCTATTTCCCACTCGTTTCAGTCTTTCTGAAAGACCCTATATGTATGGTACGGTTGTTGTATTACCATCAAGGGTATTAGTATTGTTTGACCAATTGTCAGTTCCATAAATTCTCCCTGCAGTGAACTATCAACATTTATTCTAAAGACCATTTCTCCACTTACAGGTAATTCCAATTCACATCTTAAGGTAATTCCAATTCACATCTTAAAAACAGCTCACATTTCTTATACAAGTTATCCCATATACAACACAAAAATACTTTCACACTAGCAAGTTTTGACATTGTAAACCTACACAATAAAAACCTTGAGTTTGTTGGCGTTAAGTCGACGATATATTCACTTTTTGGGAATACTTTCCTGAAGACTTACATGAATTATTAAACGACATCAACAACAAAGTACCAACTATACAATTTACTGTTAGTCTGAAGTTAGTAGACAATGTAACTCGTTGGTTGATCTCACAACGTTTCAATAGCTGTGTATCTGCTATCGTCATCAGGTGAAAGATAGGAAATTCAGATTATCCGTCATATTTATATTATACCTTTAACCTGTCATGCGTTGCCGGTCATGGGCATTGGGTCTTATCCGGTCCAAACAGTAATATTATGGTGTTCGGTCCATGCGTGATTGGCTAGCCCAGACTTTGTTACCTCCGCCTTTTGAGTAGCTATGCGGTGTTCATTAACCCCTGGTATCCAACGGTCGCTATGTCTCTCCAATGTAAAGATTGCCACATTCACACGGTATGATGCATATACAGTTATTTGCTATTGCTGGTGCGTCGGGCCTCGTTCTTCTTATCATGCTCCTCAGGTGTTGTTGCTTGTGAAGATCATTCTGATTCCATAGCTGTGTGCAATTCTTCTAAGTTTCTCCGACAAGCGTTTAGTATACGGTAATAGTAGAGTTGCTACCGTGGTGTCCTCTTCCTGACTAGGTGGTTAGTCCAGCTCTTCAAACGCCTTGTTAATGATCATTTCCTGATATCCATTCACCCACCGACCAATAGGAAAACAGTGGTGAACTGGTCATCCAGAGTTCTCACAACAGTCGAGGAAACATAGCTTTCTAAGGGGCTAAACTACGCTGTAGCTCTAAAAAAGATGGTAGTACTAGATATCATCAGTGCCGTGGAGTCAGCAATAGGCAACAAAGAGACACCGCAACTGGAGGAATTCCGATGAAAAGTCAGAACTGCAATTGAGAAAACACAACACATCAAACAAAACATCAACGAATCCGAAAGGACGATCATAAAAACACTTAAGGACGACACATCTATCATCATTCTACCAGCTGACAAAGGAAATACCACCATCCTGATGGACCGAAGGGAATACAACAAGAAAATCGACGAAGTACTATTGAAGGGAAAATACAAGCCATTGCCTACTGATCCAACGTCCAAAATAGAACGGAAAACTTACAACACTCTCAGAGATCATGCTGAATACATTCGACCCGAGACAAGGAGAAAATTGATGCCACATCACAGCAAACCACCACATCTTTATGGACTACCCAAGATACACAAGGCTGGAGTACCTCTCAGACCGATTACCAATTCGCGCAACTCACCAACAGCAGCACTATCGAAATTCCTTCTACCAATCATTTAACCTTTGGAGGGCAAAACATCATCGCACGTCAAGGACTCAAAGCACTTTGTCGAAATCATTGGATCCATGGAACTTGGGCCAGAACATCGCTTAGTAAGTTTCGACGTTGAAAACCTTTTCACGAATGTACCACTAGACGAATCTCTCAACATAGTGAGAAAGAAACTTACTGAAGAAAAAACCCTGATGGAGAGGACGGAACTGCCAATAGACTCAATCATGGACTTACTTGAATGTTGCCTCAAGAACTGCTACTTTCAGGAGAAGGACCGGTTCCTCATGCAAGAAGATGGATTGCCTATGAGTTCCCCGTCATCACCAACCATCGCCAACATCTACATGGAACGGTTCGAAGAACATGCACTGATGAGGTACGAGAAGCAGCCTAAGCTATGGTTGAAGTATGTCGATGAAACCTTCATTATTTGGCAACACGGAGAGACCATCCAGTAGATTCACCATGGAGAGTGGGTGTCTAACATTCCTTGATGTAAAGTGTCAAAGGACTAGGAGCGGAATCCAAACAACAGTCTATAGAAAGGCTATGCATACAAGATTATACCTTCACTACAATTCCAACCACCCATCAGCAACGAAAACTGGCATCATCAAAACACAAATTAATCCATAGAACCAAAAATATCTGCAGCACACCAGAAGCCCCCAAAGAAGAACAAGTGAAACTTAGAGAAGACCTTTTGGCGACTGGATATCTGGAAACGATCATTACCAAGGCGTTTGAAGAGCTGGACAAAAAACCTAGGCAGGAAGAGGACACCACGGTAGCAACTCTACTATTACCGTATACTAAAGGCTTGTCGGAGAATTGCACAGAGCTATGGGATCAGAATGATCTTTAAAAGCAACAACACCTTGAGGAGCATGATAACAAGAACGAGGCCCGACGCACCAGCAATACCAAATAACTGTATGTACAGCATACTGTGTGAATGTGGCAATGTGGAACACTGCATAGCTACTCAAAGGGCGGAGATAACGAAGTCTGGGCTAACCAATCACGCATAGACCGAACACCATAATATCAACTGGGACCAGGCCAGAGCAATTCACAAGGAAGAGCACTGGTACAAAAGAAAATTCATAGAGACACCATATATAATCTCAAATGAAAATATAATTAGGAAGCCCAGCGTCCAAATAAAACGCATCACCGGCAACCAACCGCGAGGTACGACCACTCTGATTGTACCGGATAAGACCCAATGACCATAACCGGCAACGCATGACAGGTTAAAGGTATAATATAAATACGACTGATAATCTGAATTTCCTATCATTCACCTGATGACGATAGCAGATACACAGCTATTGAAACGTTGTGAGATCAACCACTTCAAGATGATGGAAGTTCAAGGAAACTTATACAATTTACATTAGAAATTGAGCAAAATAACACACTATCTTTCTTAGACATATTTATAACAAAAACATAATCGTCATTTGATACACAAGTCTACAGAAAGCCGACTCACACTTACTGATATCTCAATTTTAACTGTAATCACCCAAATACCCTAATAAAGCATCATTAAATGTTTGTATGATAGAGCAAAAACCAACTATTCTGATATGGATAACTTTAATACAGAAAAAATAATTATAAAAAATGTAATATCTGCTAACAATTACCCTAAAAAGCTCATCAATAAAAATTGAACACAAAACAATCACTAACACCTAACCTAACCAAGCTGCTCCAAACAATACTTTCAGAAAGACTGAAAAAAAGTGGGAAACAAGTAACACACTGAAATCAATTTTATCAACAACTAAACCAAGTAACGTAACACAGAACCCAAAAAATTCATTTATAAGATTCCTTGCGAATGTAACAAGTTTGATATTGGAGAAACTACTACACCTATAAAAGTTCTATTAAATGAGCACAAAAATTATATAAAGAAACGTCAATTCGAAAAATCATAAATTTGTGAACATGCCTGGAACCTCGGTCATAACATGCAATCTCAAAATTCAACCATATTACACTAAGAAGAACACAAAACGAAAGGTGAAAGGATCTGCTTTAATTTTATTAAATGAAAGCGATTTTATAGCTAGTACTTCTATAGAATTCAGCCGTTCCTGGTTACCAATAATCAAGGATGAAATTAATAATGGTAATGTCCTTTTGAACAAGCCTATATCGGTATAGTTCATAAGGTTTTTCCTTGGTTTTCACCTAAGACTTTAATGAGATCTCAGGAACATCAGAATTTCTTTGGTCTCATTTTTGACAATTGCACTATCTTATTACAACGTCCTCCCTTGGAATGCCACATGAAATTCTAAAGCTCTTTTAAATTCTTCCAATTTGAAAGAAGTTTTGTTATTTCACATGATCTTTTGAATTTTTAGTGCTACCCGGTATATATCAAATTTGCAGTAATTCCCTTAATTACGTTAGTTTGATTTTGATTGTCAAACATATCAATTTGTGATTTACGAAATTTGTCATTACGAAGCCTTTTAATTTTTAATTTCTTGTTCATTTGTGGTAATACCATTGAAAACGGAATCTGATTTAGACCTTGTAAAGTTTGGACTTTTTGCGATATACTGACTTTCAAGTTTATGTGGAGTTATTCCCAAAGAACTCCAAAAATCAGAGATGTCACAATTATCGTTCTGAAAACAAATATATATATATATATATATATATATATATATATATATAGGTTTTGGACAGTCGTTACACTCTAACTTGTAAACTCCAGATACGTTAAATATATCGGTTTTACTTTTGTTCTTCTTTATTAGTTAATTTAGAAATTAACCTATTGTAACACTTGGTGAACCGAAGCAAGTTATGACCTTGTATTTATCATTAATCTTTATTAATTGGAAAAATAGTTTGAATAGCCTGGTGGTATTGTTTTTCTTTAAAATTATGTCAATAATTGTTGCCTCGTATCCGTTGTAAACTGCAATTTGCAATATTGTATTAAGTTCCGTAATAAAATTGATTTTGTTTGGTGGACTTGTTAGACAATTGATCATGCTATGAAAATATGTTAATTTGAGTTGAATATGTTGGCATAAGGAGTGGGGAATAATGGTTTACAGTATATTAAAAATCTGTGAGTGTTATTTTCTTTTTAAATGTTAAATCTAAGGAATTAATAGCATTATTGTAATGCATTCTTCTTAAATGGTAAATTTCTCTTTTTAAATGTTAAATTTAAGGAAATAATAGCATTACAATAATGCTATTAATTCATTCTTCATCAATAGTAAATTTTACATTCGGATGAAAATTGTTAATAAAATTTAAAAACTTAGTTGTCTCTCTGTACCTACAAAATAGTTTAGAATGTCGTTGACGTATGTGTGCCAATAAATGAATTGTTTAACGATTGGATGGTTTTTTATTCCTCTAACGAATCCATAAATATTCTAGCTAGTAAGGGGCTATGTTACCTTCATTATTATTATTATTGATAGCAAATTTATTATTTCTTGTCTTATTATTAAATTAGTTTTGTTTGAGGAAAGTAATATATATATATATATATATATATATATATATATATATAATATATTTATATATATATATATATAATATATATATATATATATATATATATATATATATATATATATATATATATATATGTTACATAAGTTATTCCATCGATATATATGAAACCATCTAGCAACAGTTCCCAAGCTGAGTCAGCAGCCACGTGTCGTCTCAGGTTACCTTTCGAGGACGTACATCCGTGAGAACTGCAAGCCCGGCGACATCTTAGTCAGCATTCTTAAGTTAAAATTATACATTTGCGTTGTATAATTATTCGTTATTACTTACAGTTCTGTCTAGTTTAGTTTACCACGTAATTTTGCCTTTTTATTGTTATAAAGTGTTATTGTTATTTTCAAGTTATTATTCTTATTAAAAGTATTGTGCAACTATAAATAATTTTTTAAAGAGAAATTTTGAAAGTGTGATGTAACAAATTGCCGCAGTCAGTAGGATCCGTCTAACGTTACTAGAACTCGAATACTCTAACTGGTAGCGCCGGAGTCCTATCCCTCAACAGAACAACGAACCTGGAAGAAGTTCTCACTGCAATCAAACGTAGAACACGGCGCTTTCAATGTCACTGTCACTGCTGGGCTTAGTCCAAAACAAAAAGACGCCCAGACCACCCTCGTGGATACAATGGTGAAGAATACCCTTCTTACGGGATTAGAACCCCGTTTAGGTCAGGTAATTCGTGCCAGTAACTCAAAAGACCTTCTAGAGGCACACTCCCGGATTAGGAGAGGGCTTCAACTTTCTTATTTTGAGGATCAGAAAACAAACAAATCTGTTCCTCTCAAACCCAACTTTTAAACACGAAAGCTGACACCTCCTAAGAGTCTTCATTGTGGTCGATTAGGCCACATAGCCGTAAATTGCCGTTTAAAAACGCAAAATAGTTCTCAACAATTCAACCAAAACCATAGACCAAATCCTGTTGGGCCTAACCAACAAACAAGGGCAAACATCTCCTCAAATAATCCCCCGGTTCAACAAGGACAACAGTTTCGTCCACAAAACTTCCAGAGACCCCCCATTAGGTCTCAAATGAACCCAAATTATTCTCGCCCTTCTGTCATACAGAACAATCCCAATAATCGTCCTGAAAGGACTCATCATTTTAATCAATATCAAAATGTTGATTACACTCAATATTCGGACTATTAGACCGATAATAACAACATTTACGACTACGAAGGTGATAATAAAAATTATTCTGGCTTCGAAGAAACTTTTGACAATACCCCTGTAGAGCCTTTTGATTGTCACGATTATCAGGATTTTCTAGCGCTTCCGAGCCTAGACCAATCTCCCGATTCGACATCAACTTTGTGCGAAGTCAAAATCCAGGTTCAAAACCTGAATCTGGTCGAACCCAGACCTGAACTTCCCGGAGCAACTATTTCTCTAAGCCCCCTTCTTACTGTTAATTCTAAAAACCTTTATTACATTCTTGACGCTTCTTCTAAATTCAAGCTTCTTATTGATACCGGAGCTTCTTCAAGGAAAACACAGTAAAAAATTCACACAAAGATTTTCTGAAAGGGTGTTACCCACGAAAAAATTCCCATCTCACAATCTACTGTAATCCCATTCGCTCCACGTAACCCACATAAAGTTTTCATATACGATTTGGACATTGAGTTTGGCGGCATACTCGGATTAGATTTTCTTGAACACTATGAATGCATAGTCGACTTAAAATCTAAGCAGCTAATAACAAATTTTAAAACCCCTTTACACAAAATTCCCGATAACGATCAACCCTTGACTGATGTACCCGACACACCCAATGTTAAGCCAAACATTAATTCGCAAACACCAAGACAAAACAAAATAACCATAGAGGCGCGCACAGAAAAGATCGTTAAACTTAAATGCGATTTCTCTAACATCGACGCCATCTTACCAACTCAAGAAATTGACAGAGTACGACTTCCAAACGCACTCGTACACATTAACGCAAATGGTGAATTTCTAACTTCTATCATCAATGCTAACGCGATGCCCAAAACAGTAAACTTTTCTGATTTAAAACTGGAACCACTTGACAAAACTCACCCTATTCTGAATTTAAACACCGATGGTCATCGATTCCCAATACACAGACAGAAACTCGACTATTAGACAACAAATTAGAACTGAACATCTCAATGACGAAGAACGCGAACAAATCACTAATTTTTGTTTGGAATTTCAAGACATTTTCCATCTTGAAGGTGACATCTTGACTTTCACTAAGAAGGTTAAACATTCGATTGATACAAATAACGCAAAGCCTCGACATCATATAGATATCCTCAAGTTCATAAAGAGGATGTGAAAACCCAAATTGGAAAAATGCTTGAATAAGGTATCATTAGGCACTCCTCATCTCCTTGGTCCTCCCCTGTATGGGTCGTCCCCAAGAAGCTCAATGCTTCTGGTTAACAAAAGTAGCGAGTTGTTATCGATTACAGGAAATTAAATGAATTGACTGTAGACGATAAATATCCTGTGGCAAATATCTCCGATCTTCTCGACCAACTTGGAAAGTGTCAATGTGTCACTGGATATCGCTTCTGGGTTCCACCAGTTGGAAATCCAAGAGGAAGATATTCCTAAGACTGGCTTTTCTGTCGAAAATGGTCATTACGAATTCGTTCGTATGCCATTTGGTTTTCAGAGGGTCATGGACAATATTCTTCTGGGTATCCAAAATGAACGTTGTCTAGTCTACATGGATGATATCATCGTCTACTCTCCGACCATCCATAAACATATTTCCTGGTTGACAGAAGTTTATAAACGACTTCGGAAGTCCAACCTAAAAATTAAACCTGATAAGTGCGAATTTCTTCGTAAAGAGGTGGCTTATCTTGGCCATCTTATCACACAAGAAGGTGTAAAACCAAACCCTACAAAGATTGATTGTATTCAGAACTTTCCGCAACCCCAAACTCCGAAAGACATCAAATCTTTTCTTGGTCTCGCTGGGTATTAAAGACGCTTCATACCAAATTTTGCGAAGATCTCTAAACCTCTGACTAAACTACTCCAAAAAGACGTCAAATTCATCTTGGACGCAGATTGCAAGTCTTCCTTCAATGAACTGAAGCAAGCCATTGTATCTGACTCAATCCTGATATATCTAAACTTTGAAAAACACTTCCTGCTCACTACTGATGCCAGTGCTTTTGCTATTGGAGCGGTTCTTTCTCAAGGCCCTTTGGGAAAAGATCTGCCTATTGTATACGCTTCTCGTACCCTCTGTGCTGCAGAGACACGATATTCCACCATCGAACGAGAATTGTTAGCCATAGTTTGGGCTGTTAAACACTACAGACCTTATCTTTTCGGGAGAAGGTTCACACTTCTTTGTGACCACCGTCCTCTTACTTGGCTCTTTTCGATCAAAGATCCTGGCAGTCGTCTAGCCAGATGGCGCCTTAAGCTAGAGGAACACAATTATAAGTTCGAGTACAAGCTCGGCAAGGTAAACCAAAATGCAGATGCTCTTTCTCGCATCAAAATCAACCATTTCAAGCAATGTACTGATTTCCTTTCCAAAACCAAAATTTTCGCTAACAACGAAACTGACTTCGAACAATCTGAAAACTCTGACAATGACGACGAACATGACGAAAGAATTACCGCTGAGTTTAATCGATTTGCTCAACTCTACAAAACTGAGTCAGTAATCGATTACTCTAAAATTGAAATATCCATTTCTCAACTCCTAGAAAAGTCCCACAAACGCATTGTTACATTCTTTTGGCAAAACAAAACTAATAACTGACACGACAAAATCATTGATGACTTTTTCGAAGAAGAACCCTAATTTCAGTAATGACACTCTTAACATCATGGCCAGTGAAACTGTCAGGCATAGAAAGTACTTAGTTGTACCTTTGCCCTATGACCCTGAAACTGTCGTCTCACACCTTTTCAAAATTATTTATAACAACCAAGATCAATTCAACGACTCCGAAACATACTGCATAGAAAATAACGTAGAACTTCACATTCTTGAAATTTTATCCTTCATTCTCTCCGACAAAGAAATCAAACTCAAAATTTGCCAAAAACATTGTTACAACTCCTACTGAAGACGAAATTCCTATAATAATACAACAATACCACTGTGGTAAAAACAACCTCCATCGTGGCATTAACGAAACCATCAGACGTATTAGGGAAAAATACAATTGGACCGGCTTAATTAAAACTGTAGAACAATTTATCAAATCTTGTGAAACTTGCCAAAAGGTAAGGTTCTGTAGGAAAAACTTTTGTTATTACGGAAACACCCAAGTCTCCTTTTGAACGTATTAACATTGACATCTTCGAATATCCATCTAGAAATCATGCACTGACTATTAGGGACGAACTCACGAAATTTACGCAAGCCTACCCCATAAACGACAAAACAGCTTCAACTGTTGTAAACACCCTTCTGATTTTCTTTCAACATTCCGGAACTCCACTTCGCATCCATTGTGACTATGGACGTGAATTTGAAAACACCTTAATGCGGGATTTATGCCAACTATACGAAATAAAACTGACATTCTCCAGCGTTCAACATCCCGAGTCAAATGGTTCAATTGAAAGATTTCACGCGACCTTAGCAGAAATGATGAGGGCAAATACACCGGAACATCCAGACAAACATCCACTTAACGTCTTCCCTTATGCCATCATTTGTTACAATAACACAAAAAACAAAACCACCGGTTTCACGCCCTATGAACTCATATTTGGGCACACTTCTAGTAGGCCTCCAGAGAAACCCTTTACAATCAGGAAAAACTCATTTCGAAATGCGTGAGAGACCTAAACAACAGAATGGGCTATTATAACAGACTCGCCGGTGCTAAAACCGAAAGACAGAAAGAAAAATCTGAAGTGCGATTTGACCAACACGTTTCTACTAAACAACCCGATAACAAAGTAGGCGACAAAGTTTACGTAAAAGAGTCCCAAATCAAAAACAAAGCTGAAAACAAATTCAACGGCCCCCTCGAAATTACCGCTGAAGGAAAGAACTCTGCCACAGTCATAAATTTGCAAACAAACCAAATAACTAAAGTTAACTTTGACAGACTAAAACCTTATTTTGAATAAATCCATTCTATTCAGATTCTGTGGACTGTATTCAGTCGTAAACCTTCATCAGTATTCCATTACACGGGTTAAAAATACTATAGGAGTTTTCTTCCATGAAGAAGGTACTCTTAAAATTTCTAATGAGAAATGGGCACTTGTTGTTTACAAAGATATAAGCCCCCTTCGAGACGTTATTTTAAACAACGACAATATACTGAACAGACTTTTAGATACTATTAACGACAACAAAACTAATATTAAAATCTTCAAATCAAAAGTACAGACTCACCTAAGCCTCCTGAAACAAATATCAAAATCTGTTAACATCAAATATACAGAAATTTTCGCTGACACTAAGACTTACAGTACCAACAGAAAGAAACGCGGACTCATTAAAGGACTGGGATCAATTTGGAAATCTATTTCCGGTAACTTAGATGTAACAGACGGAGAATACTTTAGTGACTCTATAAACAAAATTAGTAAAGACCAACATCAAATTGAAAACTTAATGAAACGACAATTATCTGTAACAACTTCGGTCATTAAGAGCCTTAACACCACACTACAAAAATTTCAGTCCGAAGATAAAATATTTTCGGAAAATATTGAAACAATTAGGAAATCAATTGAGTTCATTACAGACGATCTTGGTTTTTACGAACTTCAAGCCAATGTCTTAGATTTGTGTGAAAGCTTAATGGAAAGTTACATATTCATTGAAGATACTCTCAACGATGTATTAACTGCAGTCTCTTTCGCCCGTCTGAAAATTTTACATAGTTCTATAATAAAACCCAGTAGATTTGGTCGATTCCCTTCAGAAGATTTCACAGTCACTTCATGAAAATAACTTACCACTTCCAGCCTATAGTTCAAATGTTGCTAGATACATCGTCTAATAGAATTGGAAGCTTTTCAAATCAATACTAAAATTGTTTTTGTACCAAAAATCCCCTTAGTCAATCCTGAAACTTATACACTGTACTGCTTGTATCCTATCCCAGTTTTGGATTATCGAACAGGATTTCACCATATTCTTCCAACAAAATTAACATATATTGCGAGAGATGACGATTCGCTATTGTATGCATATTTCGAAGACCTGAGTGACTATAAGCTATTTATCTAAAGAGCATAAAATCTGTTCCAAAGTTATTCCACACACCATGAACAAAGAAGCCCTCTGCGAAGGACAGCTTCTTAGACAGTCAGTAGCCCTTCCATTAACTTGCAAGCCTTTAATATTATATGCCGAAGAGTATAATATTCACGAGATTGATCTGAACTTTGGTTAATCTTGATTTCCGGACAGTTACCCATCAACATCAAATGCAAAGGTCGTTACCCAATCCAAATCGACAAATTCTTTATTGACAATTCAACCCAGTTGCAATGCCAGAAGGACCACCGACATTATTTACAACATCACACTTAAGAGTCGCCCAGTCAACATCCTGTACAACTGGTGCGACAACCTGCCAACCATCAGTCAACTTCCAAAGGTGAAACCCATGAGACTACAGGATATGGATGCCAGAGGCCTGAATATCGCCAACCATAAGCTTAGCCAATACTCCAGGGAATTGAAAAAGCTCATAGACCAACCATTCTTGGAGAAACACACCTCCTGGTTTATGAGCATCACAATAGCAAGAACGGCAGAAAGGGAGAAGCCCCCAACGATCAGCCCTTCTGCCGATCCAGCACCACCACCAGGTCCATCAACCATCAAGCCCAGGGTAAAACTACATAGCCTCCTTAGTCCTGTCGAGGATATTGAATTGCAGAACCTCCCTTAAAAGTCGATGCTGTAGCATTAACTTTTTTATATGGATGGGAGTTGTATATATATATATATATATATATATATATATATATACGAATTATTTAGATAACGGCTGATTATTTGCACACCATGTAGAAAATGTTACGGGAAAGCAGCCTTTGTGCAGTTCAATAAATAGTAAACACTTCTTACTTTAGAAAGCTTTCGAAATTCATTATTTCTTCATCAGTCTTTTACTACAAAAACCAAATTCATAAATGTAATTTCAAAATGATGTAAATTTAAAGATACTTACAGTAATTGTGAACGTACTGATTCATAAAAGAGCACAAATTATTAAGAATCGATATATGAAAAGATTAAATATATGAAAATATATAAGTGATTAATGATATGACATGATGTTATATGATATGACATAAAATTAACAGAACAAAATGACAATGTTGATTTTATTGTTTAAATAAATCTAATTTCATATACGGGAAATTTTATTCTCAATTTCAAGAAGATTAGAATATATTGTTACGCAATTTACCCAAAGCCGACCCTTTTTAATTTCAGTACGACAACAATCGCTTTGAGATAAAAAATGGTTCTCGAAAAGACTCGGCACCTGTAGGAGTGATGATGATTTTTGCGAGAATTTTCTATGCTGATTTTATAAAGGAAGCAGGCCATGACCGCGAGTTCAGTTGGTGGAGCGAAGATCTTATATGTTAAATTGTTATTGTGATATTTGCATCAGCTGTTGTATATTCGATGTAAATAAAAGTTCTAGAAAAATGAAAGTGAATATTAGTTTTATCATTTTAAATTGAACCCACGGACTATATTGCAATTTGGTGATCAGAAGTAAAGGATTAAGTGTAGTTAAAATCGAAATTTGATTTACGGAAACCCGAAGAATGGAAAAAATGGACGAATCTACCAAAAAAATAGTCAAGCACGTTACGAAGGGACTAGACAAAAAAATAGTCCAGATTCTAGAAAAAAGTGACAAGAAAGAAAAACAACATCAAGAAGAAATTCAACAAAGGTTACTAAAATCTTTTGATGAAAAACGTAAAATAGAATTAGATAATCTTGTCACTACGATGAAAACCGAACAACAAAAACCACGATGGAAGAAAAACAACATAATTTAATTGAAGGATTGTTCTCGAAATTTGAAGAAAAACGAGAAAATGATTTTAAATTATTAGATGAACACAGACAAAATGAATTTAAGTTATTTGAAGAAAAACAAGGCAAAACGGAAGAAAAAAAACAATTGCAATTAATATTTATAACATAATATATAACAATTAATGCAAATAGTATCGCAAGTTAATGAAAGAATGCAAATAGTTGAAACAGTCGAGGAACAAGGCAATTTCGACAAGATCATCGTCATCCTGGATAAGCGATACGACAATCAATCATTGAGCCAGGTATACTAAGTACAACTGAGTGGAAAAACGCAAAAATCCGTTGAAAGCCTCAAAGAATTCGAAGCAGAGATTAGAGGGTTAGTTCACTTGTCCTACGGAGACCTGCCAGAGGAAACGAAAGACCAGTTGGCTACACAGAGTTTCATAAACGGCATCAGAGATGTGGAAGTACAGCGAAATCTAAGACTAAGTGGCGTCAAGAAAAGTAATGAAGCTCTACTTCGGGCTTTGGAAGTAGAGGCCATCATGAACATGTCCAAGCCGAGGGTCCGAGCAGTTTCCTTTAACCAGGAAGAGTCAGAGTCACCATTTCAAGCCCTACTTGCTGGCCTGAACAAAATAATAGAACGGTCACAAAGATTTGGCACCAGAGGGGCATGTTACCGCTGCGGACGGACATGACACTTCCAACATGATTGTCGAGTGAGGCTACCTGAACGATCACCGACCTGGGATAACCAACAGAACAGCCACATGTCCAGGGACCGTCAGCCAGTCAGCATAAGGGGGCGAATGCTGACTGACCCTCCACCAGCCCCCAAAACGTTATCCATCCGGGGATTTTGCCGAGACAGCGGCAGCCTAGTCATCAGAGGCACCATCAATGGGCGAGCAGTTACCATCACCATTGTTACAGGCGCCGCTGTGTCCATTGCCAAGTCCAGGGTTTTGAGAGCATCAGAAATTCGGCCAGTTACCAATAACATCCAGATCAGAACAGTCACCGGCGAGTCCATGTCAATACAGGGTGAGGCAGATGTCGTGCTACAGATAGGGGACAACATGATCCGGCATAGGGTCCTGGTAGCGAATATTGAGGACGATTTTATACTGGGAATGGACCTAATTAGCCAGCATGGATTTATGTTCGACCCGAGATTTGATGTTCTTCGGTTCCTAAATGAGGAATTTGTATTGACACGGCCCGTCAACAGTTCAGTCACCTCCATAAAAAATGTGGCAAAGTCCTCAGCTAGAATTCCCGGTCTAACGGAACAGATTATTCATGGGCAGCTAGAGAGCAATCCTGGGAGCTGGGTTGGAATGGTGGAGCCCGTACACTCAGCTCATGACTACTTAGTTCGACGGGCTATAGTTAAAACCGGACGAGAAATACCAATCAGAGTCCTGAATTTGTTTAACAACGACATCAGAATTGCCAATGGTCAGGAGATAGCTAGTTTCGAGCCAGTAGAGACCATCATCAATTGCGAAGAAGAGTACCAGACGTCGGTGAAGAAGACAGGGCCCAGTAAAGAGTTCCTACAACAGTTTGCTGACCATTTGACACACTTTACACCAGAGAACCAGAAGAAGGCCAAGCAATTTATCACAAAGCACTGGCAAATTTTCAACAGTCAAGATGGAACCACCGGTCGCACCAACATCATCCAGCATCGAATAAATACCGGAAACCCATCAGAATATCACCTAGACTACTACCATTGGAGCAACAACAGGCAGTCGAGGCTGTTTCAGTTCACGGTCATGCGCTTTGGGTTATGTAATGCACAGACTACATTTGAGAGGCTAATGGAGTATGTACTGAGCGGGTTAACATGGAGGACGTGCTTAGTATACCTCGACGACATTCTAGTCATGGGCCAGACATTCGACGACCATCTGAAGAACCTGGGCGAAGTATTCTCCAGAATTAATAACGCCAACATGAGACTCAATCCGAAGAAGTGTTCCTTGTTCCAAAAAGAAGTAGATTTTTTGGGCCACGTAGTGCCCGAGTCAGGAATCCGCACCAACGAAGACAAGATAGAAGCCATCCGTGTTTGGCCAGTCCCAAGAGACAAGCATGCGCTCCGAAGCTTCTTGGGCCTCTGTTCATACTACCGGCATTTTGTTGAGGGATTTGCCACCCTCGCCGCCCTTCTACATCGGCAGACCACCATTGGAATCAGGATTGCGAAACATCATTCAGGCGACTGAAGGCAGCACTATGTTCCAGCCCAATCCTAGCCTTTCCTACACAGTCCGGCAAAGTTCATCTTAGACACCGGCCCAGCAACACAGGTTTGGGGGCCGTCCTATCCCAGGTGCAAGATGGTGAAGAGAGGGTGATTGAGTATTACAGCAGTGGATTCTCAAAACCGGAAAGAAATTATTGCGTCACTAGAAAAGAACTTCTTGCAATAATAAGGGCTGTAGATCATTTCCATCCACAAATACCTCTATGGTCGTCATTTCTTAATTCGAATAGATCATGTCGCACTCAAATGGCTGCTGGACATGAAGACACCGGAAGGACAACTGGCCAGATGGATGGAGAAATTACAGCAATACGACTTCAAGGTGGAACACCGTGCCGGCCGTTTGCACAATAATGCCGATGCCCTATCCAGAAGACCCTATAGAGCGGAATGCGGACATTGTCTGAAGACGGAATAGCGAGAGGGTATCTCCATCAGGCAGATCCGAGTGCAGGCTAATGCTGGACAACGGAACAGTGCATCCAGGACCAAATGGCTGATCCAGACATCAAACCAATCTTGTCACTCAAAATGAGAGGGGCACCCAGGCCACGATGGGACGAGGTAGCTAGATACTCCGGCGTGCTGAAATCCTTATGGGCTGAATGGGGCTCTCTAAGAGTAAACAATGGAATGCTCAAGCGAGTCTGGGAAAGCGCTGATGGACGAGAAACCTAGTCCCAACTGGTAGTTCCGAAGAGAAAGGTACCAGCCATCCTGACCGAAGTACATGATGGAATTACCGGAGGCCATCTGGGCATGAATAAAACCCTTGACAAAGTTCGCCAGCGGTACTACTGGGTGAATTACTTCGAAGACGTCAGAGCTTGCTGCCGCAAATGTGCCATCTGTGCAGCCAGTAAGGGCCCGAAGACCCGGACCAAGGGCAGAATGCAGCAGTACAATTTGGGCGTCCCATTTGAAAGAATTGCCATCGATGTCGCCGGTCCGTTTCCCGAGTCTGAGAGGGGGAACAAATACATTCTGGTCGCAATGGATTACTTTAGCAAATGGCCTGAGGCATATCCGATACCCAACCAAGAGGCAACCACGGTAGCGACGGTGCTAGTAGAACAACTATTCAGCAGGTTTGGCGTCCCGATGGAATTACATTCAGACCAGGGGCGTAACTTCGAATCGAATGTATTCCAGAAGGTCTGCACGATGTTGGGGATCAGAAAAACGAGAACAACACCATTACACCTACAGTAAGACGGAATGGTGGATAGATTCAACAGGACCTTGGAACAACACTTATCCAAGGTCGTCAGCAATAACCAGCGTGATTGGGATGAGCATATTCCCCTATTCCTGTTGGCATTTCGCTCTGCCGTACATAATAGTACAGGCCTGACCCCAGCCAGGGTCCTATTCGGAAAGGAGCTGCGGTTACCCTGCGATTTGGCATTTGGCTTCCCCGAAGAACCTCCCCAAGACATCGACGATGATGCCGACCAGCTCCGACATAACATGCTGGCAATACACGAATTAGCCCGAACGCAGATATTGGCCACCAGTGACCGGATGAAGACGCGATACGACCTCAAGGCCAATTCAGTCGGGTTCCAGGAGAGGGACAAAGTCTGGCTGTACAACCCCCAACGAAGCAAGGGTAAATCCCAAAGCTTACAACCGCCTGGGTCTTTTGTTTTACTAAATAGAAAATTAACAGTTTTGATTGATTTGTAAATAATTTTGATGTAAATTCTTTCAGTAAAATTTTACTAATTTTTGATGATATATTAATAATATATGGTATAGAAATATAATGAAAATTAATTTTATTATCATAATTGTTTATGGATGTGTTACTTATAATGAGATGTTCTATCTCTCGGAAATTTATGACATCATAAAGAATTTTATTAATTAACCGAGGAGGATATGGATTATTTAAAATGATTTTGTATAGTAGTTTTAGATTGTTTTGTATGAAACTAGGATGACTAATTTTGCATATTCTTTGTTTCATAATATTAATTAGGTGGTATTTAATTTTGAATGGTTGACAATAATAGTAATTTATGAATCTACCTGAGCTTGTAGGTTTAACATAGCAGTTTAAATTGTTACATTACTAGCCATTACCCGCGGTTCCATCCGCGTACGGAATATTCAAGCTTTCGCACAAAGATATAACTTATGAAACATATGGATTATCCTAAATAATTTTTTTAAACTTGTTTAAACCACCTTACTTAACTATAAATCTACCTCTAAATCTATCCCGAATATATGTCACCCAAACTGCAAGTACTTATGGGCGACCCTATATAACAATTTTTTTCGCCATTTTTTTAAACACCTTCAATAACTGTAACTCTACTTCACCCTATATTGCAACCATCCTGTATATGCTGCTGTTTATTGTCACCCAATATAACGGTTTTAACACCTGACTATAACTCTTCTCTACCTTATATTCCAGCTATGCAACTGCTTATGGTCTACGCTGTATAACAATTATTTCTGATATTTTTTTAACCACAATTTGTCTTTACCCTATATTTTAATCACCCTTTACATGAAGCGTTTTCTAACATTGTGTTAAACACACTCTAATATTATAATTTTGCTTCTCCACATATTTCAGATATTCCATATAGTAGAATACAACTGTTCATGGTCTACCCTATATAACAATTATTTTTTAACTTTTTTAGATCCACCCTGACGCAAATACCGATGGAACCCTTGGTGTGTCACAAATTTAAAATCACAGTTTTGCGCCCTAACACCAAACTTTTATTGAAACACTCACCAAAATTGCAACTGCTTATTGGCCACCCTATATACCAATTTTATTCAACATTTTTTTAACCGCTTTGTATAACTAAATCTACTTCCATCTAAATTAAAACCATCCTGTATACACTGCTGTCAATTTGTCATACATTACAACTTATTTCTGAACCACGCTGTATAACCATAATTTTACTGTACAAAATATTTCAACAACCCAGTTGTGCATCTGCTTAGGAACCATCAAATATAACACTTTTTAAATCAATTAACTATAACTTTGGTCCACTCACTATCTTATATATGCAACTGCTTATGGACTACGCTATATAACTATTTTTGAACCACGCTTGAAAATATCATTTGTCTCCACTCTGTATTTCCACCACCCCTTATATGCAGCTGTTTCTAACATTGTTTTAATCACATCGTAAAAACTATGATTTTACCTCGCTCCATGTTTCAGATATTACATATATGCCACAGCTCATGTTCTATGCTACAAAAAATATATCAAATCTGTTTAACTCTAATTCTACTCCACCCGCTATTTCAACCACCTTGTATATGCAACTACTTATCGGCCACACAGTATAACATTTTTTGTAGCACCCTGTATAACTGTAAATCCATCAATGCCCAATATATTTCACCAAAACCGCAACTGCTTATTGGGCACTGTATATAACAATTCTTTTCAGCATGTTTCTGAATCACCTTGTTTATATTACAAGTACCCTGCATACGTTATTGCTTATTGGTTAACCAATTTAACATTTTTTAAATAATTAACCATAACTCTTCTCCAACTTATATTTCAACTATTCTATCTTCGCAACTTATTATGAACACTCTCCACACTTCATTTAACCACCCTTCATTTACAAGTTTTTCTAACCTTGTTTGAATCACACTGCATAACTATAACTTTACTGCGCCCCGTGTTTCAGGTACTCCATATATGCAACTGCTATAAAACAAAATTTGTCTAGCATTTTTTACCCACCCTGTATAATTATAACTCTACACCACCCTATATTTCAACAACCTTTTATATGCAACTACTTATTGGCCACCCTGCATCCTTAGAATCCTACCCCACCCTATATTTTAACCATCTGGTAAATTGAACAGCTTTGTAGATCATTACATTACTTATTTTTTAAACCCACTTGTATAACTGTAATTATATTCCGCGACATATTTCACCCATCCTATATATGCAACTGCTTGTGGGTATAAAACAAGTTTTTAACCACAACATAAACTATAATTACACTCCCTCGTATATTTCAAACACCCTATGTAAACAGCTGCTTCCAAAATTTATTATGAACATAATTCATAGTTCCTAACTGCTCACATAACACATTTTTTTCTAAAATTTTTTGTCCAAACTGTATAAATATTCTACCCTTTTTCAACCACTTGGTATAGGGAACTGTTTATGGCCCACTCAAAATAACTTTTTTATACCATCCCGTATAACTAATTCCACTCTCCCTTATTTCAACCACATTGTATATATTCAGCTGCTTATAGGACACCAAATATAACTTTTTATAGATTTTTTAAATACATTTAATTCTACTCCGCTCTAAATTTCCTATATATAGAACACCCTGTAAAATTACACTTGTTATATCAGTTAATTTTTGCTAAATCGAAACATGTTGCATTGGCACATTCCGAATTTTGAATAAAAGCTAAGCTGATGCCAGTATCTAATATTTGCGTGCGGTGGAATCAATTCAGTAATTGAATTACCCAACATAGTAGAAGTTTTTTCGCTATATCTACCGTTTTTGTCAATTTAGGGAGATAAAATGTCTAACAGATTTTAAGTCAAACTATAGGCTTTGCAACAAAAAAAGATTCAGCAAAATCAGTTCATTAGTTCTTACGTGATTCCCGAACAAACAAACAAACAAACAAACAAACAAACAGACAAACTTACAATTTTATAATAGTATAGATTAATGTCTCGAATAATTCTAGTATCAAGGAATGGAATACTAGAATTGTTATCTCTTCTATTGTGAATTGAGTATGTGTGTTTATAATTGTTAAATATTTTTAGAAGTTCATTTGTTAATCCAATGGGGATAGAGCAAATCAGATCATCAACATATTTTTTAAGTAAAGGTAGTTTTTGAGAGACATTCGTTATTAAGATCATCCATAATATATTAAGCAATTATTTTTTTTGATAATTTTGATTCCATGGGAGAACCAAAAATTTGTTGGTAGAAAATTTTAGTAAATACAAAATAATTTGAATTAAAAGTGAATCTTATGAGTTCTAGAAATTTTGTATTTGTGATATTAGTGTGTTGCGAAATTGAATTCCAATGTTTATTTATAATAGGAATGTTAGTGTATAAGGAAATGACATCATGACTTACAATAATGTATTTATTAGGTAGTTGGTAATCATTGTATGCACTTGCAAAGGAAAAAGAATAGTGGATGTAAAAAGGATTGTTTTTATTATATGTTTTTTGAAGAATATCAACCAAAAGACTCGCAATTCCTGAGTTAGGTGAATTAATTGATAATATAATTGGTCTCCCTGCTAGGATTGGTTGATGTATTTTTATAAGTGCATTAAACCTTGGACATGTTGAGTTATATGTATTGTAATTTTTAATTCATTGTCTGTAATAAATTGATTCGTTTTTAATTCAGAGATCAGCTGTCCTGCCTTTTTTTTAATAGTGGAAGTTGGGTCTCTCTTAACTCTGCGCTAATATTTTTTATTTTCTAGTAAATCATTGGAGAGTCTGATATAATCATTTTTATTAATTGCTGTTGTTACATTTCTTTTGTCGGATTTTACAATTATGATAAAAAAATTAATGAATTAGAAATTATTTTCGCGAATTGCTCCCAACTGATGTTGCTTCTGAATTTATATATAGACAAAATCTCAAATATAACAGAATCTTTCATAAAATTAAAACTTCAAATCTTAAAAAAATTCACAATCTCATCAACCAATAAACTCAACAAATTATGATAGATGATAAATGGTTTAAAAATTTAACTAATGTTCAATTTCCTAAAGAATTCATTAACATTTTATTTTTACGCTCAAAATTTAGTTTACCACCCACAACGGCATATTTATCTATTAAACGCTATTTAGCAGATGTTGAATATGCATTAAATCATATCCAAAATCATAAGTTACGTAATATACATTCAGCCCAGATCAGCAATGTTTTAACTAATCATATAAAAAATCAATATAAAAATTGTGGTGTGGTGTGGTGGCCGGGTTAGAATACCACCACGGTATTTACCGCCTGTTGTATGAGGCGACTAAAGGGGCAGCTGTCCGCTGACCTACTACCAAGCCTCCCTCCTTTCCCCAAAACTCGCACGGGATGATCTGGTTTAAATCAGTTTATCTGGGAAGTGACAACCACACGGTTCCGAGTTACCCGGGTCACCAGGGCCAATTGGTGACACCACCCATGAAAATAGAGCTATGGAGTAGATGCCTCGGAATAAAGCCTGGGGATCGCCAGGGAATGTCAGGAGCCGGCGCTGGACATAACAGCATGCGAGACGTCGGTGGCAGGGTGCTGAGGAGGCGTGCCCCTGCCGTCCAAAGAGCTGCAGCCCAAGAACCAGAAGAACCACAACAACACTCACCAATACAGTCACAACAAGAACGCGACCATCACCAACGGAGTCAAACGAGAACGAAAACTCCACCCGCAGAAAGTGTTGCGCAGGATCAACAGCCAGCGCGTACTCAAGCGGGACTGAAAAGACAGCGCATGAAATGGACTGGCGCCATGAATGAATTTATAATGCGCACGTTTTACAGAATTACGAACCTTGGCCAGGACAAGACTGGATATCGCCAAATACTCCAGCAAGAGTTCTGTCGTGAGTACCCAGAGCTTCAAGTTACTGAACAGAGAGTCGCAGATCATTATCGTGTCATCTTGAGAAATGGCCTTATTTCGTCTGAACAACTGGACACAGTAAAGAGCGAAGTGGAGCGCGAACTATTTGGTCGAAATAAATCGATCCAGAGCCAAAAACATCTTTGGTACAAAGAGCGGATGAGACGCAAGAACTACAACAGCCAACCAATGCTGACCTGCATGAGAAGATCCAAGCAGAAATGGAAGGTGCTCTTAAAGAGTATAATGGAACAGATCTACTGACTAGAGCAGCTCTTCCCAAACTTGCAGTCTTGCAGGCTATGAACAAATTTACCTTGCCAAAAAAATGTTTTAGGGGCTAATACGTTAGAATCGCTACACACAATCATCTACTGTGCTGCAACTTCCATCTGCAGAACAATAGGGGTCGTAATTAGACCAAAGCAAGACCCTCCCCAATTCAGACAAACAACTCGAATACCACCTTGGCAAAGAAGGGGTCAGAAACTACAGAATAGAAAGACTTGTCAAGACTATCATGGACAGTAACCGAATATACTTCCAGTGGGATGGAGAAAACATCACAACGACAAAAGCTTTCTGTCTACAAAAGTCGATTGAGAAGGTACAAAACCAGTAACCAACGAAAACTAGACAACACACTTTTCCGACAATCAGAAAAAGAGTTTTATAGAAAACTTAACAACATCAATAATAATGAAGACCCTAGTTACCCCAGTAAAACAGACATCGAGAAATTCTGAATAACACAGCATTTCACAAAAATCTCCAAAGGACAGCCTATGTCCACAGGACCCAGTAAAGTACAGACCAATCACTTACCTTCCAACATTATACAAACTCATAACATCGTGCATTAATCATCGCATTTTTAAACATTGTGAGCTGAACAACATAATTACTCAACAACAAAAGGGATGCGCGAAAAGTTCGATGGGCTGCAAAGAACAACTGATGATTGATTCCATTGTCAGCAATCAAGCCCACGCCAAACGACGAAATCTCTACATGGCATATGTGGACTACAAAAAGGCGTTTGATTAAGTTCCACATGATTGGCTCTTTAAGGCATTGAAACCCTATAAAGTGAATAATTGTATTTTTAACTTTTTAGAATATGCCATGCCCACCTGGCAAACCAAGATCTTACTGAATGAAGCCAACTGTTCGATACAAACTGTCGTCATTCCAATCAGAAGGGGTATATTCCAGAGAGATTCTCTTAGCCCGCTGTGGTTCTGCCATGAACCCTTTCTCAAACAAACTGAACTCGACTAATTTTGGGTTCAGTCTCAAACACAACAGCGTACAAGCATTAATGATAAACCATTTGTTATATATGGACGACTTAAAGTTGATGGTAGCTATTAAACAACAGCTGCATGATATACTTAAAATAGTGGAAGGGTTCTCTAGTGACATCCATATGAAATTTGGCCTATACAAATGCCGAATTATTAATATAGTTGAAGGCAAAATACAGCAGGGACACTTCGAAATGGAAGATCACACCTCATCTGACTTTATAGGGGAAGGTCATACTTAGAAATACCTTGGAATAAAGCAGGCTCAACGTATTGATCATTTGACCATGAAAAAAGACCTAACAGCAGAGTTTTATAGGAGGGTAAGACGACTGTTGAATACCAAACTAAACAGTAAAAATCGGTTTCAGGCTATTAACACCTATGCATGTTCAGTGCTCAGTTACTTTTTTGGCATAGTTAATTGGAGCAAGACTGACATTGAACAATTACAACGAAAGGTTCGAGTTTTACTAACAAAAGCTCAAAATCACCATCCAAAGAGCTCTGTCGAACGAACAACTTTGCCACGGTTTGAAGGAGGAAGAGGATTGGCCGATCTAAGCAAACTATTAGATCAACAAGTTTCTAGTTTACGTTGTAATTTCCAGAAACTCGCAGAATTTTCTGATCTACACAGAGTCATGTGCGAGGTTGATGACTGAACACCACTGCGACTGACACAACAACACGTCCAATTACACCACCAGACCACGGATCAGAAACTGCTGAAATGGAAAGAGAAGCTCCTTCATGGAACACATATAAATGACGTCAACCAAGATTATGTCGATAGTACAGCGTCGAACTACTGGTTGATCTCTGGTCACATGTTTCCTGAAATTATAGGCTTTATATTGGCAATCCAAAATCAAGTAATTCCAACTAAGAACTATCTAAAGTACATCGTTAAAGACCCTTTTATTATTAACAACGACAGATTCAGGTACGGTTGCCAAACATCTGAATCTATCCAACATATCACAGGAGGTTGTCAAGCGTTTATTGCAACTGAATACAAACAACGACACGATGCTGTGGCAAAAATAATGCACCAGGAATTAGCACTGAAACTTGAATCTGTTTTAGGAAATAACAACTATAAGCTATACTGGGACCGCACGATACTGACTGATCGGACTGTTGCTCACAATAAACCAGATATAGTTTTGATAGATAAAGTCGCTCGAAAACAACTTTAATTGTCAGAGAAATTAATAAAATAAAAAAATAAAACTTAGTGGGATATGAACAACACACGAACTGTACCAATTGTTATGTCAACGACAGGACTAGTTCCAAAACATCTATTAAACAATTTAAAATACCTCGGTCTGGACGAACATCTTTACCAACAAATGCAAAAAGCCATCCTGTTAGGAACAGCCCGGACGGTCAGGAACTTTATGGCAAACTGCCGCCACGACTCCAACCACGGGCCTGAAAACCTGGTAAGGGCTCCCACAGAGCTAAACCCTTATTATATCTAGGATGTCTGGGGTTTAGTGAATTTTCCCGTAAAGGCACGCATAGCAGGGAGTGTGCTGCCATACATTGTATGGTCAAGTCAGGAATTTTCTTACCTCTTGGTTTTACAAAAGTAAATGTTTTTTAAAAAACCATCCTGTCATTTTAATTGTAAAATCCGACAAAGGAAATGTAACAACAGCAATTAATAAAAATGATTATATCAGACTTTCCAATGATTTACCAGAAAATAAAAAATATTACCGCAGAGTTAACAGAGACCCAACTTCCACCATTCAACAACAGGCAGGACAGCTGATCTCTGAAATAAAAAAGAATAAATTTAGTACAGACAATGAAGCTAAAAATTACAATAGATATATCTCAACATGTCCAAGGTTTTCTGCACTTATAAAAATACATAAACCAATCCTAGCAGTGAAACCAATTAATTCACCTAACTCAGGAATTGCAAGTCTTTTGGTTGATATTCTTCAAAAATCAGATAATAAAAACAATCCTTATTACATCCACGATTCTTTTTCCTTTGCAAGTGCATACAATGATTACCAACACCTAATAAATACATTATTGTAAGTCTTGATGTCATTTTCTTATACACTAACATTCCTATACAGTTAATTGAAAAGAGTGTAAAGAAACATTGGAATTCAATTTCGCAACACCCTAATATCACCAAAACAAAATTTCTAGAACTCATAAGATTTACTTTTAATTCAAATTATTTTGTATTTAATAAAATTTTCTACCAACAAATTTTCGGTTCTCCCATGGGATCAAAATTATCTCCAATAATTGTTCAATATATTATGGATGATCTTATTAATGAATGTCTCTCAAAACTACCATTTAATGTACCTGTTCTTAAAAAATATGTTGATGATTTGATTTGCTCTATCCCCATTGGAACAACCATGAACTTCTAAAAATATTTAACAGTTATAATACACATATTCAATTCACAGACGACGAAAGTTCTAGTATTTCATTGCTTGATATTAGAATTATTTGAGACATTATTAACGTAATAAAATTACACTGCTATATAAAACCTACAAGATCAGGTAGATACATAAACTATTATTCTTATCAACCATTCAAAATTAAATACAACCTAATTAATACTATGAAACAAAGAATATGCAAAATTAGTCAACGTACTTTTATGCAAAAAAAAACTAAAAGTACTATTCGACATCTTTTTAAATAATTCATATCCCTCTCGGTTAATTCATAAAATTCTTTATGATAACATAAATTTCCGAGAGAGAGAACATCCCATTATAAGTAACACAACCATAAACAATTCTGATAATAACATTAATTTTCATTATATTTCTATACCATATATTATTAATATTTCATCAAAAATTAGTAAAATTTCACAGAAAGATTGTAATGATTGTAACGCAACATATCGGACAAACTTCGAAAAATTTAAAAAGTAGATTAGTTTCTCACAAAAGTCATCAGATTGGAAAAAGTAAGCTGTGCCAATGCTTCACACTGCATTCAAAATTCTCACCTCGCAAATTTGAATAACGCAGTTGTTCTGGCATGCGAGCATAACTATTTAAACGTACTTTTTTGGAGATGGTGTATATTAACTATGACCCTAATATTATCAATAAAAAACAGATATTCAAAGTTTGAATAATATGTATTCTAATCTTCTTGAAATTCACAAAAAATGTCCAGTATATGAAAGTAGATTTATTTATGCAATAAAATCAACATTGTCATTTTGTTCTGTTAATTTTAAATATCTTATATTTTATCAATGTCATATTATTAATCACTTATACATTTTCATATATTTAATCTTTTCATATATCTATTCCTAATAATTTGTGCTGTTTTAAGAATCAGTACGTTCACAATTACTGTAAGTATCTTTAAATTTTCATCATTTTAAAATTACATTTATGAATTTGGTTTTTGTAGTAAAAGACTGATGAAGAAATAAAGAATTTCGAAAGCTTTCTAAAATAAGAAGTGTTTACTACTTATTGAACTACCACAAAGGCTGCTTTTCCGTAATATTTTCTACATTATATATATATATATATATATTTATGTTAGGTGGTTTCCGGGAATTCATCACTGTTCCAACAAATTGCAATAGATAATATTTAAATTCTGTATGTCAGTTCTCTTATTCATGGTATTTTCCAGATTGTTGATATATACCATCTCCAAAAAGTTTCTTTTAAAATTATTTCTTTCTATAGCTAGAATTTCCGAGTTATCAAAATCAGCCAAATGGTTGTAATGTAGACAATGAATCGACAAGGCACAATTTTGTTTATTTAATCTGAGGTCGCTTTTGTGAGATGTTAATATTTGTTTTAAATTCCTAGATGTTTGTCCTATATAGATTTCCGAGCAGTCTACAACCAATTTTATAGACTACATTCGATTGACTGTCCTTTGATGTTTTGTCATTAATTCTACTGAAAAGTTGACCCACTGTTTTAATTGATTTGTGTTTTATTTTAATGTAGTTTTCAGCTCTTCGCACCTTTACAATTTTCGGAAGTTATCTTTTGAATGTATGGTAATGAGGCATAATAAACAATACTATTGTCAACACTTGGGCTACTCGAGGAAGAAATATGAGAAATGACGCCCTGTTGGCTGTTGAAAATTAGTTTTTTTAAAAGACTAGACGGGTATGAGTTCTCTAAGAAAAGTTTATATAGAATTATTAGATTTTTTTTCTTTATAGACAGGATGGCTAATATTGCAAATTTTTCTAACCATTCCATTGACTAGATTTATCTTCATTCTAATGGGGTGGTGTGACATAAAATTCATATATCTCCCTGAGTGGTCGGTTTGATATACCAAACAAGTTTGATTTTATTCTCTTCATCTCTTATAACTTTTGTGTCCATGAAGGGGACACTACACAGACTATCATCGTTTTCAATGGTAAATTGTATGAAATTGTTGTAATCGTTGAAAAACCGCAATAATTTAGCCTTTCTTCCATTAGGAATACTGCAAATGATATCACCTACATATTTTTTCAAGAAGGGACTGTGAAAACTCATTTGGGATACGCAGTCTTCTATTATGTCCATTGTATAGAAACGGCACTGGTGTGTGATATTGTTATAATAAGCGCTCCAGCATTGAAGACAATTATCTTGGTTATTATTGAGTTATAATTTATCATAAACTGATACATGGGAAAGTGTTAATGTGCATTACAATATTGTTAAGGTTTTAGCCGTTATCGGAGTTATCAGGAGCTCACTGCGACCTTCAGGCGGTCAAACAGAAAAGTAGTGCGGGACGGGAGGGTAAAGATTTCTTAATTGTCGGCACAACTATATTGTAATTGCTGTAAGAAGTCTGGCGACGACGTCAAGTTTGTTGTTTGCTCATGTTGCAAGAATAATTTTTATTTATCTTGTGTGGGCTTGAACCAATCTGATCTTAAATCATTGAAAAGCTGTAAAGCCAATATTAAATTCACTTGTAGTGACTGCTCTAACTTGGGAGACAGTATTAATGAATAAAAATAATTAATAGTTAGTTTTAAGGATGATATCAAAAATTTAAAACCCATAAAAAGTATGCCTGAAATTGATTTTGAAGACATTTTGCAAGAAATTCAAGATAGACACTCACGTAAACAAAATCGTATTATCTATAAAATACCAGAGAATCCAGAGTTATCCCCAGCTGAATTAGCCGCTGCTGATAAAGAAATGGCAAGAGCTATGTTAGAATATATCTCTCCAGGGCTTGCCTTTATATCCAAATGTGTCAGACTAGGAAGATTAGACTCATCCAAAGCTAGTCCAAGTCCTGTTAAAATAACATAAGGCGATGAGCAACAAGTTCGTTCATGCATACGAAAGGCTCAAGTGCTACAATCTCAAATACAAAAATTATTCTATATCCTATGACCGCGCCACTAAGCAGATTCAGTATAATAGGAATCTTAGAACTGAGTTGAAGGAACGGGAAGATAAAGGCGAAAAAAATCTGAAAATTAAATATATTCGAGGATCACCCAGAATTGCCCAGGAAAACTAAAATAGTTCAACAGTGAATTTTACCTCTGCTACTTTCAGAATGTGGGCTGATTAAATTCTAAAGTGGATGAATTGTATGCATCAGTTAGTTCAAGTGATTTTGACTTCATTGGCTTAGTGGAAACATGGCTATCGGATGCAGTCTCTAGTGCGGAAATATTTCGTGAAAATTACAATATATTTCACCAGTCAAAGAGAGCAAAAGTGGTGGTGTACTTCTAGCATGTAAGTCTAAACATGTAGTTGAACCGATTGATTTAAACCATTTGCTTAACCAGTTTGTCAATATTGATATACTTGGTGTTAAATGTGCATTATCTCATAACACTTTATTAGTATACGTTCTGTATATACCTCCATATGTTACGGTAGCTGATTATGAACTTTTTTTGAGCAGTTTGGTCAAATTACAGTCAATCAGGCAAATTTTCTTATTCTAGGAGATTTTAACTGTAGTAATTATAGTACTTATAGTATTAACAGTGTAACTGATAATCGGTGTCAAGCCATTTAAGGTTACGTGCACTTCACAAATTCAATTCAATTTAATAACGTTTTGAATTCTTTAGGGAGGATATTGGAAGTGTGAAGCATTCAGGGAAAGCTGTCCTTTAATTGACATTGAAGATGCACATCATCCCTCTTTGAAAATATTTGTTAGTGTTCAATGTAATAAAACTGAAAATTTTACTGCTGCGCTTGATTCACAAATGTACAATTTTAAAAAAAGCCTTCTTTCCCGGACTATTTAATGCTCTGTCGTATATTGACTGGAATTTTTTAGATAGTAGGGATGGAGTAAATGAAATTTGTGAGGCGTTTTACAATAAAATATATCAAATTTTTGATCTGTATATTCCAAAATATAAAAATATTAATAGAAAGTATCCAATCTGGTATACTACGAATATAATTCACAATATTAAAACCAAGAAATATTATTATAATAAATTCCGTAAAAAAAGTTATATCATCATTATTATGAATTTTCTAGGCTAGGCTATGTAGAATAGTTAAAGCTCAAATAAAAGAAGCATATAGCTACTATCTGCAACAGGTTTAAAACAGTATCCTCACAGATCCATTATATACATAATAAAAGATGAATTACGCGGATTACTGGCAAAGTCTCCCATAATGGTACCGACTTTAAAACTCCGGACTCTATTGTGGCAGGTTTTGCCAATTACTTTCAAAGCGTATATGTTCCTGGGCAAGATAATGAAACAGACTTAATTAAATACAAGTAATGCTCCCCTTTGTAATATTTTCTGTTTTTTCTGAAAAAAATATTTTGAATGGCATTGCGAAACTTCCAAAGAAGTTAACTTCTGGAAAAGATATGATTCCCAGTTTCATCTTGAAGGACTGTAGTCGTGTATTTGTCCTTCCTTTGTTAAAAATTTACAAACTAATACTTCAGAAATCGGACTTTCCTGAAGTGTGGAAAATCGCCAAAGTGTGTTCAGTTTTTATGGTAGAAGATCCGAACCTCAGTCGACCTTCACCGAGCTGATAATAAAATGAAACATATTTTTTAATAAATTTACTATGATGATTTGAGTAATACACTTATTACAAACTTACACTTTATTTAAAAAATTGTGACAATTGTTTCGCGTCCGATGGAGCTTAATCATACAATGGTAGTACCTTAAGAAATTCAATACTTATAAACTAAATAGAATATGAAAAAGGGAGTTTACAATGTTTCTTTAATCTTCTAGTTGTGTTAATATTACTAAGAAATGAGGATAAACAATAAAAGAGATATATCAGATTATGGGTTTTTCCAGATGTAATTTACACAAAGACCTACCATTGAATATTAAGGTTCAATTTTTATGGTTCTAGGGTGATTCAGGTAAACCGTAATAGCTAAATGTTTGCCTCATTTTGACATTTATTTGATAAATTATTATATCTAATACTAACTGATTATGTAAATAAATTTAGTAGTGGGGACTTATTAAGATCTATTTGGTCATTAAGTAAATTTTCGGAGTATTTTAAACGATTAATTTCAAGACTCTCTAATAAATTTAGTTTTATACCTTTATTTTCTGTATGTAGAATTTTGAAATCTTGGTCAAAATTATGATTGTATTCAAGTAAATGTTTTGCGTAATTGGAATCTTGTTTATTTTTTATAAAAGAATTGCGATGTTCATTTAACCTTGTTTGAAAAGATCTACCTGTTTGACCTATATATGTTTTAGGGCAATCTTTGCATGATAATTTATAAACTCCTGATGATTTGAGTTTATTTGTTTTACTCTTATTGTTCTTAATTAATTTGCCTAGAGAGTTATTGGTTCTATAGCTAACTTTGATGTTTTGCCGATTTAAAAATTTTGAAATATTAACACTAGGGGAACCTAGATATGTAATAGTTTTATATGATTTATCTACGTCTGTGGTTTTCGGATATATCATTTGGATAGTTTTGAGATATTGTTTTTTACGTAGGATAGAATCGACGAGTTTAGTATCATACCCATTGTTGGTTGCGATCTGTTTTATTATATTAAGTTCTATTTCGAAGTCATTTTCATTAAGTGGTAATGTTGTCAATCTATGAATCTTACTATGGAAAAAAGCTAATTTCTGTTGAATAGGGTGGCAAGATGAATTATGAATTATGGTGTCTGTGTGTGAGGGTTTGTGATAAATCGAGAAAACATGTTTACCATTTACTTTTTATTGTTAAGTCTAGGAAATTTATATGATTATTCTGTTCTACTTCTATTGTGAATTTAATGTTGGGATGGATATTGTTAATAAAATCAGTAAATTTGGATAATTGTCTTTCCGTTCCTACAAAACAAATTAAAATATCATCTACGTATCTGTGCCAGTATACAAATTGACTAAATATCGGGTGTTTTTTTATTTTTCTTCTAAGGAATCCATAAAAATTTCTGCTATTAATGGGCTAAGTGGATTACCCATGATTAAGCCATCGTCTCCTATGTAAATATTATTATTGAATTCAAAATAGTTTTGTTCTAGACATAAGGATAGTAAATTTATAATTTCTTGTTTTTTAATAAAATTTATATTGTGTGAGGAAAGTAAATTTTCTACTAGGTTAATGGTTTCTGTAATTGGAACGCTTGAAAACAAATTCGTAACATCTAATGATATTAATTTTGCATTATTCCGTACTCTAACGTCTTTTATTTTATTCACTAATTCTAAAAAGTTTTTTATAGAGTGTCTTCCTACAAAATTAGTATTATCTCTGATAATATTAATAAGTTTTTTGTAAATTTTATATGACGGAGCGTTCATGAATGAAACTACAGGCCTAATCGGGTATCCTGGTTTGTGGAGTTTTATCAGAGAGTATAATTTAGGAGGTTGCGGGTTCATTATTGCAAGTCTAGACAGGTATTTGTCTGTAAATAAACTTTGAGAATTTTGTAGAGTTAATTTAATAGATTTCTGGAATTGATCAGTGGGGTCACGTTTTGTAATTTTGTGATTTTGATTAAGGAATTCTAAGGTTTTTTCTATATAATTCTTTATCAAGGGCTATTACTGTATTACCTTTATCTGCCTTTCTAAAAATTACATCTTTACATTTTTGTCTAATGTTCTTAATTATGTTGAATTCTAGTCTTGGTTGAGTAATCTTCAGAAATTCGTTGTTAATTAAATTTGAAGCCTGATACTTTTTATAAATGTTTGATGGTTGGTCTTTTAAGGCAATTTCTGTCTCTAGGCCTAGCATTTCTAAATTTTTAATAGAATTGTTTTCGGGTAAATTATACTTAAAACCTTTTTCCAAAAGGTTTTGTTCATCTTTATTGAAATTTACTGTGGTTAAATTGACAAATCTACTAAAAAATTGTTGATCAGAATATTTAGTCGTAGCTTTATTAGGTGTATTTTTTACACTGGAGTCGTTTATGAGTCTTTTTAGTTTATTTTTTGTTTAATGTATTTTTTATGTATAATCGGATTAACCCTGTCTCTAGTTGTTTCATCCAAGACTAACAATTTTATATAATGTAGTTTATGACATAATTCAGTATGAATAAATTTTAAATAAATGTTAAAAATATTTCTCTGTTTAAACTGACCTTTTTTATCTTCTATTTTGAATTCAATAATAATATTTACATAGGAGACGAGGGCTTAATCATGGGTAATCCACTTAGCCCATTACTAGCAGTAATTTTTATGGATTCCTTAGAAGAAAAAAAAAACACCCGATATTTAGTCAATTTGTATACTGGCACAGATACGTAGATGATATTTTAACTTGTTTTGTAGGAACGGAAAGACAATTATCCAAATTTACTGATTTTATTAACAATATCCATCCCAACATTAAATTCACAATAGAAGTAGAACAGAATAATCATATAAATTTCCTAGACTTAACAATCAAAAAAGTAAATGGTAAACATGTTTTCTCGATTTATCACAAACCCTCACACACAGACACCATAATTCATAATTCATCTTGCCACCCTATTCAACACAAATTAGCTTTTTTCCATAGTACGATTCATAGATTGACAACATTACCACTTAATGAAAATGACTTCGAAATAGAACTTAATATTATAAAACAGATCGCAACCAACAATGGGTATGATACTAAAATCGTCGATTCTATCCTACGTAAAAAACAATATCTTAAAACTATCCAAATGATATATCCGAAAACCACAGACGTAGATAATTCGTATAAAACTATTGCATATCTAGGTTCCCCTAGTGTTAATATTTCAAAATTTTTAAATCGGCAAAACATCAAAGTTAGCTATAGAACCAATAACTCTCTAGGCAAATTAATTAAGAACAATAAAAGTAAAACAAATAAACTCAAATCATCAGGAGTTTATAAATTATCATGCAAAGATTGCCCTAAAACATATATAGGTCAAACAGGTAGATCTTTTCAGACAAGGTTAAATGAACATCGCAATTCTTTTATAAAAAATAAACAAGATTCCAATTACGCAAAATATTTACTTGAATACAATCATAATTTTAACCAAGATTTCAAAATTCTACATACAGAAAATAAAGGTATAAAACTAAATTTATTAGAGAGTCTTGAAATTAATCGTTTAAAATACTCCGAAAATTTACTTAATGACCAAATAGATCTTAATAAGTCCCCACTACTAAATTTATTTACATAATCAGTTAGTATTAGATATAATAATTTATCAAATAAATGTCAAAATGAGGCAAACATTTAGCTATTACGGTTTACCTGAATCACCCTAGAACCATAAAAATTGAACCTTAATATTCAATGGTAGGTCTTTGTGTAAATTACATCTGGAAAAACTCATAATCTGATATATCTCTTTTATTGTTTATCCTCATTTCTTAGTAATATTAACACAACTAGAAGATTAAAGAAACATTGTAAACTCCCTTTTTCATATTCTATTTAGTTTATAAGTATTGAATTTCTTAAGGTACTACCATTGTATGATTAAGCTCCATCGGACGCGAAACAATTGTCACAATTTTTTAAATAAAGTGTAAGTTTGTAATAAGTGTATTACTCAAAGCATCATGAATTTCAACTTCCACCAAGTATCAGCCAACTCAATCCAATAAATTTACTATATTAGAAAATAGATTAAAAATGGGTTGCCTAAGAAAATCCTGGACAGACTATTTTTAATTATTTTTTAAAAAACGATTTTTAATTAAATGTTGCATCATCAAGATAATAAGAAAATTGTATCCTGAGTAAAAGTATAAAATGTGCAGCCGTTGGGTTGCCTATTATGCACCTGAACGAACTACTGGGTTGCCAGGTATAAACAGGTATGTCCATGCCAGTTACTTTCACTTGATTGGATAATAGAAAAAAAATTATATCAAAATAATCTCTGTTTTCTTGCGAACACGTCTGCAAAAAAAATCGGTCCTGGGGTTTGGGAATTTTAAATATTTCAATTTTAACGCCAGTGGAAATGTGTAAAAGAGAGATCCGAGGTAAGTATACCGTGTAATAATAAAGTATCCAACATCGCACGTGATGGGACTTCGATCATAATAAAGTGGGCATGCTGGGTATTTATACGACAGAGAATGACAGCGATACTGAAATGTGAGCAATATTTTGGAGCAACTGACATTTAGTTATTTCAACTTTATGATATTTTTTTACCATAAGCTAACTTTAACGAACAATTATTAAAATTTCATCAGTAAAATCAATTAAAGATTCGTCCGAGCCACAAAAAAAAACACTTTGTAACCATTTTTTATCACAAGTGTCATCCCTGTCATTCCCTGTCGTATAAATACGACTTCGATGCTGGGTCCTTCATTATTACCCGGTATACGTACCTCGGATCCCTCTGTCATACATTTCCACTCGAGTTATAAATGAGATCATAAAAATCATTTTTTTATGATTATATAATCAATAATCAAAAATAGTCTGCCCAGGAGTTCTTTAGGCAACCCATTTATAAAGTATTTTCTAATATACTAAATTTATTATAAAATATGTTTCATTCTATTATCAGCTCGGTGAAGGTCGACCTAGGTTCGGATCTTAAACTATTAAAGCAGGAAATAGAGCCAATATCGAGAATTGCAGACCAATTTCAATTTTGCCAAAGTTTTGGAAATGTCCTTATATAATTTGATTTTTCCACGAATCAAATATTTAATATCACCAAACCAACACGGTTTCATGCAATATAGGTCGACTCCTACCAACTTAGTTAAGATTACACAGTATAAAGCTGAAGCTATTGATAACGTACGCCAAGTGGGCGTAATCTAAACTGATTTGTCTAAGGCCTTCGACAGAATTGATCATTCATTGCATATTAATAAATTACAATATTTTGGCTTTAGTGGTTCTCTACTAAAGTTACTTAGATCTTATCTTTCCAACAGACGTGATTATGTATCCTATAATGGTTATTGTTCTAGAACACATGTCACTACATCGGGTGTCCCACAGGGCTCTAATTTGAGACCCTTATTATTTTTAATGTTTATTAATGACCTTTCTACATTATTGGAGTGTAGAAACTTAATGCTTGCTGATGACCTCAAAATTTTCTTGAACACTGAATCTCACATGGATTGCCTGTCGCTTCAGGATGAATTAAATATAGTTTCAAAATGGTGTAATGAAAATTGTCTACCTCTTAATCTTAATAAGTGTAAGGTATGTACTTTTAGCCACAAAACCTACCCTATTATGTTTCCTTACCAAATGGATAATGTTGAGTTAACTAGATGTAGTGAAATCAGGGATTTGGGGATAGTGTTCGACAAAAAATGAACTTCGCCACACATAGAAATAATGTTAAATCTCAAGTTACTAAATCTCTTGGTTTCATCATTCGAAATTGTAAATCTTTTGGTAATGAAGCCTTATTATATGCGTCATATTAAATCTCTAGAAAATGTTCAAAGAAAGCTTCTAATCCACAGATCAACGGAGATCTACCCAGAAACCCAGAGAGGGGATTGGAACAATATTTCCTCCTGCAAAAGGTCTCTATGGATTATTTGCAAGTTCGTGAATAAATAGTGGCATAACTTTTCTATTTAAGTTACTGCACAAGTTCATAGATGCTCCTAATCTCCTCTACCAAATCAGTTAACATATTCCCAGATTAAACTCACGATACAACCCCACGTTCTACTTATACAGTGAAAAAACCAATGTCCTTACTAACTCTCCGCTGCACTTTATGTGCTTAAATTATAACAATATTGCGAAAGATTGCGACATGCTTCATAATTCATTATCCTATATGTAATGTCTTCGATGGCACATTACATATAATATCCAAAAAAATGTATGAATTAGATGTTGCGGTTTTAGTTCAACGCTGGTTCAATGCAAGTATGTAATTGACGAAGGACCTTTAGCGGAACCATCAAGAAAACACGTGCCGTCGCCTAAATTAAATCACCAAATAAAAGTTAGTCACTGACCTTTTAAGTCGAAGCCCTGCAGGTGGTGTTTTCTTGGTTCTTCTTTCTTCAGAGGCTAGCCCCGCAGCGGCAGGAACTGTTTTAAAGCTTCGTCTGGACAACACGTTACACAAAAAATAGCGACGTAATGTTCATTGATTGAGCAAACAAAAAATGCGGGTTTAACAAACAAATGATGCGCTTTTGTAAACACAAAAGAAACAAAATGAAAGCGGTTTAGCGGTTGTTACGACCGGAACTAATAACTCGCGGAATCGTAACACAATAACAACAAAAGCGGCCGTCTTTAGACGGAAACAAAAGCGTCTGGATAGCTCGGAAGTCAATACACCAATCACGAATACTGTCTTTATTTTACAAGCAAAAAAACACTTAAAATTAGCATTAGCGCGACAGAAGGGTTTGGAAAAGGTGCAGAAGTTTAAAAATCAATGAAGTAATTCAATCAAATTTAAACAATACACTAAACAAATTGCGGGAACGCAACATTCCGCCAGCCTTGAATTACTAATTTCAAAACTAAGGGTCCACTGGCAGTGGACAGAGCTTTACAAGAGGTCGCTTCAAAGTACCACTTGCAGTTCTAACTTTAGCAACGCGTACAACACCATCCAGGATGTACGTTCTAATGGCCAATTCAAAGGAAGGGAAGTGTCTTGCTTCAAAATAACAAGAGTACCTGGCTTAACAACCTCCGAGGGATCAGTCCATTTGCTCCGTTGATGAAGAGTATGTAAATATTCTTGCGACCAACTTTTCCAGAATGCCTGATGCAATCGACGCAGTAACTGCCATCTGTTGAGACGATTAGATGGGACAGATAAGAAATCAGATTCAGGAGGTGCTGTTAAAGGTTCCATTGTAAAAAACGCATTTCATGTAGAGACTGATCCAAGTTTTACGTCGGCCAAACAAACAGGCGAATATCCGCGCATATAGAACCACACAAATTATACATAAAGAACAAATAGATCAGGTCTACTTTATTCAGACATGAACAAGAAACAGGGCATAAAATAGAGTTTAATACATGTAAAGAAATCGCCAATGTCGAAAACTACAAAAACAGAATAATACAGGATTTAAATTGAAATCCGAGATACCATAAACAAGAGAGAGGAAGCTTTAAAATTATTACCATTTTGGAAAGCAGTAATCCCATATCAAAATAACAATACAATAAAACCAGCAATAAACCTAAATAATCCGATTACCCAAATTACCGACAAAAGCCATAATCACCGCAATTGTAATTTAATTGACCATCAGTTAACCCAGCCTAATAAATAAGAAGAAATACCAAACAGATTAACTACTAATGGGGGCTCACACGGCAGGTATAAATTGAGATCAAGAAATTCTTCAGTTACTTAATATCTTTTGAGAAAGCCAAATGTGATTTTGGCCAAACGTCGAGTGATTTTTCAACCAAATACAACAGACGAACGGATGTCCACAGGAATAAATCATCAACCACATATATCCATCCGTGAAACAATAATCTATATATATATATATATATATATATATATATATATATATATATAAGTATTGTTATTTCTTATTTTTATGAAAAATAGTATGAAATTTTTTTTTTATAAACTAATACAGAGACTAAATATAAATTTGGAATTGAAAATTAAAAATTATTCTAAATATCTACCTCCTACCTAAACACACTAATAAATTTACATAACAATTTACAAATGATTCATGGCTCATGAATTGCTACTTGTATGCACCTTTTTAATATTTTGCTGACATATGGAAGGTTTCGGAAACAACATTTTGTTTTAATGCACCCCGCAAACATAAGCTCAATAATGAAAGGTTAGGCAACATAGCTGTATTATTGGACCAAACCTCCCTATCCATCCACATTTGTGCCAAAATGAATATCTGACCAATGCTGTGGAATGAGCAGGACAGCCGTGTTGTTCCCACATTATGTTATCAAGTACTTATGGTTCTCATATATTTAGAAATGGTAACACAAAAATAAATTAAAAAAAAAACAAAAACCGACTTCAAAAGAAAATTAACTAAAAAGCATGAAATAATTTATGCTACAACAATTGAGTACTTTTTCTGAAGTCGGTGCCAATTTGAACAGCGAAGTTGCGAAGTACAATGTACTTGCCGAAATATTTTCAATTTCGATTGGCACCGACTTCATAAAAAGTATTTAATTGTTGTACCATAAATTATTTCAGCCTTTTTAGTTAATTTTCTTTTGAAGTCGGTTTTTGTTTTTTTTTTTAATTTATTTATTACCTCATATTTTTTAAAGCCAGTATAAACTCTTCATTAAACCATCCCTCATTTGCAACTTTTTCTAACTTTGTTTGAATCACACTATGTAACAATAACTTGACTTCGCCCCATATTTCAGGTACTCCATATATGCAACAGCTCATGCTCTACCCTATATAACAAAATTCTTCTAATTATTTTTACCCACACCGTATAATTATTATTCTACTCGACGCTATATTTCAACAATCTTGTGTATGCAACTACTTATGGGCCACCCAATATAAAATTTTTTCACCACTCTGTATACTTTGAATTCTAGTCCAACCTATATTTCATCTATCCGGTATATGAAACTGCTTATAGATCATAACAGCCCTTTAAATATTTTTAAACCTTCCTGTATACCTGTAATCATACTCTGCTCCATATTTCAACCATTCTATAATATGTTACTTGAAAACTTGTGAACTACTTTATAATTTTTTTTCAACCCATTTCATTACTTTAATAACAGCTCAAGAAACTTGAAATATCCTAACTGCTTACATAACATTCATTTTTATCCACCCTGTATAAATATAATTCTTTTTTATCTTTTATTCACCCACATTTTATATGCAACTTCTTATGACCCCAACAAAATAACATTTTGTTATCCACCCTGCATAAATATAATTCAACTTCATCCATTTTTCAATTACCTGGTATATACAACTGTTTGTGGTCCACTCAATATATCTTTTTCGATCCACCCTGTATGACTTCTCCCTTATTCCAACCACATTCTATATATACAGCTGCTTACCGGCCACCTAATATACCTTTTTTTTCAACATTTCTTAAATACATGTAATTCCACTCCGTTCTAAGTTTTACCAATCCTATATATGGAACAACCTGTAAAATTAGACTTGATATATCAGTTGAATTTTTTAAGTGAAATATGTTAAATTGGCGTATTCCGAATTTTGAATAAAAGCTGAGCTTTTGCAAGTATCTAATATTTGGTGCATGCTGTGTATTACCGAAAATGTAGTAGTTTTTCCCCTATATCTACCGTTTCTGTCTATGTATGGAGATAAGATATATGCCACATTTTATAAGTCAAACTATAAGCTTTGCAACAAAAAAAGATTATGAAAAATATTTTTTTCGCTAAATAATATTCATAAGAACGTTTTCCGTTTGAGTTCAACTTATGAAGACACACTATTATAGAAACCAACTGAGAACCTCCATCTTGAAGTTGATTAACTGACATTTATTGGGATTTATTTCCAATCAACAATTAATTTAAATCTTAACAGAAATAAAGATACTCCCCAAAGTTCCGAACAGTTAATACGAGCAACGCCATCAAAGCTTATAATAGCGGCGAATCCACCAAAGCATAGAGTATAAGAAAACAAGTAAAAAGTTTTTTTTTTGAATTTGTCCCACGTTCAGAATAAAACTCCAAATTTTAATAAGACTGGCGACTCCACCAAGAAATAGAGTATATGAGAATAGGTAAAAATAGTTTTTACCGATTATCTAAGAAACGGTACAAGCTATTTTAATGAAAAAACTCGATGTTTTATATTTTGTTAAAACCTTTTAAACAAATTATTTTAAAAATATGAAAAATATATATTTGAATTTCTCATAATTAGCCCTTTCAATTAATATATTACATGAAGCTTTAAAAGTAAACTAATTTATTAATTTCAATTTAATTCTATAATTCTACATATCTACATATTTATCCTATAAAGTTCAAGTGAGACCCTATACTCCTAATATTCTTCAAAAATTTTAGATCGCATGGTTTCGGAAATAAAGGAGGAATTGGTGTTTTTTAAATATTTTTGTTAATGTCTTTTAAAGAATTTATTTTAAAAAGATGAAAAAATTCGTCGTAACGAGCCCTTTGATTTAATATATTATATGAGGCGAGTAATGTTTGTGTCGTTAAAAACTTTGTTTTAAAAACAATTAAATTCAAAATTCTTAACTAACTTTTATTCTACAGAACTTTTCTAAGCAAGAGCTCTACTATAACTAATTTGAATAATGGTATAAAATTAAACACAACTTTGATTGTTCGACAAAAGTCCGATTCACTAAGAATTGAGTCATTGCATAGTCATTTATTTTTTTGTCTACATATAGCAGAATTCACAAACATAATTTGCGTTAGAAACAATCTGAATTTTATATTTTCCATTTAATTCTGTAGTTTGTTCCCAAAATTATTATTAGGGTTTTTTGGTATATTAAATTTATCGGTTTTAGTTTTTTTTGTTCTTTATTAGTTTTTCTAATGAGTTGTTAGTCTTATATGTAACTTTTATATTTAGTTTATTTGAAAATTTTACTATTTTAACATTTAATGAGCCGAAGTAAATTATCACTTTGTATTTATCATTAGAGTGTTTATTAACTGGAGAAATAGTTTGAACAGCCTGTTGGTTTTGTTTTTTTTTCTAAATTAAGTTAACCATTTTTGCCTCGTAACTGTTGTAAAGTGCATTTTGCTTTATTATATTAACTTCAGTATCAAAACTGTTTTTATTTGTGGAATTGTTGTTAGTCTATTGATCATGCTATGAAAATATTCGAATTTATGTTGAATATGGTGGCATGAGGAGTGGGGAATAGTGGTGTCTGTGTGAGATGGTTTACGGGATATTGAAGATGTGTGGGTGTTATTTTCCTTTTTATTATAATTGTTAAATCTAAGAAATTAATAGCATTATTGCATTCTTCTTCAATACTAAATTTTGTATTCGGATGTAAATTATCAATAGAATTTAAAAATATAGTTAGTTCTCTCTGTACCTACAAAACATGTTAGAAAGTCGTCAACTTATTTGTGCCAATAAATGCATTGTTTATAGATGGAGGTGTTTATTTATTTGTTCCTTTAACGAATCATAAATATTTCAGCTACCAAAATAATTTATATTGCTGAATTCAAAGTAGTTTTTTTCTAGGCAAATTAATGTAAATTAATAATTTCTAGTTTTATAATTAAAATATTGTTGTTTGAGGAGAGTCACTGTTTAACTAAATGAATGGTATCTTAAAATGGAATATTACGAAATATTAGTCATGTCAAATGATAATAATTTGGCGTTATTTGGTAAATTAGCATTTTTTAGTTTGTGTACGAATTCTTTAGAACTTTTAATCGAGAACTTTGTTGTAAAGTTAGTATTTTCTGTAATAATATTAATGAGTCTCTTGAAAATTTTATTTGAACTAGCAGATATAAATGAAACTACTGGTCTAATGGGGTATAATGGCTTATAGAGTTTTATAAGAGAACACAGTTTAGGAGGTTTCAAGATATCCTTGTTCAAAAATAAACTTTGAGAATTTTGGACCGTTAGTTTTATAGACTTTTTAAAAATTATCTAAGTGGTCATGTTTCAAAATTTTATGAGATTGGTTAAGGAATGCAATTGTACTAACTACATAGTCACCTTTGTTGAGTGCTACTTTGGTCTTACCCTTATCTGCCTTGGTAAAAATAGTATATTAACATTTTGTAAGAATACTCTTCATTATGTTCATTTCTTGTCTTGGCTAGGTATTATTTAAAAAAATCTTTTTTAACTACATTTGATATATATTTTCTATTAATGCTTAAAGGTTGATCTTTTAAGTCAATCCCAGTTTCAATACCTGACATTTCAAAATTATTAGTCGAAATTTGAAATTTGATCTAAAATATGTTTTCCTGTTTATTAGATATAACTGTTGATAAATTAATGAATCTACTTAAAAATTGATGGTCTGAGTATTTTTTTGGTTTCATCCAAGCCAAGAAATTCTACATAGTGTAATTTATAAAGTAATTCTGTATGTTTAAATTTAAGGTAAATGTTAAAAATATTTCTTTTACTAAACTGACCTCCTTTTTCTTCTGTTAACCACTTTCGTAATCCTGTTAGGGAATCTTTACTCGCTGTATCGCTCCCGTTTTGAGTTCTTCATTTCATATACAGTCAGAAAACTTTAGTCACGTTACACTCAGTAAAAATAACGTAAGTTGAGGGAATGATCCGGCAACATCATTTACTACTCTGTCCACATTATATTGCTTCATGGCAGCATTTGCTCGCTTTTGAGGACTATTACTTGCTGCACAAACCGTACATTTGCGGCATCAATCCTTGACATCTGCATGGCAGTTTACCCAATAGAAACGTTCTTTTGACTTCCCGGGTTTTCGGTTGTAACCCCATGTTGTTGTCGCAAAATCTCCGATCTCCTATTTCTGAGGATTATAATTTCTTTTCTGCCCTTGCCCTCCTTTAGAGTTTCCAGAGCGCGCTTCAGATGTTTTTCTCCAGAATGATGGAGTTCCAAGGATTTAAAAATTAGTGAAAATAAATTATAGTCGGTTCGACTGAGTGTTTACATAAATCCACGAACCCATAGCGTGAAATAAAAAGATTACAGTTCGTGCCGAAGAGATTGGGCCAGTAAAAATAATGAACATGAATTCTTACTCGGTTCCGCTAAAGAAAGAAAGAATTGTGGGGAACTGTTCACCAGTTTCCTCTGTAGCACTCAACTTACAGCAATATCGCCAGGTAAACTATCTGAAGAACTAGGGAAACTCATAACAAATTCATCCAGGAATTTAAAACCAATCCAAAAAACAAAATTGCGGGATATCGTTAGAAATTACCGGGATATCTTTGACGTACGGAAAGGGAAAAGAGGATGGACTGTTCTGGTGAAAAAAATCATTACCGGGGACGCTCAACTTAATCGACAGACGGCCATCGAATAGCCCTTGGGATTCTCCAGTTGTCTTGGTTAAAACGAAACATGGTTCAACCCGATTTTGCGTGAACTGTTGGTCACTAAACCATGCTACAAAGAAAGATAGCTAACCTAAGAATACACGATACCGTAGATACGCTGGCTCGAAGATGTTTTCCACCTTGGACTTTGAAGAGCTGTTATGGGCAGGTGTAACCAGCCAAGGAAGAGCGAGAAAAGACTGCTTTTAACATCAAGACTCAGGGCTTCACCAATTCACGGTGATGCCGTTTGGGTTGTGTATTGCTCCAGCGACATTGGTCAAAACAGAGAAGAACCTAAAGGAGGTATTTCGGCGACTTCGAAGTTCTTGACCAATTTTAAGCCCGAAGTCAACTGTTCCAAGAAAGGTGCAATACCTTGTACATGTGGTTTCCGCAGAGGGAGTAGCGATAAATAGAAAATCGAAGCCGTCGAGGAATGGTCGATGCTTAAAAATTTCCACCAGCTACGAAGTTTACTGGGGTTATGCACTTACTACCGTACGTATGTAACAGGAGTTGCCAATATCTCAACGTCATTCACTGTTCCTTACAGTAGGGAAGGTGCGGTACCAGGGGAACGAGGAATGCCAGCGATCATTCGATACACTGAATAGAGCGTTGACCAGGGGCCCCATTCTAAGTTAACCTTTGTCAGATGGGAAGTTCGTCTTGGATACAGACGCAAGCAATGTGGGAATTGATGCGGTGCTTTTGCAGGTCCAAGAGGGAGGAGAAACTTATCGGATATTTCAGCAAGACGTTGACCGAGCCGGAACAGTATTAATGCGCAACTCTATGGTAAAAAATTCCTCCTGAGAACTGATTACGGAGTACTGAAGTGGCTCTTTCAGTTTAAAAGTACAGACGTGTGTTTGAGTTCTGCATCAATTATTACAATATCACTTACAATTTTAAATTATCACAGTCGTTATAATTCTGCAATAATTTTAACATTGCATGAAGTGTAATTCTGCTGAATGCTGCATAGCATATTTTTGCTAGTTTCCTTAAAAATTGTGTAAAAAATCTATATTAACGTGAAAACAAACATTCGATTAACAGTAGCGCTTTTTTTGTTATTTTAATATTCTTTGGTGAAACTGTTGCCATAGGCGTTTAGTGAATTGGGTAAACAGTGTTGAGTTGATTTAGTACGATCGTATTATGCCAGTTATGAGCCAAAACATTTTGATTTGTTCTTGTTGCAATAAGTTAACGTGCGTCCAGTGTTCGGTATGTAAAAAGTTGTATAAGAACAGCTGTGTTGATCTTTCCCAATCGGAGGTGCGAGTTATGAATAACGTAAATAAAGGTTATGATTGGTCTTGCATCGACAGCAGAATCTTTAAAAGTGACATGAACGAGCTGAAGGTATAAATCTTTAGTCTAGAAGAAGAAGTGAGGTTTTTAAAAATTCAATCAGCAAAAAACGTAAAAGCTCGTAAAAGCAATATTGTGCTTTTTGGAATCAATGGACCCTGATCAAAATCATAAGACGGCTTCGCGTAATGAGGCTGACAAAGTCAACGTTGTAAAAGTCATAAACAAAATCGATTCATCCATTACACTCGACAACATGAAACTAATAAGACTAGGAAAACACTCGTCCAATCAAAATAACGCTAAACGATGAACTTCAGGCTAATGCAATTGTAACAAATTCTAACAGCATCAGAGAGCATGCAGCTTACAAAAGTGTTTATGTATCTTTTGACAGAACACCAAGGCAGATCTCGCATTATAAAAACATAAATCAGCAGCTTACCGATCGTCAAAATGCAGGTGAAAGGAATTGTAAAATTAAATATATTAACGGTACCCCTAGGATAGTGTCAACTGGAATTTTAAACTAAGTACTCCCAACTGCAAAAACTGCAACTATGATCTTTTTCTTTATTATCAAAATGTCAAAGGGCTTAACACCAAAGTTATGTCGTTCTATTCCTCTGTTTTACGCAATGACCATGACGGAAACATGGCTTCAGGAAGGAGTCTCTAGTAATGAACTGTTTCCTGATTCATATACAGTGAATAGATGTGATAGAAATTTAGTCACAGTGGGGTTAAAAACCGGTGGTGGTGTGGTGCTGGCATGTAAAAGTGATCTAAAGCCAGAACGAGTGGATGTGTCATTAGTCACTGATGGTTTTCCGGATATAGATTTGGTATGTTGCAAATGTTGGATTAAGCACCATAGGTTTTTTGTATTTGTCATTTATATTAGGCCGGCAACGAGCGTAGAAATGTACAAATCATTTTTTGAATCTTTTGAGCAGTTAAGTTACATTTTTTGCTAAGCCCTCTATAGTTTTATGTGAATTTGATATACCAAATTAGATTAACATAGATATAATGGTCTGGATTCTAAAGTTTTAGTAATAAGCGAATTTCAAGCATTTTATAGTTTAGATCAATTTAATACTGTCATGAGCGTAAATAATCGATATCTTGATCTGATCTTGACTAATATTGATTGTTCAGTTTTGAAAGATGATGTACCGCTATTAGAAGAGGATGTGCATCATCCTGCTTTGTTCATAAATGTAAACTTGACTGTTAAACCAGCTAATTTATTTTCTGGTGGTGAGGGTGAAATGTATAATTTTAAGAAACCTAATTACATAGGACTATGTAATGAGTTAATTAGAGTAAACTGGTCTTTTCTAAAACAATACAATGATGCAAACTCAGCCTTAGATAGTTTTTATAAAATTCATTCGTAGTGGTGTTGAGTCATCAACCTGGCACTTGACTCTATGTAGATCAGAAAATTCTGTGATTTTCTGGAAATGACTACCAAAATACAAATTTGTTGATCTAATAATTTGCGTAGATTTGTCAATCCTCTTCCTACTTCATACCGTGGCTAAGTTGTACGTTTGACAGAGCTCATTCGATGATGATTTTGAGCTTTTGTTATTAAAACTCGAACTTTTCGTTGCAATTGTTCAATGTCAGTCTTGCACAAATTAATTAACTATACCGAAAGCGTGACTGAGCACTGAACACGCATAGGTGTTAATAGTCTGAAACTGTTTCGTTTGGTTTTCAACTGTCGTCTTACCCTTTTATAAAACTCTGCGGTTAGGTCCTTTTTCATGGTCAAATGATAAATACGTTGAGCCTGCTTTATTCCAGAGTATTTATAAGTATTACCTTCCCCCATAGATTCAACTGAAGTGCCATCTCCCATTTCGTAGTGTCCCTGCCGTTTTGCAAACATTGCCAATGAGCTGAAGACCGGCGTCGATGACCATTGGCAATCTGAGCAAATCTAAAAATACCATAAATTAGATTAAGAGTTTTAAACGAAGAATACTGCAAATCAATGTGGCATGAGATTACCCGATACTCACCCACAATAAAGTCATACTGTGTTCAGTGGAACTCCCTTATTCTGAAGAACGAACTTCTAAAGCTCGTAATGGGAACTCCGGGGAAGAACAAGGACAGAAAACAAATTGTAATCCCCAGAAATAGGAGACCGAAGATTTTCCGAGAACTACATGATGGTACAACCGGAGAACATCTTGGTGTCACCAAAACCCTGAGAAAGTTAAGAAAACGCTTCTACTGGTTAAACTGCCAAGCAGATGTCAAGGATTGACATGGGAAATGTACGGTTTGTGCAGCAAGTAATGGGACTCAATAGCGCCCAAAAGTTCCCATGGAGCAATATAACGTGGACAGTCTATTTGAAAGAGTAGCAGTTGATGTTGCCGGTTTATTTTCTGAATCTGACTCCGGAAAGAAGTAGATTGTGGTGCAGACGGACTATTTCAATAAATGGACAGAAGCTGGTGCCTTAGAAGTCTCGACTATGGCTGATGTCCTTGTCAAGAAATGGATCAGCCGTTCTGGTGTTCCCTTGGAGTTGCACTCAGATCAATACAGAAGTTACGAGTCTCATTTTTTCCAATTTCCAAGTCATCTGCAAACTTCTTGGGAGGGGCCTTGCTAAATTTTAAAGAGGATAAGTGATGTTTTCTACTGGTTAAGGAAGTTACCTCGAAAAAATACATTTTAACAGCAATGTGACGGGAATGCATCCGATATTTCGTGGGATACAAAATGTTGTTTGTCTGGCGCACCAAGGCCAGCGGCTAACGCTACCGAGATTCCTCTAGTTTTAGAGAATAGTTAATAAAACAGTATTAATTGGACAACAGTATGATTTTAAAGTAACTGAAGAGAAAAGACAACTGCAATTTGAACAATTAATGCAAATAGTATAGCAAGTTAATGAAACAATTAATGAAAGGGTGCAAATAGTGGAATCAGACAAAAGAAATAAACGACGACATGACGGTCCTAAAAAATACCGTGGATACTCTTGAAACCAAAGTAGATGACATCTATTCCATCCAGAACCAGGTGAAATATGAAATCAGCGCCATCCAAAACAACGTGGATACCGAAATTAAACAACTACAACAAGATTTGCAGAGAGGGAAATAACAACACATCGTGAGTACCAAAGGTTCCTTTAGTAAACCACCCACATTTGATGGCAGTTCATCTTGGCCCATGTATAAACGGCAATTTTGTGCCATGGCTAAAGCTAATGGATGGGATCACCAAGAAACACCTACCTCTCTTGTAATTTCCTTAAGAGGTCGGGCCTTAGAACTCCAGTCGATCAACAAGGCAATTTTGACAAGATCATCGCCATCCTGGACAAACGATACGACAATCAGTCCTTGAGCCAAGTATACCAGGTGCAACTAAGTGAGAAAATGCAAAAATCCAGACCTGCCAGAGGAAACTAAAGATCAATTGGCCACATAGTTTCATAAACGGTATCAGAGATGGAACTACAAAGAAATCTAAAATTAAGTGGCGTCAAGAAAAGTAATGAGGCTTCACTTCGGGCGTCGGAAGTAGAGGCCGTCATGACCATGTCAAAGCCGAGGGTCCGAGCAGTTTCCTTTAACCAGGAAAAGCCTGAGTCACCATTTCAAGCGCTGCTAGCTGGTCTAAACAAACTATTAGAACGGTAACAAAGAACTGGCACGAGAGGTGCATGTTACCGCTGCGGACGGACAGGACACTTTCAACGTGACTGCAGAGTAAGGCTACCGGAACGATCACCAACCAGGGGTAGACCACAAACCGACCTTACCAAACAGGGAAGCTCCAATCAGTCAGCATAAGGGGGCGAATGCTGACTAACCCTCCACCAGCCCCCAGGACAGTATCCATCCGGGGATTATGCTGAGATAGCAGCAGCTTAGTCATCAGGGGCACAATCAATGGCCGAGCAATTACCGTCACCATCGACACCGGCGTCGCTGTGTTCATTGCCACGTCCAGGATTTTGAGAGAATCAGACATCCGGCCAGTTACCAACAACATCCAGCTCAGAACAGTCACCGGCGAGTCCATGTCAATACAAGGTGAAGCAGATATAATATCGCAGATAGGGGACAACTGAATCCGGCATTGGGCCTGGTAGCGAATATTGAGGACGATCACCCAGCATGGATTTATGTTCGACCCGAGATATGATGTTCTTCGGTTCCTAACTGAGGAATTTGTATTGAAACGGCCCGTCAACAGTTCAGCCACCTCTATAAAAATTGTGGCAAAATCCTCAGCCAGAATTCTCGGTCTAACGGAACAGATTATTCACGGGAAGCTAGAAAGCAATCCTGGCAGCTGCGTTGGAATGGTGGAACCCGTACATTCAGCTCATGACTACTTAGTTGGACGGGCTATAGTTAAAACGGGACGAAAAATACCAATTAGAGTCCTTAATTTGTCCAACAACGACATCATAATTGCCATTGGTCAAGAAATAGCTTGTTTCGAGCAAGTGGAGACCATCATCAATTGCGAAGAAGAGTACCAGACATCGGTGAAGGAGACAGGGCTTAGTAAATAGTTTCTGCAACAGTTGGCTGACCATTTGACACACCTTACACCAGAGGAACAGAAGAAAGCCAAGTAATTTATCACAAAGCACTGGCAAATTTTTAACAGTCAAGATGGAACCACCGGTCGCACCAACATCAATCAGCACCGAATAGCTACCGGAAAGGTTCAACCCATCATCAGAATACCGCCCAGACGACTACCATTGGGTCAACAACAGGTAGTAGAGGAAAACATCGAGTCCATGTTACAAAATGGAGTTATTGAGTGCCAGTTAAAAAGAAAAATAGAACCACCCGATTTTGCGTGGATTACAGAAAGCTGAATGACGTCACGAAAAAAGATAGCTATCCACTACACCGAATCGATGACACTCTGACCACACTAGCAGGCTCCCGTTGGTTCTCCACACTAGACCTAAAGGGTGGATATTCGACGACCATCTGAAGAATCTGGGTGAATTATTCTCCAGAATTAAGAACGCCAACCTGCGACTCACCCCGAAGAAGTGTTCCTGTTTCTGTTCCAAAAAGAAGTAGAGTTTTTGGGCCACGTCGTTTCCGAGTCAGGATTCCGCACCAACGAGGACAAGATAGAAGCCATTCGTGATTGGCCACTCCCAAGAGACAAGCATGAATTCCGAAGCATCGTGGGTCTCTGTTCATAGTACAGGCAATTTGTGGAGGGATTTGCCACCATTGCTGTGCCTCTACATCGGCCGACCACTGAGAAATAGACCTTTCGTTGGAATCAGGACTGCGAAACATCATTCAGACGACTGAAGGCGGCACTCTGTTCCAGCCTAATCCTACGCAGTCCGGCAAGCTCATCTTAGATACCGATGCCAGCAACATAGGTTTTTGGGCCATCCTATCCCAGGTGCAAGATGCTGAAGAGAGGGTGATCGAGTACTACAGCTGTGGATTCTGGAAACCGGAAAGAAATTATTGCATCACCAGAAAATAACTTCTTGCAATAATAAGGACGGTAGACCATTTCCACAAATACCCCTATGGTCGTCATTTCCTAATCCGAACAGATTATGCCGCCTTCAAATGGTTGCTGGACATGAAGACACTGGAAGGACAACTGGCCAGGTGGATGGAAAAATTACAGCAATACGATTTCAAGGTTGAACGTCGTTTGTATAATAATGCCGATGCTCTATCAAGAAGACCCTGTAGAGCAGAAAGCGGTCTGAAGACGGAACAGCGAGTGGGTATCTCCATCAGGTAGATCCGAATGCAGGCCAATGAAGACTGGACAACGAAACGGTGCATCCAGGACCAAATGGCTGATCCAGACATTGAACTAATCCTGTTACTCAAAAAGATAGGGGCACCCAGGCCACGATGGGACGAGGTAGCTAGACACTCGGGCATCCTAAAATCGTTATTGGCCCAATTGGAGTTTCTAAGAGTAGAGAATGGAATGCTCAAGCGAGTTTGGAAAAGCAATGATGGGAAAGTACATGATGGAATTACCGGAGGCAATCTGGGCATTAATAAAACCCTAGACAAAGTTCGCCAGCGGTACTACTGGGTGAATTACTTCAAAGACGTCAGAGCATGGTGCCGCAAATGTGACACCTGTGCAGTCAGTAAGGGCCCGAAGAATCGGATCCAGGGCAGAATGCAGCAGTACAATGTGGGCCTCCTATTTGAGAGAATTGCCATCGATGTCGCCGGTCCGTTTCCCGAGTCTGAGAGGGGGAATAAATTCATTCTGGTTGCAATGGATTACTTCAGCAAATGGCCTGAGGCATATGCGATACCCCATCAAGAGGCAACCACGGTAGTGACGGTGCTAGTAGAACAGCTATATAGCAGGTTGGGCTTCCCGATGGAACTACATTCAGACCAAGGACGTAACTTAGAATCGAATGTATTACAGACGGTCTGCACGATATTGGGGATCAAAACGAGAACAACACCACTGCACCCACAGTCAGGCGGAATGGTGGAAACATTCAAAAGGACCTTGGAACGACACCTATCCAAGGTCGTCAGCAATAACCAGCGGGATTAGGATGAGCATATTCCCCTATTCCTGTTGGCATATCGCTCAAGCGTACATAATAGTACAGGCCTGACTCCAGCCAGGGTCCTATTCGGAAAAGAGCTGCGATTACCCTGCGATTTGACTTTTGGCTCCCTCGAAGAACGTTCCCAAGACATTGGCTTCATTCCGATGAGACATCAATCGCTGGGTTAATAAAAAGTTAGACTGGAAATTACGAAATGGCGCCAAACAGTATTCTCGACGCTGGGCAGAAAAAAGTAGTACCATCGAGAACAGCAAATTAATCTATATCAAGAGACATTAATTTCAGCAATTAGTTAGTTTTAGTGCGTGCAGCTTATTTCGTTGTTATGATTTCGATGTAAATAATATTAGAATCAGCTGTCTAAATAAAAGTTTCTAGAAAGTGACAGTGAATATTAGTTTTTAAAATTAATTAATAGAACCCACGGAGTTTACAACAGTATTTATGAGTCTTTCTGGATGCAGTTATTGAAATTACGAGCAGTTTCTCTTGCACAATTATTACTCTGGAGGGAAAGAACAATAAGTAAGACTTAACTACACTGAAGCGACTATGAACAGAAACTAAGACATTTACTAGTATTTTTTTTCTTTTTTAACGAAAGTAGTTATTAAATTGTTTCTTTTATGAGAAGTGATACACAGTGGCGCACCTCAAAAATTACACTTTATTCTATTTAATGGAGACCATATAGAACATCTGTTATAATAAAACGATTTAAAATTTATTTTCCTTGTCGTAATAGCAAAAGTCTTTAAAATTATAAGCAACAGATGCAAAGTAACAGAGAGGGTAAGAATAGAGGAAAGTATTAATAATATGACACCAACATAAATGACAAGATATGGAAAAAATTGTATAATTTATAGTTTCACCAGCTGTTAGTGGTAAATTGAATGAACAATAACGCAACGACTTGTTAAAACTACAAAGCAATAACTATTTCAGAATATTAAGATGATCGAATATAGAAAGAAATATTATACACATTTGGAATGAAAACAGTTAAAACAAACTGTTATTATTTTATGCATATTTAAAAAAAATCGAACAAATGAACAAAAGTATCGTTTGCAGGGATTAATTATAAATTTCAGAAGTCAAAAACAAGCAATAAAGCGGATGGTAACGAACCCACGCTTAATGAAATTCAGTCTTGCTAGAATAACTCCTATTATTCTACCAATTCAATAAAACAAAGCACCAAATTACAAGCTATAAATGTTCGAAAATTACGTTGTACTCAACTAAAGTCAATTATATCAATATAAATGTCGAGTTATTATATCATTATATAAGGCGTAGGAAAGTACTTATATATAAAAGACTGATGGGAAAATTTACCTGAGAGTATGTGGTACGAGTTTGGAATGATGGGTGAAAACGACGATGATAATAGTGAATTGAGTGAGCAATGCAGATTCTTAACAAAGGGTGAGAAGCAATGAATATTTGGAATATAATTTAATTTTCTATTTTTTAAGTCATAGTAAATTCAGTTACAATAGAAATTAATGGTATTTCGAAAAATTTAATAATTTAAAATAATATTTATTATGAAGTGTATTTGTGGCATCTTTTATTTTATTTTAATTGTTTTACTGGAAAATAACACCATACTTGAAAGAATATATTTAAAAAGTCCAAACGTTTGTAAGTCTTAATCTGACTTCAGTAGATACAACAGGATTGTCAATGGCGTTAAAATCTGACTAAAATATAAAATTTAAAATTGAAAGCTAGATCGTTTTTGAGAATTTTACAAGACATAACTAAGAAAATTTGTTGTTTTTAGATGTAATAACGTGGCACATCATATTCCGAAGATCATACATAATAGTCAAACTGTGGTTAAGTTGGAAAGAGTTGTCTTTAACATTTATATGCTGTGCTCTTAGGACGACTTTATTGTAATATTCACCAAAAATGCGATCAATGAAGTCTGTTGGTTTAGTACTTCCTTTAATTTGATACCATAAAGGGAAACGTAGAAGCGTTACAACCATCCTCATTTAACAGAATTAAGATAAAATCTTTTAATTTTCGGTTTGTGTTTTATTCTACTTTGTGTCGTATTGTTCAATTGTTAAATTAAATTTTAGTTTAAGATCTCCACCTGTCATTTATTTATGTAATTTTGGTGTATTAATTTATTCGCATGTTTAGAATGTAAAAAAATTTACTTTGGAGAAACATTTAAACATTTATATGTATGAATAAATGAACACAAAATCTAATATTTCTTAACATTCTTGGGACCTGGGCCATAAAAAACAATTTCACAATTAAACAATAGTACAGAAAGAAGAACCGAAAGTCAAAAGATCTTTAATTTTGTCAAATTTCAGGATAAAATTAAGGATGAAATTAATAGCTTTCATATTGTTTTGAATAACCTTATATCGTGATATTTCATAAGATTCTTCCAAGTGTTCCTATATGACGTTAATTGGATCTCTGAATCGATAGAATTCTTTGATCACCTTATACAGCAAAGTTACCAGTATTAGCGCCAAATATGAATTCTGAAGGACACTCTGAAGTTATTCCAACTTAAAAGCAGTTTGAATGGTATGTATGATCTTGGGACTTTTTTTGTACTACCCTGTAACAAACAACAAATTTTCTTAATTAGTTCATGTTAAATTTTAAATTGTCAATCCGATCTGGCGTTGAATTGTATATTTATATTTTATTCAGGTTTTGATGATATTGACAAAGCTAGTAACAAGCCTTTGAAACGTTTAGATTTAGAATATACCGTATAGTATATTCAACTATGGTGTTATTTTGGATGAACATCATTCAAAATAATGTAAATTCTATTATTGTAAAATTACATGCAATAATAATCTGTGTATCGAGTTTATAGACTCGTTTTAGAGCGATTTCAATTACTTATTTTAGTTTTAGTGAAAAACAATACCTATAGTCTCATATTAAATCGTCTATAGTCTATACTAAGTGTTGGCTGAGAAGAGAATCATATGCCTAGAAATTTTTTAATATTTTCAATCTGTCAAAGCCTTCGCTATTAATGTATCATCTACCAAAATGTGTTCTCAACATACACGATTTATATTTTTCAAGGGAACCCTAGAAATATTTTAATTGTTGAGTCTTAAATGTGTAGTACGCCGTATTTTAAATTTGCCTCATTTTGGTGTATACAAAGTCATTGCAACTGCCTTTATTGTATATATATATATATATATATATATATATATATATATATATATATATAGGTATATATGTTCTGAGAGGCTTCCGCGGTCATAATTATGAACTAAGCTAGGTTCCGGGTGAGAACCGCGTCTGAATTTATTAAATACTCGACGTTTCGACTCCTGCTTTGGAGCCATTATCAAGAGAAAAAAAAAATGAAAAAGAGTTTGAGAGTCTAGATCGAACTCGGGGCCTCAACCTGCCTACTACCCAAGAGTCACTAAGTAACTGAACTGAACCTTCAGTTCAGTTACTTAACTCATTTGCCCTTCATAAGAAAACTCTTACCTTGTCTACGAGTTAGAGAAATTAGCTATATTGGCAAAATGGGGGTAGAGAGAGATTTAAGTAAATGCGGAAAGAGAGGGAAAGTTAGGGAACATAAGGAGTTGGTTATGAGTCAGATGGTAGCGGACACACCTTAGAGACAGGACGCTTAAATTCGCCCTTTTGGGTACGAACAGTTACGATTCGAATTACGCCATCCGCTGCAGGATTGACATCAATTACACGCGCTAGGGCCCACTGCAAAGGTGGTGAATTATCTTCCTTCAAAAGGACAAGAGTACCAATATTAATAGGCGTGCTAGACTCGCTCCACTTACTCCTTTGTTGAAGAGTGTGTAGGTATTCCTTATGCCATCTGTCCCAAAAGTGCTGATGCATACGTTGAACTAGCTGCCAACGAGAGAGATGAGATAACTTCAGTCCTGATGTATCGGGATCAGGAACTGTGTTTAGAGGAGACAAAGTGAGAAAATGAGAAGGTGAGAGTAGTAGTAACTCATTGGGACTAGAGCTGGCGGCGCCTAAAAGGCGAGAGTTTTTTTCTTAAGAGCCGCAATATCTTGAGAATAATATTGAGTCTGGGCAAGTTTAATGAGAGTTGACAAGGCTTTATCCAAATCAGCAGCTGAAAATGAGTCGTTCTGGGCAGATTGAGGATGACGTGAATTGTGAATAAATCTCATAGAGTAAGAGATTATTCGGAGAATTTTCTGTGGAAAACTTATTAAGAAGATTTTGTAGAAAATTGTACTGAACTGAGAGAGTGCATACAAGTTTACGTTTCTCTACGGTAGTTTCAGGTATAGCATCGAGACATGGGAGAACCTCAGGAGACCACTGGGATTCCGGAAGCGAGAGCCATGACGGTCCCGGCCAACATAAGGAACTCTCGGCAAGAGTTTGAGGTAATAGTCCTCGAGAAGCAGGATCGGCAGGATTTTCTTCAGATCGCACATAGCGCCATTGAGATGGAGCCAGTCTTTCTTGAATTTGAGTTACCCGGTTGGAAACAAATGTAATCCATCGATGAGGAGAACTTCTTATCCAAACCAAGGCGACAGTGGAATCCGAGTAGGCCGTGATCGACGAAAATTCAAGCTTTCTGCCTAGAGAATCTTTTACGACGACTAATAACTCTGAGAGAAGTAGAGCAGCACACAATTCTAGTCGAGGGACAGAAATTGTCTTGAGTGGAGCAACGCGCGATTTACTACATATGAAATGACAGCAATATTTGTTGGAAGACGACTCAAGACGAAGATAAACAATTGCAGCATATCCCCTTTCCGATGCATCAGCAAATCCATGCAACTGTGCCGAACAAAAAGAAAATGTGAGAACTAGTCGAGGAATGTGAACTTGAGAGAGAACGTCTATCTGACAACATATAGTAGTCTACTTATGAATGATAGAAGCATCAGGAGTAGCATCCCAATCGATACCACTAGCCCATAATTGCTGAATAATTAATTTCATTGAGAGAGTAAGGGGTGTTAGAAATCCTAATGGGCCAAAGATTCGTGTCAATTCTGAAAGTATTGAACGTTTGGTGCATAAGTAATTAAATGCATGAACCTTAAAACAAAAATGGTCTTGTGAAGGATTCCAATGGAGTCTGAAAATTTTTACTGTTTGGTTAAAATCGAGATCGAAATCCAGAGAAAGAGCCTCAGAATGAATCTGCGAAGCGGGCAAATAAGAAAATAGAGCAGGTTTATTACTAGCCCATTTACGCAGCTCAAACTGACCTTTTTGGAGTAGAGATATCAATTCTTTCGGGAGTTGAAGAGCATGAGAGATAGAATCTGCACCAGTACAGATGTCATCTACATAAAAATCATTTGATATGATCTCAGATGCTTCGGGGTAATCATCCTTATACACATGAGCAAGATGGAATAGAGTACGTATTGCTAAATACGGAGAAGAACTAACTTCATAAGTAACAGTCATCAATCGATAATCCTGAATAGGGGTATCCTGAGAGAAACGCCACAAAATACGTTGGTAATCTCGATGATGTTCAGCGATGAGAATCTGACAGAACATCTGCCTTACGTCGGCTGTGAAGCATACTGCATAGAGTCTGAAGCGCAAAAGAATCGAGATTAAGTTCTGCTGTAACTTGGGACCGGAGAGTAGTAGTAGTAGTAGTAGTTCTCCTTGAGTATCAACAGCAGAAGCATCGAAGACAACTCTATATTTGGAGCTAGTAGGAGCTATAGCATGATGCGGAATGTAATAACTGGGTTGAGATATTTCGAGGCTGTGTATTAATTCCATATGGCCAGAGTTCTAATAATCTTGAATGAAGTCCTTGTAGCGTTCATACAGAACAGTCTTTTAACATCCTCCGTTCCAGGGACAAGAATCTTTTGAGAGCTACATCACGAGATCCTTGGAAGTGAAAGTGTGAATGTTTAAAGGATAATTCGACAGTGAACCTTCCTGTGGATATACGAGAAATAGTACGAGAAAAGAGGTCCTCTGCCTGTTTATCCTCAAAAGAAATTTCTGGCAATTTTGGAACCTGATCTAAGTCCCAAAAGCGCTTTACAGAGTCTTCTAGTGAAATACTAGTTATAAGAGTGCTCACTGAGACGGAAGGAAAGTCTACCTTTCCCAGGAGAATCCATCCCAGAGTAGTTTCTAAGGCTACAGGGCCACCGAATCGGGGTTGCAAGATATTACCCTTGCACAATGCAACAAACATATCAGCACCTAAGAGCATATCTACTGGACGAGAAGTATTAAACTGAGGATCGGCGAGTTTTAAATGATTGAAATCTTTGAAATAGTCCAATGGGATATCCGATGAGAGCATATCAGAGGAAATTTGAGGTAAGACGACTGCATCAAAATCGAAAACTGGAGTCAAAGCTCCGCGAGGCCAAAGCATACAAGAAACAATATGTGAGGATTGAGTATTTATTCTGTCCACACCTCCAATACTAAGAGGTGTAGTGCACTTGAATAATCCGAGTCTCTTACAACACTTACTGGTTATAAGATTACATTGGCTTCCAGTATTTAGAAGAACCTTAACCGGTTGAGAATGACCACGAGCATCCTTTATCTCCACTAGAGCAGTGGATAAGAGAACGGTACCCTGCATTCCTGTGAGAAGAGAAATATTCGAAGTGCGGGGTTGAGAATTAATACAAGGATCTGTTGACGCAATCTTGAGAGTGTGAGATGAGGTTTCTTCCGGTCTAATACCAGAAGCGAGCTGAGTTTTTGGTAAGTCTGAAGGCGAGTGTGAGTTGTGCAAGGCATCAGTAAAATGCAAAAGAGTATGATGCTTGCGAGAACATTTTCTACAGCAATTTGTAGAGGAGCATCGAGAAGATGTACGCTTATATCCAAGCAATTTGTGCATATCGTGCGTATCCATGGGTACGAGTGATAGCAAATCTATCCTGAGGAGATTTTGAGAGAAACTCAGGGCAATTATAAATGCGGTGTGAGGTTTTACATAATGGACAAATGATGTTACTAGAGAATTGAGATTGAGAATTTATGACATATGTACTGGCAAAATTATTTTTTGATGTTTTAAAACGGGGAGAATGAACTTTAGATTTACTAACAGCACCGTGGGGAGTGTGGATAATATTGAGAGAATCCAGATCGGCGCATTGCCTCTCCAAGTAATTCAGCAAAATATCAAAGTATAGATCTTCAAGTTCCGAAGCCCAGTCTCGTTCAAACCTTAGAGCGGTATCTGAGTCGAGTCTTTCAAACAGCATTGTGAAGAGAATGAAGTCCCATTGCTTCACAAGAAAGTCCATATTTTTCAACACAGAAAGTTTTTCACTAAAAACATCAACTAGCTCTCTGAGTCCTTGAGAACTGGAGAGTTTTTTAGATAGAGAAATAGCCTGCCAATAAGAGTTAACAACTAAACGCTTATTTGCATAGGGCTTGCGCAATGCGTTATAAGCAACTAAGTAATTATCATCTGTCAAGGGAGAGGATTTTAAGAGTTTAAGTGGAGCGCCGTGAACCAAGCCTATTAAGTAATTAAATTTGTCGACATTTAAGAGCGAGTCATTATTATGAATCAAAGAGTCAAACATATCAATAAATGTTTGCAATTCACGGAATTCACCAGAGAAGTGTGGCATTTCTATTTTTGGGAGTTTTACATTAGTGCGAGGGATACTAGTGTTATGGGACTCAAGTGAGTCTCTAGAGTTATCAAAAAGCTGCATGTGAATAGCTTGAATGTCATAAAAACTTGTGTAGAAAGCACGAGCTATCTCGATCTGAGCATCCAAATCGGCATTATCTTGTGCAGACATAAGAGTTTGAATGATATTATGTTGCCTATCAATGGCTTCGCGAGTTGCTTCTAAGCGATTGTATCTACATTTGAAGTTATTATGCATAGTTCTATCAGTAAGACATTGCTTCGCAATGTTCAACAATTCTTCTACCATTACAATTTCAGTTTTGCGTTGAGAAATGGCAACATTTAATTTTCTAACCGCCATTGTGAAGTATAAATTAATATAAGCCGAACACAAGTAATAACTTAAACTGCTGAACTAAGCGAATCAAATTAAAAAACACCAAATATTGAAAATTAATACGAGTTAATAAATTGAGAGCAGCATTTATGAACCCCACTCTACACTAACATGACAATTACAAGATTTAAAGAGAAAAATATCTATTACTATAAATGAATATTCACAAAAATTAATAAACTAAAAGTTTATAGAGACAGACTGTATTCTGTATCATAAATTAGATGCGAATGAGTGGCAAATTTCTTAAATGACAAAAAAATGTCCGGTAAACATCGAAAAACTGAACGAGTTTTATTATTGAAATAAACAAAACACTGATCGATATATCAATTAAACTAGTGCAATGTTAAGAGATTACAATTATTATTATATAATTACCAGAAATGTATGTAATAAATACTTGAAGTTAATGAGAAATTAATATATGAGTATTAACGAAAACGCAAAATAAACAGAGTAAATTAAATTAAAATTTTAGAAAGAAATGTCATTCTAAATTAACCTCTTTGTGAGTGGCGCTTGTGTGTTGAGATTTATAGACAAGCGTATTATCTGACCCTAAGGTGTGTGGAAATAGTACGCGGGAAACAATAGAATGGCTAATTATGAATGTAAATTTATTTTTCGAGAATTTAAAAAATGTACCAAATTGATAGCGATAAATCAAAATCAATCAATCTGGCTCGATTGGACAAACAAATGTAGTGAATTGAATTAAGTGGACTGTAGTTTTGTGTGGTTCTATTTTGATAAAAAACTCAATTGCCTTTCATAAGAAAACTCTTACCTTGTCTACGAGTTAGATCTAGTAAAAGCCTTGGGAAATCTGCCATCCATGTATTTTACTGCATTCGGCGCAAGTAGCCGGCCTTAACCCTGGGTTTTTAGGCACAACTAAAGTTTATATTGTTGGGCAATGCGCACTAACGAGGGGGTACAATAAGTGAGTAATAGCTGCACACGCAGTTTGGGGTTGCACTAGCGAGCACATAGGGAAACGTTTTTCCTTGAGAGTTTCTAGCGAGGTCCGTACTGGACGAGAGGTGAACAGCGAGTCTTTTCTTTCTTCTTACTGCGATTGCGCTTAAGCAAAGTTTTTTTCCAAGCTATTGAGAATATACATATGTGAATATAAAGGCTGTCTCTTTTAAACCCAAAAAAGTCAGAGTGTTCTGAACAAAGGGTTATTCACGAAATTTGAACAAAAACAAGATCAAATTGAATTAAAACGACAAAATGATTTTAAAGTATTTGAAGAAAAACAAGAACAAGTTGAATTAACCAAAAAAAATGAATCTCAAATATTATAAGAAAAACGACAACGGCAATTTGAACAATTAATGCAAATAATATCAGTTAATGAAACAGTTAATGAAAGAATGCAAATAGTAGAATCAGATACAAAAGAGATAAACGACGACATAAAGATCCTAAAAAATAATGTGGAGGCTCTTGAAACCAAAGTAGATGACATCGATTCCATAAAGAGCCAGCTGAAATTTTGAAATCAGTGCTATCCAAAACAAAGTAGAAACAAAAATTAAAAAAATGCAACAGGACCTACAGCCAGGAAAATACCAGAACACTACGAGTACCAGACGTTCCGTCAGCAAACCACCCTCATTTGATGTCAGTTCATCTTGGCCCATGTATAAACGGCAATTTGAGGCCGTGGCTACAGCTAATTGTTGGGATAATCAAGAAAAATCTACTTTTCTGGTAATTTTGTTAAGAGGTCCGGCTCTAGAACTCCTCGAAAGCATTAAAGTTGATGAACAAGGCAATTTCGACAAGATCATCGCCATCCTGGACAAAAGATACGACAATCAATCCCTGAGCCAAGTATATCAGGTGCAACTAAGCGGAAAAACGCAAAAATTCGGAGATAGCCTTCAAGAATTCGAAGCAGAGATTAGACGGTTAGTACACTTGTCCTACCCAGACCTGCCAGAGAACCAGTCTAAACCAAGGGTGTGAGCAGTTTTCTTCAACCAGGAAGAATCGGAGTCACCATTTCAAGCGCTGCTGGCTGGTATGAACAAACTATTAGAACGGTCACAAAGAACTGGCACCAAATTAATTACCTACCAATCCAGTATATTTTTGAAGTCGGTGCCAAGCAAATCTAAAATCATGGATTTATCTACTACTTCATCAAACTTGATTGTTGCTTGGCACCTACTTCAAAAATATACTAGATTGGTAGGTAATTAATTTGCATAGAATGAACACCTTTTAATGTTTACATTTTTCAACTTTTTAGTTTTTTTGTCAGGTAGTTTTGATTCTTTGATTCTTATTTTGTATGTATAACCTTAATAGACAGGACATTTTCATTTAAATTTACAGGTAAATGTTTACGAACAAAATGTACTAGTACGCGTTGACTTAATGAGCCCAAAATATATTTATGCCTTATGGAGCACGCCATGTAACCTTTTTTTCAACTTTTTTTGACAACTCTGTACATAACTATAGAGAATTTCACTCCACCCTATCTAACAACCATCCTGTACATACGACTGCCCGTCGGACAAGCATAAGTTTGTTAGCTGCCTTCTGTAAATTATAGGACGGAGTAGAATCCATCCCATATTTACGGAGTCAAATCCGTCCTATATTTCAACTGTCGTATATAACTCCTTGTGGGCTACCCCCTGTATAACATTAATTCCTCTCCACACTTTATGCAACTTCTTATGAGCTATAAAATATATATTTTTTTAATCAAACTGTATTAATATAATTCAACTCCAGTATATATTTCAACCACCCTGTATATGATTTGTTTACGTGCACATCATATAACAGTTTTTTTATTACACTATATAATTTTAATTCCTCATTTTTTCCAACATTTGTATAAAACCAAAAGTCCACTCCACCCTATATTCTAACCATCCTGTTTATAAGGCTGCCTATATATGGACCACTATAATACTACTCTGTCCTATATTTCAATAATCATATAAATACTACTCCGTCCTATATTTCAATAATCATATAAATACCACTCCTTCCATAAATTTACTTTGTGATTTTGTTTGCTGTAACTAAACACCCTGTGTATAAACGCACCAAATAGCATTTAAGAGTTTGACACGTGTTGTCACTGAATTTTCTATTAGGTATTTGCCTGGTATACAGACAAAACGAGCTTGGTACTCACTGATTTAAGGAGCCGAAAATACTACCTATATGCTTGAAATGTACCTAGAAAATTTCTTATAAATCTATTAATTCCCGTACTATTATGTTGGACTTAAATATTTATAAGGAAATGTCCGTTATGTCATTTAAATGAAATTTTTGATAAGAATTTTAGAATTTTGGCGATTTTCTGCAAAACTGGAAGTTGCACGTCGCAGAAAAGTATAATATGAGATGACCTAGGGATCTTCCTTAACAGATTAAACGTTAAAAAACTTTACACATCCATAAGGAGTTTTCGAAAAATTGACCAATATGTTAGGGATATTTTCATGCACGCATGTGTTTATTCACAAATTTCATCACATTACCAATAGAAAATAATACCATATTCATTCAAAACGGTACACCACAGGAGAAGAACTCAGCTAACATATATACAAAAAAAATACGCGACTAAAATTGATAACCTGGAGGTCGGTTAAAAATAGATCAGAATGGAAAAGGATGGAGGCGGCCTTTGCCGGTTGGTAAACAGAAAATAAACAAATAAGATATATATATATATATATATATATATATATATATATATATATATTATATCTTCACAAACACAAATGCTTTTTTTAAAAAAATTGTTTTTATTGAAAACACAAAATATAAATGAAATAAATGAAAGCGATACACTTAATGACGCTCACAACCATTGCATGTGCATTTGTAAGCTACGTGTTGCATTGTCAGCAGTCAGCAGTTTTACACGTGCGATGGGTATTTGCGAATTTCCTGGGAATTGCTATATCGTGTAATATGACACCATGTGAACGACTCATTTTACCGGTTACACGGTGTTGTCATATTAATATTCTAAGTATTGTTTACGACGTATATAACAACTTCCCTCACAAAGAAAAAGTTGGTGTTTTACACGAACTTTTCTGAAAATAGAATTTGTAAAATAATAAAATATAAAGGTTGTATACATATGAAATTTGTAGAAAACAAAAGTGAGTAAATTAGCGTAAATTGTATAAATGTACAAAATAAAAATATAATTAGCATTAAGGTCCTTAATAATAGAACCTAGAATAATACTTTTTAGTGATAAATAAGTTTTACAAAACAATTTTTGAAATTATTTTGGGGTACTTAGCTCGATGTCTTCAGTTTCGTTCTGTCGGAGGTCGGTCTCAATCTTGGCAACAATTTTGAAATTCTGGTTGTGGGAGATGGACTATCACTGGTTGTATAGTGTTTACTCCAAAGCGTTTGTAGGACAAATACAGCGACCATTATTATAATGGAAAATATTGTCACGTAAGTGAACCAAGAAATGTTCTTTTTGACGAATGGCTGATTTATTAATTCGTCTAGGTCCTTTGAATAGTCGTTGAGATTGTGGTTTGAGACGTTTAACTCCTCGAAATTCAATTCATGGAGCTACAAAGGTTTGAGTTCGGGAACGACAATTTTTTCTGGTATAGTATCGCAGCAGTTGAAAGGGATAAGAACCTCTAGGAGTCACAAGACCTTGTCGTTGGTGAGGGGGCTTAAGTCATACACCTAATGATCGACGACTAAGAAGTGACTCACAGGAGAAAACCTGTCGAAAAAATCCGAAATCCAAGGTGTCAAGCGACCCATGCCGAGGGATGGATGGCCATGCCTAGTTGGTCTAGAACGGAGGCTCTGAGATAACAGGTGACCTCAAAGAGTAAGGCAGCCTTAGTGGGGGTAAGGGCGTTCTGCCCCACCGGACAAGCAAAACGACCCAACTCGTGGGAATAGTATGGATATAAAAGAATACAATAAAAAATCTGATGACAACAAGAGCAAAGAGCAAATGACAAACGCAAACAAGGTTACGAATAGACAAATAGATAAGATAACGAATACCCAAAGAAGGAACTCACTAGATAGTCAAACGGCGTACACGAAAAAGGAAATAACAGGAGGTAATACGAGCTCGAGTAACGCAGGCGATATGGCAAACAGAACGGTGATGGATCTATTATGGGACGATGAACAGGCAAAGTCCACAAAGAGAAGGCGTAGTCTTGCAGACGAAGACATGGCGGGATTAAAATTGGCGAAACTCGTTTCTGACAAATTAATGTTCAATAAAGTAAGAGGATACATAAATGCAATTGATACAGAAACCAGGGCACTAGGAGCATTAATTATGGCTAACACCAACACCAAGGTTGAGATTAAAGAAAAAGCAAGAAGGTTAAGAAGTATCAGCAGCGGGCTTATGACGGCCGATATGACAACACTAATGGAAAAGTAGAAGATTTTTTTGGATCGAGGGACAGAAAGGAAGATGTATCGAAAAAAGATATGGGTACCCAAACTTCGGAGACAGTAGAAGAACAACTACAAATGGAAATCGAGAGTTACATACAATATGAACAAAGAAGATATGAACAAAGAAGACCTAGAAGAAGTACTACAAATGAGATGGCCAGAAGATATGTTCAAACAGTGAAGGAAGGAATAACGAAAAGTGAGGAGGACAGGGCGTTAATAGCAGATTACATGCAAAAAGATAACAAATTAATATCAAGCATGATAGGGGAATCGAATAAAGTGAGAAACTATATAGGACAAAATAAACTAAAGGAATCGGAAATAATATTCAAAACGACATTTGGGACAATAGGGATTGAGGAGCAAGAAGAAACAGAAGAGCAATATACTTTTTACGCGAACTATGCAGACGAAGACGACAGATATATTAGAAATGGAAAAAAATTTAGAACGTTAGTGAACCTCAAAAAGATGTGTATCAAAAAAGAAATTAAGGAGATACATATAGCCATTATTGGAACGGAAGAAAGAACGGGAAGAAATAGAAAGCTGGTACACTGCGCCTTCAATGACTATGAAGGGAAAGTAGTGCTCCATGAAAAATTAGAACTAAAAAATAAAGAGAGGAATCCGGAGTACGAAGCTCTTATAATTGATGCAGGGGAACAGACATATGCAGACCTGGTGAAGCATGTCAAAAACACATTAATCAATAAAGGGGCAGGAGATAAAATTAGAACCATTAGGCAAACTAGAAACGGTAACATACTAATAGCGACACAAAAAGGAAAAGGAAATGCGGCTCATATAGCAGAAGTGCTAAAAGGAGCACCTGGAAAGATGCGACTAAGTAATCTGGCCGAGGAGAAAAACAAGAAGAAGGCGGTCAACATTGTCAATCTGGACATCACAACGGATAGAGAAGACCTTAATTAAAAGGAAAAGAGAAATGCAGACATGTTTTAAATGCTGGGAAAGTGGGCACGTGGCCAGGGAATGCAAAGAGAGGATAGAATGGGCTGGTGTAGGAACTGCTGCAAGACGGGCCAGAAAGCAGCTGATTGCGGAAACGAAGAATACTGCTTTAGGTGCGAATCGAAAGGACATAGATATAATGATGGAAATTGTAGAAACAGGAAAAAACGGCAACTAAACAGAAATACAGAAGAAAGAAAAGATGCAGATTCGGATACTGCAAAGTAATCTAGGAAGATCGGCGAAAGCCCATGATGAGGCTAACGAAATAGCCCTCAAAAATAGAATAGTCGTAATAGTAGCTAGCGAGCCAAACATAAGAATTATTAGAAAAAACAGAAAATGGATCGTAGACAAGCAGGAAAGCATAGCTGTCGAAATTAGGAATAGAGAGACGGGTACTGAGGAATACGAGACATATAAAGGTTTCATAGTTATTAAACATAGAGATGTCAATATAACATGTTGCTATATTTCTCCGAATATAACAATAGAAGAATAAAGAAGTAGGATAGATGATATAGCACAATCACTAAGGAATTTACCACGGAACAAAAACATGGTATTGGGAGACCTCAACGCAAAATCCCCGCTATGGAGCGCTCCTAAGACGGATGATAGGGGAGGAACAATAGCCGAATTGGCTGCTACATACAATTTAGAGATATTAAATTACGGCAACCCCACTTTCGTTAGAGGTAGTACACAAACACACATAGACGTCACCATGTGTTCGAGCAACATGGTACGGCACATTAAGAAATGGGAAACCATAGACGAAAACATATTTACAGACCACAGATATATTCTGGTCCATTTACAAGAGGGGCGAGAGAAATCCTTAAATCAAGAACACAATAAAACATCGAAGAATATGAAAAAATGTTTAACACAATAACCGGGAAAATAAACAAAGAATTGACACCAGAAAAAATAACGACAGAAATCAAAAAATACCTGAAGGCCAACAGAAGGCAGATAAACAGAAACGAAAACAGAGAAATCCCATACTGGTGGACAGCTGAAATCTCGGAAACTAAAATGAAGTGCGTAGAGATACGGCGGAAAATCACAAAAGAAGCAAAGAAAAAGAGAACAGAACTACCGGATATGATGGAGGAAATGAATAGGAAAAGGAAAGAATTAAAGAAACTCATAAACGGAAGTAAGAGGAAATGCTGGGAAGAATTATGTAGACAGCTGGAAACAACGTATGGGGAAGGGCATATGGGATAGCTATCCAAAAGATACAACCGACACCATTGTTGACACTTAGTACAGAGAAGAAAACAGAAATAGCAAATACCCTTTTTATAAAGACCAGACGTGAATGGAAAGAGCAAATAAAAATATCAAGAGATTTAGTACCCGAAATAACAGAAGAAGAATTTAAAATAGCAATTAAGCATATCAAGATGAAAAAAGCACCTGACCAGATAATCTACCGCCAGAAGTCATAAAAATAACATTTGAAAAGAACCAAGCCACAATAAGGGATATGTATAACGAATTAATAAAGAAACAGGAATTCCCTACAATCTGGAAGAAGGCTAAAGTAATATTTCTGAGGAACGGCGCTAAACCTATGAATGACATATAGACCCATTTGCCTGTTGGACGTTATGGGTAAGGTATTAGAAACACTAATTAGAAACAGAATAGACAAAGAATTAGGAGATGAAAAAATTTCAGAAAGACAATTTGGGTTTCGGAAAGGGAAATCAACAGTAAAAGCAGCAAACTGGAATTGTGACAAAGTAAGGAGCAGTAGAGCGGGCTGGATGATACTCATCACTTTTGACGTTAGAAATGCATTCAATTCGGCATCATGGAAACGTATTGTTAAGGAAATGGAGAATAAAGGGATTAGTGAATATCTAATAAGAATAATAGAGAGTTATTTATCCAAAAGAAGTATTATACTCGGGAAAGAAAAAGCGTTAAAAATGAGCACAGGCGTACCACAAGGATCAGTACTAGGACCGACGTTATGGAATATATTGTACGATGATCTTCTAAATCAGAAGCTGCCAACTGGTGCAAATACGATAGCATTCGCAGACGACCTGGCACTATATGTGGAAGGGCCAAACGCTGTCAGACTGGTTGAAAAAGCAAATGAGGCAGTAAGAATAATAGGAGACTGGATGAAAGAGGCAAAGTTGAAATGGTACCGGAAAAGAGCGAGGCGGTGCTAGTCAAAGGTACAAAAATGCAGAAAATAAGAGAAAAAATAAAAATAGAAATAGGGGATCTAAATATAACACCACAAAAGAGCGTAAAGTTTCTCGGTATATTTATCGATCACCAAGGTACATACGGTACACATATTGTAAATGCAGTAAGCAAAGCGGGTGATAAGTTAGCAAAACTTGGAAAAATTATGAAAAACATAAAGGGACCATCACATGCAAAGAGACGACTACTTTATGGAGTGGTACAATCAACACTTTTGTACGGGGCACCAACATGGCACAGAGGTATGAAGATAAAAAGATATAAGAACATGATGTTAAAAATACAAAGACAGGCGCTGCTGCGGGTAATAAGCGGATATAGAACGATCTCGTATGAGGCAACGGCAGTTATAGCCGGTATTCCTCATATCCATCTGACGGTAGAAGAACTTAGAGAAAATTACGAAAATAAAAAATACAGAGAAAACAGGAATAATACGCTAAAAGAATGGCAAAAAGGAAAAGGAAAAGCGGAATGGACAAAGAAACAAATACCAAACCTCACAAAATGGGCGAGCAGCAAATATAGAAGTACAGATTACTTTATGACACAATTTTTGTCTGGGCATGGTAGTGTCAAAGCATACCTGAAAAGGATAGGGAAAATGAGGGAGAGTAACTGTGATACTCTCTTCGAGGTGCCATTCCTTTGTACGCAAGACAATATATATTATACATAAATATAATATAAATTGTTTCTGGTTAGGGAACCTCATCAGTTGCGCTTCCCACAATTGAATGTCCTCTCGAACTCTTCTTTATGCATTTGATGCATTTCGTTAAATTTGAAGATGCGAAAATTCTAGATGTCGGTCTTACATCTCGCGTCTTCAAATCTAACTGTGATATGTGCCAAATTGAGGAGACAATGGAGCACGTGGTTTTTGACTGCGAAAGATATGCAAGGAATAAAACAAGAACATAAACAACGATTGGTGAAAAGATAACACCATCTAACGTGATAAAACTAATGATAGAAAGTAAAGAGAACAAGGAAATTATATACAAATGGATAAGGGAAATTATAGAGGAAAAGGAGAAAGAAGATTTAAACCGAATGGTGTGATGAAAGCAAAGAAAGGCAGGAAGGTGGCGACGCAAGTTAGAAATAACAGTACCACCACCTTCATAAACTGCAGAAACAACAAGGTGGTTTTAGTGGGTGTGAGTCCCACACTAATTTGAGTGATAGACTCTAAGCTCAAATTGTCCATAATGGATTTCCACCTTCAAAAAAAAAAGATCATTTGAATAGTCGTTGAGTTTGTGGTTTGCGACGTTTAACTCCTCGAAATTCAATTCATTGACCTTCAAAGGTTTGAGTTCGGGACAATTTTTTCTGTTATAGTATCGCAGCAGTTGAAAGGGATACGAACTGATAGTTGTCGAGGGTGTTGCTACTTTTTGTGGCTTCTGCTTCGATTTGGGTTATCCCAATGAAGGCACTGCAATCTTTCTGAAGTTTTAATAAAGAGTTAACATTGAGTGTTAAGGATTTTGTATTGATGTCGGGACATGTGATGGTAATACTGAGAGGCTCGGTAACCATAATTAACCACACGTTGGTTTCGAGTTTTTGAACGTGGTACTCTTGAGCAGAAATCACGGCACTGTGACAATTGTCCGGCACTTTTTTAAAATTTCTTAAAGGTTGGGCCTCGCACAAAGCGTTTGAGTCTATCGGATAAGCATAGAGTTCGGAACACAATTTATTTTGATTGTTCAACGGTTTGCACGCACTAAGGTCTTTTATCGGAATAAATAGTAAGAAATCGTCGTTTTTTGCTATATATTTATAAGCGAATGAAAGTACATGGTATAACCCAGTTCTATCATCATAGATTGGGATTGGGTATAAGCGGAGAGCAGTGAATGATTGATGTTCAATAAGTGGAATTCTGAGTATAAATACAAGGTCGGAATTGTTTGAAAAGCTTCTAATTCTGTAATTTCTAAGTATCGTGCAATACTTGAATATTTGACGGGCAAAGGTAAATTATTTTTCACGAGATTCTGTGATATTTCCTGTAGGGCGGCTATGAAATGTTCGGGAGTTAAAATTGAGGTATGGATAATTTTTAGACGGGCAAAAGTTATGGAATTAAGAACATCATTTAAGTTGTCTTCTAGAAAGAGATAATTTTCTATTAGTTTTTCCGTCATTTCTAGAAATGAAAGTTTTGTTTCCACGTACGCCATTTTGTCGTTTACTTTACGAATCATATTTTCCATTTTTCGAATATTTTCGTTAAATATTTTCTCGTCGACCTGAATGTGTTGAATAGTCTCGTTAAAGTTCTTTATAACTGAGGTGGTTACACTGATTTGGTTTTTCAAAAGGTTTTCGATCTGCAGTTGTACTTTGTTTAAACTATTTATACTGTTGCTGAAGTACTCGCCGTCGGCGGCGTCTAAGTTACCAGTTATGGCTTTGAAAATTGATCCGGCGCCATCGATTCGTCCACGTTTGTACCTTCGAGTGTCCATGTGGATTTCACTGAATTTGTTTTTGACAGAGTTTGAGATTTGTTTAAGTAAGTTGATGTGTGATTGAACGTCAGCACGGAATACGTTGGTTGGGTGGACGTTAGTTTTTAGTGATAAAGATAGTGCATCGAGAATTCTGTCGTTGGTAGCGAAAGCTTGTTCTAGAGCGGAGAGATTTCTATGAACTAGAAGAGTCCATTTGTGATTTGACACGGCTATACTTGATTCTTCATGATAATAAATCCCTATGGTGTTATTGATTGGCTTTATTTCAAATTGGGATGCTGCTGATCCGAACAGCAGGATGACCCTGTAAAGAAATCAGTCTTCTGTGAAAGGTTTCATACCGTCAAAGTTTACTTTGGTTTTTTGGTTAGTACGAGAATTTAGTAAAGTAACTGAGTTTGTATGTAGTTCTACTATTTGAAAGGGTCCGTTAAATTTATTTTGTAGTTTATCTTTGAACTTAGATTCGCGTACGTAAACCTTGTCACCTACTTTATAATTTGGGGTTTTGTCCGAAACATGTTTATCGAATCGAATTTTGGCTTTCTGTTTTTGAGTATCGGTTCTTTCGCGTGGTATTTTGTAGTACTGTGAAATACGGTTATGTAAGTCTCTGATGTATTTTGAAATCATTTCCTTTTCGTTATAGAGGGTTTCAGGTGGTCGGCTAGACGTGTGCCCGAAAACGAGTTCATAGGGTGTGAACCCATGAGTTTTGTTAGTGGAGTTGTTGTAGGTAATAATTGCGTATGGCAGAATATTGAAGGGGTGTTCGTCAGGGTGCTCGGCTTTATTAATACGGATCATATCTAACAAAGTTCAATGAAAACGCTCTAATGAGCAACGAGATTGGGATGTCCTACACTAGAGTAGGAATGTTTAATATCGAACAATTTGCAAAGATCTTTGAGGAGTGCATTGTCGAATTCACAACCGTAGTCGCAGTGTATTCTCAGAGGCGTTCCGAAGTGTTGGAAAAACACCAAGAGTGTACTAACGACAGTTTTAGCGGATTTGTCGCTAATCGGGTAGGCCTGGGAATATTAGTTAATTCGTCTCGGATAGTAAGGGCATAATTTTTGCTAGGAAGTTCGAGAATGTCGATATTTATTCTTTCGAAAGGGGTTCTTGGGATTTCTGTTACTACTAGTGAATTGTCAAGGTTTTTACGGAAAGCTTTAGTTGTCTGACAGATTTGACAGTTTCTAATGAAGTTTTCTACGTCTTTTTTAATTCCTTGCCAGTTATACTTTTCTTTGATTCGTCTAATGGTGTCGTTGATCCCTCTGTGTATGTTGTTTTTACCGTTATGGAATTGATCTAGTATTATTGGCACTTGATCTCTTCCTACCGTTTTTGTTATGTTCTGACAGACTTTCTACTTTATGTCTGTTTCTGCGAATATAAACGAAAGCATTTCGAGTATAGGTAGGTCTAACTTATTTTCAACGCAGTATAGTTCAGAGTCAGTTAGAAGGTCTTTACTTTTGTAAATTGAGGCAAATAATACCTCATTCACATTGTCGAAATCAGTTGGCAAGGGAATAATGTAATATCGTCTTTCTCGAACGCTTTTACTATTGAAAATATTGACTTGCTCGAAGTCGGCGTTCTCTTCGAAGATATCCTCAAGAATTTGGTTATGAAAATCCTGAAAATTGCCGGATTGAAAGAAAACTAAGATATTTTTGTTTTATCTATCAAGGAGTTGACAGTTGGAGTACTGAATTTTACTATAGTCGATAAGTGAGACAGTCTTGTACCGTTCCACGAATGTCCGAAATTCTGTAAAAATTGAATTGTCCTCGTCGTCGGTTTCAAGTTGTTCTGTATCACTGTCTTTGTTTTCGTTTAAGGGAGTTATCGTGAAGTGTTGGAGTTTGGTGTTTGATTGGAAAATCATACATTCATCAAAATGGTTGATTCCAATGCGTGAAAGGGCTTCTGCGTTCTTATTTACTTTTCCCGGTTTGTACATAATTTCATAATCGTACTCATTTAATAGAAAAGAGCCACGTTAACGGGCGGTGATCGGTCAGAAGTTTAAACTTTCGTCCAAAAATTATTGGCCTGAAGTGTTTAACGTCCCAAACAATAGCCAGAAGTTCACGCTCTATTGTGGAGTATCGAGTCTCAGCTTTGCAGAGGGTCCTAGATGCGTACCCAATTGGCCTATTGGTCCCTGTGAAAGCACAGCTCCGATTGCAAATGCGCTAGCGTCAGTTGTCAAAATAAAGGCCTCATTGAAGTCGGGATAAATTAAAATGGGTGTCGAAGTGAGGGCTTGCTTTAATTCAGTGAAAGAATTAACGCATTCAGAACTGAAATAGAATGAAATATCTTTTTGGAGCAATTTTGTGAGTAGTTTTGAAATTTTAGCAAAATTAGGTATGAATCGACGATAATACCCGGCTAATTCCAGAAAGGATTTGATATCTTTTTGATTTTGGGACTGAGGAAATTTCAATATACATTCTACCTTTGATGGTTTCGGTTTAATCCATCTTTGGTAATCAGATATCCGAGATAGGGAAGTTCTTTGCCAAGAAATTCGCACTTGTCGGGTTGCATTTTGAGGTTTGCCTTTCGTAGGCGTTTAAAAACATCAGTAAGACGAGACAAATGTTCGTTGATAGTGGGAAAGTATACGATTATGTCGTCCATATAGACGAGACAACGTTCGTTTTGAATTCCTAAAAGAATGTTGTCCATACCCCTCTAGAATGTTGAACGGACATTCTTTAGACCAAAGGTCATCCTTCAGAATTCGTAGTGCCCATTCTCAACGGCAAAGGCCGTTTTGGAAATGTCTTTTGGGTCAATTTCAATCTAATGGAATCCTGAGGCGAAGTCGAGTGTTGTGAAATATTGGCATTTGCCAAGTTGATCTAATAAGTCCGAAATGTTAGGGAGAGGAGGATTTGTCATCGACCGTTAGTTCGTTGAGTTTTCGATAGTCAACTACAACGCGCCATTTTTGCTTTCCTGAAGCCTCCAGTTTTTTCGGTACTACCCGTACAGGGGAGGACCAGGGTGAGTTTGAATGGCGTATAATACCTTCGTCTAGCATTTTCGTTACCTGGGATTTAACTTCCTCTTTATGTATCTGAGGGTAAGGATAAGATTTCGTGAAAACTGGTCTAGAGTTGTTAGTTTCGATGGTATGTTTAATTTCGTTCGTGAATGATTGTCTCGTTCGAGATAAAATATGTCAGACGTAGTTGCGATATTAAGTCGGATTCTTCTTCGTTTAAGTGGTCAAGTCGAAGTTGATTGAAAATTTGTTCTTGTCGTTCTAGTATGTTGTTGTGTGTTGGTTGGGTTTGTGAAATAGAATTCACACTGAACTCTTGTAAAGCCTCAAGTTTAATGTCAGTGAAATTTATAGTTTTAGGGATGGCATTTGCATTTAATACGGATGTCAGAAATTGGCGGTTAGTATCGACTTTTACTAGACCATTCGGAATATGGACTTTTTCAATTTCTATGCCTGTTAATAAGGCGTCTGTATCTATACGGTTGCAAGTAAGTTTACAGATTTGCTCTGTACGTGGTTGAATAGAAATTGTGTTGACGGGGTTACATGAATATTTTTTGGGGGCGTCTTTACTGATTAAATCGTCAGTAACTTTATACAAGGGAAGTGTTTTGAAATTGGTTACTAGTTGCTTCTTTTCGAAATCAACGATGCAGTTATAATGTTCCAGGAAATCGGAACCTAAGAATCCATCGAACTCGATATCGATATTGTAAATGTAAACCTTATGAGGATCATTGATATTAAACGGGACGAGAGTCGATTCGTTGATATGAATTTTCTCGTTAGTTAGTCCCTGGATGACGACATTTTCTTGGAACCTTTGCTTGAATCGTTTGCAAGTTCCTGGCTTAAAAATAAAGAGTCCTGCACCGGTGTCTACAAGAAGTTTGTAGGTGTTGGATGCATCGGTGATGTAATATAAGTTCTTAGAGTTTACGGACAAGAGGGGTCTTACAGAAATCTCTGTTCGGGGATGTTCAGATTAGGGTCGAAGCTGTCTAAATTCAAGGTTTGAATGTGGGTTTCAAGGTCTGACATATCCCGGGGTTCTGTTTGAGGGGTAGTGTCCTGAAAATTTGTAGGAGAAATTTCGTCGAAGTTTTCAGAGTAATTTTCGCTCTCGAAGTCTGTTCTAAAGTAATCGTTAAATTCATTCTGGGAATTGTCGTAGAAAGAATAATCGTTATAGTCGAAATCTGTGTATTGGTACTGGTTGTGTGTTGGGTTCGAATAAGTCTGTTCACTTCTATGATTTTCGAACTCATGATTATTTAGGTGATGAGTACGTTGTTGGCGGTAAAAATTAGGGTTCGGTTTAAATTGGTCCGTATTTGAGGGTTGATTATTTGTTGATGGGCGTTGTTGCTGAAAATTTCTATTGGGTTGAAAGTTTGTTTGACGAGGTTGCTGGTAATTTTGTTGGTTGGAATGTTGGGCGAATGGAGGGCGAGGTCTTTGAAAATTTTGCCCAAAGCTTTGGTTTTGTTGGATTTGCCTCGATCTAATGAGGCATTCATTAACTGAGTGGCCCATTCTCTTACAGAAAGTATATTTTTTGGAGGTGGCAGATGATTGGGTCTTCTATAGGACGGAGTTGTAGTTTTGAAATTAGAAAATTTTTGAGTTTCGAGATGGTTCAATTGTATTTCTCTTTTGACTCTACAGATCGCGGTTAAAATATCTCTCGGGTCATTTGCTCGACTTAATTGTCCCATTTTTGGCTCTAGGCCTGTGAACAGGCTGTTTAGTGCCATAGTTTCAATTAAATCTATTTGGGCTTGTTTTTCCTTACTAGTCAAATTTTGTTTTGTGGCCGCTGCCAGCATTTTTGCCTGGTGGGTCTGAATTGTAGTTGAGAAAGTTAATTGTGATTCGGATCGTAATTGTTTTATACGTTGGAGATCCTAATAAGTGCCGATAGGTCTCGAGGGTCACCGAAGTGGTTTTCGAGAAGAGTAATGATTAAGGTCAACTGACTAGGGTTTCGTGAATTTACTAATTCCGCTGCCCTGCCACGGTGTTTATTTTTTATGTGGAGTATAAGTAGGACCTGTTGGTTATCGGTCGCCATACTGTGGGCGGTGTTACATGATGTGATAAAAGTATTTAAAAATATAGGGTTACCGTCGTACTCCTTGCCTTGTAGTAGTCATATTACTTAAGAATAAAGTATTTGCACAATATTAAAGATCTAAATCAGAATAAATCAATTATAAAATAATTAGAACAGCTTATTATAAGTGGTAGTTCAAAATAATAGTATAGATTTAATATGTGATTATCAATATGTGCCTAAATTGGCCAAAAATATTTCTTACCTTGCACTTTTACTCAAAATAAATGAACAATATATTAAAGGTGATGTAATATGTTTCAAATATTTAAGGAATATTAATGGATGTATCTTTGATGATAGAAATGGTGATTAAGTGTATCCATATAATAAAATAATAAAATAATAACGTAATCCTTACAATATAATTCCTGGCATGGACTGTTCTGTAAGTTGACTGCACTGGTTAGCCGTTGCGTGTTCCTGGTGCTAGCTCGCTTCCAGTTGTGTCTCCAGAAAGAGGTTGATTGTCCCACGGAGGTTTGGAAACCACCACGACTAGTTAGAATTCTCGTGTTCTAGTCGTTTTGGAACAATCCTACTGACTGCGCCAATTTTATATCTTCACAAACACAAATGCTTTAAAAAAATATATTTTTATTTAAATCACAAATTAAATATTTTTACTTAAAAGTTACGTTAAACAATATAAATGAAATAAATGAAACCAATACACTTAATGACGCTCACAGCCATCGCATGTGCATTTATAAGCTACGTGTTGCATTGTCAGCAGTCAGCAGTTTTACACGTGCGATGCGCATTTGCGTATTTCCTGGGAATTGCTATATCGTGTAATATGACACCATGTGAACGACTCATTTGACCGGTTACACGGTGTTGTCATATTAATATTCTAAATATTGTTTACGACGTATATAACATTTATATATATATATATATAAATGGAATACTTAGTATTCGAGTAACTAGAAGCGAAAGCAGAAGGCTACGAGAATTATGCGAACCGACCTGAAGAAGGCAGATGTGACTCTGCCGAAACGTCGTCATTTTACCATCGATCCCGGCAGGGATCAGTTATCAACTACGCGGATGAATTCCCGGAAACTATCTAATACATTTAGTGTCCGCGAAAACTTAAAAAAATAACTTATTTAGTTTTTTTTTACATTTATGTTGTATACTTTACGTTTCACATTTTGTCTTTGGACTAAGTTGATCTGAATAAAGACTATTACATTATATGAACATACATACATGTAGAAGAACAAATTTTGGATTCGTAAACCTAATATCCCAATTTCTCGTCTAAAGTGTGCTTTTTAGCTAAGTATGTAAGTTAATATAATAAAATATATTGACATGCAGGATGAGCAATATTCTCTCTCAATGTTGGTGAATTTGTGAAATCGCTAACTGTGACCTTCTTGCATACATTTCTGTCAACTCCAAATCGCACAAGTATTTGGGAGGACCTTGCGTGCTATGTCTACAATAATACGTTGGAGGGATTTTCATGGCCCGAACTTCTGTGATTTTCTACAATTATTGGTAAAAGCGATATAATTTTAGATTAGAGCTATGTAAAAATAAGCTCAAACAAATATTTTTGATTTTACTTTATTTGTATTTGTAACTACGTGTATTAAGTTGATTTAGTTAGTTTAAGATAATTTTATTTGTCTCTTTCCAATAATCCTCTCACTACTTCCGGAATAGCGACACTTGAACTTACTTCTACTCTTAACTTCTCTATGTAAAACTAATAACTAATTAAGTGTCTGTAACTTTTGAAGCCTTTCTAACATGCCAATATTCCACTTCAATACTAATCACCTCTTAAGTGCCTGTCACTTCATATATTGCCAGGATATATAAAAATGTATAAATATAAAATTTATATAAGAATAAATTTTATATTATAGTATATAAAAAAAATGATGGTTAAAATTGAATCTTGTAACCCAAAATTCCAAAACTGAACGTTTGCCACCCTGTGCACATTTCTGCCAACTCCAAATCGCAAAAAAATTTAGGAGCTCGTAGAATTCTATGTATGTAAATAATCTCTCGAAGGGATTTTGTTGACCCTAACTTCTGATATTTTTATTATTTTTTAAACATTTGTAAAATGGAAAACATTTTGAATCTTTAAATTCAATAATGAAGCTACTTATTTCGTCTCTCATTATTTACCAAAATAAATGTAAAGTTTATTTTGGTAAATACAATATTTAAATTATGTGAACATAGCATAGAATACACAAAAGTATATGCTTTGAAGATAATTTGAACTTTTATAATGTATTTTTAGATTTTTTTTATTTAAGGTAATATTTTCTAAAGTAAAACAGTTTTCAATAAAAAAATGGCATAACAGTATTCCAAAACTTTGTGTTTATATAAGCGACGGGTTAATAACTTACAAAACATGATTGTCCGATACTAGTGTGTTTTTCAATAATATACAACTTTTTGTTCATATGGCAACCTCTATATTTACCGTTTCTGTCAATTTAGAGAGATAAAATGTCTACCAAATTTTAAGTCAAACTATAGGCTTCGCAACAAAAAAAGATTCAGCAAAATCAGTCAAGTAGTTCTTATGTGATGCCCGAACAAACAAACAAACAAACAAACAGACAAACTTACAATTTTATAATAGTATATATTAACAAAGTTTATAATACTATTGATAACGAGGCCAGAATAGAACCTTGAAACTTTTGGGATTTCCAAAATATTATTAATTCAAAATCATGATAGCCGCCACAATTCTCATTTCTCTCTTAAGAAATGATTAGTATTTAAGTGAAACCCTCTAAAAGTGACAAACGCTTAATAAGTAATTAGTTTTTAATAGAGAAGTTAAGAGTAGAACGAAGTCCAGGTCAACGATGTAGTGTTAAAATTATTCAAGGGAAGATGGGTTCTACCCAGACATGCTAATGGAACACTTTCGTCAAGTTACATGCATAATCCTAAAACTCGAGGTTAGCTAAATGCTTATAGGTGAAGGTCAGCAATCTAAACAGTCAACTTTGTTTCAATTGTTGGTTACTAAATAAGCCAATATTTATCATATTATTACTAATAAATAAACAAACTTAAAATAGAAAAATCAACTTAATATAAATAGTCACTAATACAAATTTAAATTCAAAAGATTATTTTGAGAATTTTTTTTTAAGATAACAATAAAACAATAATCCAAATGTTTATCGGTTTTAACAACGTTTAAAAAATTGTAGAAAATTACATAAGTTTGGGCCAATACAGTCCCTCCAAGGGATTATTTTATTATTGTGCAATTTGGAGTTGATTGAAATGTTTATAGTTTTAGGGTGGTCAAAGTTAGCAGTTTTTCAAAAATCACCAATTTTGAGAGAGAATAAGGCCGATCCTTGCACATGCAAACAAATTTTATTAATTCGCACTTAAATGTACGTAGTTACAAATTTAATTCAGAAAATATTTTTTGAGTATTTTTCGTGATTTTTACATAATTATAATCCAAATTTTATCGATTTTACCAATGTTTAAAAAATTGTTGAAAATCACACAAGTTCGGGCCCAGAAAATTCTTCTGAGGGATTAGATATTGTACGCATAGTACTCTACGTCCTTTTAAAGCTTTGCGATTTGGAGTTGACAGAAATGTGTACCGGATGGTTAAACTTAGCAATTTTTCAAAAATCACCAACTTTGGGAGAGATTAGTGGGATCCTTGCATGCAAAGATTTTATCAACTTACAAAGCACACTTAAATATACGTAGTTACAGACAATTATTGAAAATCACAGAAGTTTGGGCCAAGGAAATTCATAAGACAGATTAGGAATTGTAGACATAGAACACTACGTCCTCCTAAAGTTATAAGCGATTTGGTGTTAATAGAAATGTGTACAGGGTGGTCAAGATTTCAAAACTCACCAAATTTGAGAGTGTAGCAACCAAGTATTTTTAAAAAACCAGTATACTCAAAAATTCAATATAAAACCCACCTTGGCCTGCTCACAATTGCTAGGCGGCTGCTTTTCGTCGGGAACATTAAGGGGTGTGGGCAAGATATTAAACACAAGATTTATTTTTATTAAGGGCGTCAATTGGTTAAAAAACCTGTAAATCAGCATTACCTAAGAACCAGCAAACAGTATTAGGTTGTGATGTTATTAATATATTTACAAAAAAGCAAAAGTAAAATTTAGCAAAAAATGTATCAAGAATCGATCCTATAATCTATAAACTGTTCATAGAGATACCTTATGTTGTACAATCTTGTTCAGAAAACTCTTACTATCAGATATGCATCAAAACTATTATTGGCACTGTATTTCTAGAATTTGTTGTAGTCCTAAAAACTCAAAGCCTTATGGTTGTTTTCTGAAGGATACTTGTGGCATAATTTTCAATGTCTAAGTGTTTATTGGGAAATAACACCACACTTTAAAGGACATTGCTGTATATTCCATATACAGCAATTTCCTTTAAAGTATATTCCATATACAGCAATTTCCTTTAAAGTGTGGTGTTATTTCCCAATAAACACTTAGACATCAAAGACTTATATTTTAAAAGTCGTCTGCCATCAAGAAAATATACTTCATTTACCAATAGCTGTACAGTAAACGAATCCCATAAGGTTAGTTGACAATGGCTATTTGGTGAACGGTTAAACCATCCAAAAGTGGTTCATAACATAAACTCCTCCGTAACGCAACAAGTCAAACTCTTCGGTAACATAACCCGGTCACATAATGCTGCACCGTACAGAAATGAAAAATGCATAAAACGTGATTCAACCATAAAATTAAATTGCTCCAAACACAGAAATGAGTCCACCATAAAAATTGATTCATCATATACCGCCAAAAGATGATTCAAAAAAAGGTTCCGAAACCATAAGATGATCCTGCCATAAGAGGAACCTATTATAAAATGATACCACCATAAGACTCAAAAATGTTACTTTGCAAAACGACTAGTCTATATCGTCAAAATGACCACGCTTACCTTTTTTAAAAAGGGTTGTTCTTTATTCTCAGAATTTCTAAAACATCGCACCTCCTTTTAGGTAATTATCACTCCCGGGTGTATGCAAGATTAACCATTTTCGTAAGCATGCACTTAAATTTTGCATAACCGCTTGGCGCTATCAGCTCAACGCTATTCCTACCATATATCTGTGAACTCGACTTTTAACGTTTGCCTTTCGACGTTCGAAACTACAGAAGAAGTGAGCCTGCAGTGCTTTTACTTGAGCACGAAAATCTCCTCACCAAATCTTATAATTACAGAGAATGATAGAATTAATGACTGACACTTTCATTTCGCGATTCTGTGAAGGTTTTACGGCGAAAAACCGCAAAAGACAAATTAACCTATCCTAACCTACGATAAATCTGCCATATGGGAACCTGTAAAATTTACATTTGTAAACAAAACTGTTTTCAATTAAATAACTACTCAAACGAGGAATTATAAAATAAAAGATATGAAATAGTATAACGAGGTTTAGGTTGAATGCATTTTAGTAATGGTTAAAGCATCGCTGTTAGAAGTTTCGAAGCATGATTCATAACAGACATTGTATTGTAACAAAAGGTATTGTCTTCGGCATCGCTGGCTATAGAAATTCAAACAATTCCTAAGGATACTCTAGAATCATTGACACGCGAATTAGTTTAGAGAACCTTCCAAGGAAACAACTTCAGCTACAAGAATTCCACAGTTATAGAGGCATATGTTTTTTTACAAAATGAAACATAAGGTTAGTCAAAATGAGGCTTCAATTTTCACACGTTACTAGAACATATTACCCATCCGTGCATGCAAATACATTTTATTAACTTACTTAAAAAGCACACTTCAGAGAAAAAAAAATAGATTTTGTAGAAGCAAATTTATGTAGAATTACATTGTTGGTGGCCATTCGAAAATTGTCATTTTACTAAAAATTTTACTTTGTTTAACTACACAATTATAAAAAATGCCGAATGGTTTACGAATTTCAAATCGTTTTCTACATACAAGAGAATATAGTAAACAGCCTAGTGAAAATAACTCGATTAGAGCTTTGTGTTTTTGAGAAGAGATTTTTTGCAACTAGGCTAAAAATGTTGGAATTAAACATTTTAAAAGCAATTTCTCCCGACCTATGACAGCGCTAAATTTAGTTTGTAAGGATACTTTTTAGAGTCAATCATGATGAAATGTAATGGAATTACTCATACTAGCGGTAGTCCAGTAGTCGAAATTCGACCTTAATTCTTTATAATTATAAGCTAAACAATACTGAGGTAATTTTGTCTCTATAAGAAATAGAGGTCAGGCGAAATTAGAAAAGTAGGTCAGGCCTTTGCTATCCCTATTTTTTCATTTGTATTACATTTGTAGAAATAATTCAGGAAATTATTTTTATTTATGTATATTATTGTAGAATTATTTTTACATAAATATGTCCTACAAATTATCACAAATTTAATAGAGGTCGATTGTGAATAAGATAAACACAACTTCCAACTGATCGACGGAGTTAAATTTCCATAATGTCTTTGAGTTAATCTCAGAATGATCCTTTTTTTCCAAATTGAAATCTATACCGATAATATTCGAGAAAATAATCCCAGAAGAAAATCTTTGTAATATGTTTAACCCTAGCACAATAAAAAATCTTTTAAGAAATATCATAACCCCACATAACATATTTATATTCATTTGATCAAACCATAATATTCATCTGTCTTTTTGGTGGTGAAAGGGTGAAAGGGAGATTAGCATTCAAATTCAGTTTCCAGAACTTAGTGCATCGGGATAAAATTATTTTTTGTTAAATGCTTTTATTCGATAAATTTGAAATGCACCCTAGGTCGGTGGCGAAAGTACCCCATGTTAGAGAAAATTAATAATAAATATTATTAACCCCTGAGAAAGCACTTTAAGTCTTAATCAGTTAAGGTAAATGGAAGGACTCCAGTAGGGTCTTTCGTTAACTGGAAACTACCTCCATGGAGATAAATCACCCTACATTCATATTTTAAAGAGAAGCAGGAGGAAAACAGTAAATCCGAACATTCTTATTTTTATGCGTGCGTATGACAATGACTGTTAGGTGAACATTGATGTAAAAAGAACACTGTTGAATACCACCTCGAGATACGGGTGAAAACTACACCATACTCTATAAACATAACTGCAATACCACAATGTCTTCTTGACGTTCGTTGCATGAGAATGATGTGTTTGAGAAAGTTCAAGTGCTTAGAAATTTCTAATAATCAATATAATAATTTTAATTTTGAGTAGTTTTAAAGTTCAACCTAAAACTTATATTTCTCACGAGTTCGTAATGTTTAAAACTTCCAAGTTTTATCACTTGCCACTAAAGCGTTCTTCAAGCTATAGGTTTCATAGGGTAGTGTTCACTCGTATCTCCGGAAAGTATTCTACAACCTTGATGTTACTTGAAAGTGACCCTAACAGTTAATCTTTTCCACAAAGTATTCTCTAAAATTTTAATTTAAGGGTGGTTGCTGTCAGGGGGGTCATTTTCAGTATAAAAAATACATAAGATATGATGTTTTGATGAAATGTTTATAAAATTAATATGTTTCTGAGTTGTGTAATCCATCCCAATTCCAAAATTAAAACTGTTTGAAAATCAAGACACAAATGAAGTACTTAACTTAGATATTAAAGGGTTAAGTATACTCCCTTTGACGGTAAATCAATTTATAAATGCATCTGACTTCATATTACACCACAAAGCTTTAGGACACACAAAATAAACAAACCTGCAGGTAAAGCCGAAGAAACATTAAGTATATACAGTTGATGTAGTTGGGATGAAATTAAACACTCTGATCCAAAATTATTTAAACCTTGATCTTGTCAACATGAAACAAAAATTCATTGAAACCCCTTAAAAAATATTGAAAGATTTATACAGATTTTAGATACCAGATATAACCATCTAGAATTTCACAGGTTTAATAATATTTAAAAATATATGAACGTGGTTTCTTTACTAAACAAGTAAGTATATAAAAGCTATTTCACCAGATACTTTAACCAAAGCAATTCAATTTAACTCAGAAGAGAGTAACATTAAATTTTATCACAATTTATATAATTATAATCCTAAACCAACAATGAGACAAATGTAATCAGCACAAACTTCTACAATTTCATCAAAACCACAGAGTTTTCAAAATATTGAAATTCCTTTAACATGTCCAACAACACCAATTGTACTAGCACCGTTCGAAAACTCGAAGTTGGAAAAATCTAATTCTAACTTTTATCCGTAAATAGAACGGAAAAAAATAGAGAAAAAACTACAAGTAACTTTTATCCGAATATATAGTGTGACACAAAAAATCTAAAATCCGAAAGCGGGGCAAAAAAGGCTAAAATAAAATAAACCATCATCTTTAGCCTACACTTAATTTGAGAACGATTAAGGCAAACAAAAAAAAAAGAAAATTAACAGATTATATGCTTAACTTTCCACTTCAAACTTGGAAAATGGCCTAGTTCCTTTATTAAAAAATTACGTAATTAATTTAGGACATATATTTTAGTAATGAAACTCATGTTCCAAAAATAAATGTTGAGAAAAACATTTAAAAGTATTGCTTAAAAATTTATTTAATCAAACACTTCAAGACAAAGATGAAGAAGCTCAACAGCAAGAGTTAATAAGATTATAACATGTAAGTATTTGAAGCCACTGAGTTCTTTTAGATACAGAGATCTACAAGACTCAAGACAGCATTTTACTGGCAAAATTTCAGGAAACATATGACAGGATTCGCCAATGTGTGTGAAATCTGTGTCTGAATCAACACCCTCACAACCTTTTAAGATAATTCATGGTAATTTATTTCAAGTTCAATCAGAAAAATGTTTGACAGTAACTGACACATTTTCACAGCATGCAGTATTGGATGCTTATTCCTTAACAGTTGCTTCTGGATTAGAAATTGTAAAATTATTTGTAATATTTCTCTCACATCATGGTTTATCCAATATTTTAATCACTTATTAAGGCACAGAATTTAAGAACACAGTAATTAAGAATTTTTCAAAACTGACAAAACAAAAATGCACTTGAACCCAGCAAATAAACGCCAATCGAGAGGACCAATTGAAATACTTTATTCGACACAATATTAGTAAAACCCAAAATATTATTAAAGTCAATATATTAAACCATATACCTCAAGGAATTTTAGCTAATAATAATACAACTCATTTGGTAACACATCAAAAACCAATCGACATAATTAATGTACACATTTAGACTTAGATCTGAATCATCAATTATTGTGTAACTATATACAAGAACATAGGGACTTTACAAAAGCAATTTACAAACAAATAAACGAAAAACTAAATACTAATAAAGAAAAAACGACTTTAATTAAGACTCTAAAGTCTATAGCAGAAACCAAATAAATCCTAAATTTTCCAAAAATACCGAAAAGTAACATTAGCCTTTTGTTACAGGAATAAACTCTCTCTCTCCTGACTCTCCCAATCCTTGTTCTAGTTCTAAATACCCAGAAAAAAACAATTAACAACTTAATAAATTACGCTTAGAAAGGAGCCCAGAAACCCCAATTCTTTTATTCATTATTTAAATATCGAGTCCATAAAATGGAAATTGAATATTTAATGGAAAGCTATAAAAATCGAACAAGAGTAATTATTGAAGCATTAAGTCGCCGCTTATTAATTATCAAAAACTTGATAATGTCTTAAAAGCGTTGTTATATCAATTAATATCGGTGAAGCGTCTTCTTCTTCTTCTCCATTTCAGGTATTAGGCTTTTCCATGTTACGGTACCCTTCTTTTTCTTGGTCTTCCAATACTTCTTCAGCCTCTACATTTAACAGTGAAAAATTAATTGCATTTTTTCTTCAAACAGAATAGAAAAAGGATTGTTAAACGCTCTAGGTAGTATAGTTAAAGCTTCTTCTTATTCTTTCATTGTAGGGAAATACCCTGTTTTTCTTCACGCTTCGAGCTTTTGTCATAGTGTATCCTTTTCCGAAGATAACCAACTTTAACCTCATCTTTTCTATGGTCTTCCCACGCTCCTTTTGCCCAGAAGTTGATATTTTTTTCAGTCTGCTATCATCTGCTCTTGTCATATGTTTGTTATATAAGTTATAATACCGACTTATAGCAAACCATTAAGCATCGGTTCCAAGCTGAGTCAGCATCCCACGTGTCGTCTCAGGTTACCTTTCGACGAGGCACATCCGTAAGAACTGCAAACGCTGCGACATTTGAGTCAGCATTCGCAGGTTATAAATTATACAATAGCCTTATGTCTATATTCATTATTATTACTCTGTCTGTGGTTAGTTAATATTGTTATTTTCATTTACATTTTTAAAAGTTATAATATTTGTTTCTTATTAATAAATTCTTTTGTAAAATGTTGATTAATTGAAGTATGATATAACATGTATATTCCAGTACATCCTTCATCTATGTTTTATAAATTTGGAGATGACCGCTACATTACATTATTATCTTATATCTGAATATCTTATTCTATCCTGCTTGGTTTTACCTGCTAGGGCTCAGAAATTGTTTATTTCAACTCTACGAAGTAATTTGTTCATTCTACTTGTTTCGACTCAAGTCTATACTCCATATGTTTTATAGTATATGTTTGCTAGGTTGTCTACATCCAAATATTTCTTACTCTATATGATGCTTGACGGCTTGAGTTTATACTACTTTGTATGTGTTACAAGAGCCAGATATGTCTATACCCAGGTATTTAAAAATCATTACGTGTTCTAGTACTTTTCCCGCTATTTATAGTTTGCATCTCATTGTCTGTTTCAATACAACCCTACACTGTTTTTTCAATTGCTACAGCCATGTTATATTGTTTTGCTATTATGTTAAAATTATGTAGTAGCATTTGTAGGTTGTCCTCTGTGTCTGCTAGAAGTACGGCGTCGTGTGTACTGATAAATTCGTTTTCCCATTCTGTATCCTGTTTGATTCCTTAGGCTAGTAAATATTTTATCCAATACAACGTTAAATAAAACTGTGCGTAGCGAATCACTTTCCGTTGGGAAATATATATTTCGTTTATCTTCACAGTCTGGCTTACTGCCGGTTTTCATTTTCATAAAATCCTCCAGACATTTTTCTGGGAACCGTTCAGATGGGGCTTCATCTCCTTTGTAAACTGGTCACAGTAACTTTCTTTTAACTTCCTTATTTTTTTATTTAAAAGGTTTTTTATACGGGGTGGTATTTTATTTTGAAAATTCGTATTAATTGCAACATCTACGACTTTTTATTTAATATTCCATTTATAAATTAAATGAACTTATCACATTTACTTTATTTACTTATATTTTTGAAACAATTTGTATTACTATATTTAGCTTACATTATAATACCAGATGTCTAAAGATATTTAGATGCAGAAGTAAGATACAAAACATTTTCAGAGATTATAGGAAAATTAGGAAAATGATAACAGAATAGCTAACTTTCGATCAAAGCGAAAAATGGTTGTAAAAAATATTTAATTTACAAAGATCTAAACATTACGTATCAACGATAGTAATCAGACTTCTTATCTTCGAAATAAGGAAATCTATTGTAATCACTTGGGCTGCACAAAATATGAACCATAATAACCAATTATATTAATCCATATTATATAGGGTGTCCCTATAAGCGTACGTTGCGGCAGAATCTTGGTAGGATTTAGAGGTTTGGAAAAAAATCTTTATAAATCAAGTGAGTAAGAGAAATGGCTGAAAATTATTTTGAAGTTCGAATTTCGACCGTTAGAGAGTGTAACTGATAAAATTCAATGCTATCTCGGCAAGTTTCACGATGAGATATTACTTTGAAAGCATTATTTGATAGCTTAGGTAATAACGCATCATTTTGATTGGTGACATTTTTTCGTATATTTTTTCTAGCTTTTTTCGTATATTTTTACCGACTTTCTTATACATTAAGCATTGTGGAGTCGCTGGTATTAAAAATATGGAAATTTTTCTATTTGGAACATGGGATAAATTGAAAAGAAATTGAATTAGTTCTCGGATATCCCGAAGTGGTACTATTTTTTTTTCAATAATATAACTTGTACCGTTTCTTAGAAAATGAGGATGAACTTTTTTCCAACTTTGGTAGAGTTGCTGGTATTAAAAATATGGATTTTCTTCTGTTCGGAACATGGGATAAATTGAAAAGAAATTGGATTAGTTTCGGGGTAACCCGAAGTTTTCCCAAATTTTCTGTTCGGAACATGGGGTATAATCAATTAAAAAAAAATGGAATAGTTACGGGGGATCCCGAACTGGTCCCATATTTTTTTCAATAACATAGCTTGTATCGTTTTTTAGAAAACCTGGAAAAACTTTTTTAACGACTTTCTTATACAGTAAGCTTTGATGGAGTTGCTGTTAATAAATACATTAAAAAAACAAAAACCGACTCCAAAAAAATAACAACTAAAAAGCATGAAATAATTTTTTGCTACAACAATTAAATACTTTTTTCCAAGTACCAATTTGAACAGCGAAGTTACGAAGTACATATTATAAATGTACTTCCCAAAATATTAATACTTTAGCTTGGCATCGACTTCATATAAAGTGTTTAATTGTTGTAGCAAAAAAAAAAATTTTAAAACCTATTCTACAATTTTCAGTCTAGCAATGACTTAATTGGATACATTTTCTGAAGGATATTTGTGACATATGTTTCTATAGATGATGTAAAAATAAAATTCTTTTCAAATTAAAGAAATTTTATGTGGCGCTCCTAGGTGCGACTTTATTATAAGATAGTGCATTCGCCAAAAATACGATCAAAGAATATTGCTGATTCAGTGATCCCATTAAAATTGTAATGGAAGACCTAGGAAAAACCTTATGAACTATCCCGATATTGGGCTGTTCATAAGGACATGACCATTAGCAATTTCTTGCTAAATCATCGGCAACCAGGAACGATTGAACTCCACGAAGTTAGTAGTGATACAATCGTTTTCATTAAACAAATTTACAGCAGACTTTTAGTTTTCGTTTCGTGTTATGTTTTTTAATGTAATTTTTGTGTTCGTTTATTCGAATATTTAGAGGTCTAGAGTTTTGGTTTAAAAGTGAGGTACCTTTATTTTTTTATAATATCTTAAATTGTAATCAAACAAATCTTATTAGAATTGAAAACTGCATCCAATTGTGCTGTATTATTAAAAAACTGGAAAAAATTGAAAGTTGATTGGAAATAAAATCGAAATAAAATGTCAGTTAATCAATTTCAAGATGGAGGTTTTCAGTTCGTTGTTATACACAGTATGTCTTCACAAGTTGGAAAACGTTGGTATGAAGAATATTTAGAGAAAAAGAAACGGATACTGTAATCCTTACATGTCACTTGTTCAACTGTATACGAGGTTTGTCAGCAAATGTGAATTTTGTTTAAAAGTAAAATACCTTTATTTTTCATAATATATACATTTCTTATCAAACAGGAGTAATAAGAATTATAAAATGCATCTAATTATGCCTCTTCAGTAAAAATTGTATAATAAATGTTCTTGTCACTTTTCTAAATTGTGTACTAGGTTTGATAAAGAATATAAATTTTGTTTAAATTAAATACCTTTATTTGTAATAATAACTCAAATTATTATCAGACAAAGTTTATTATTAGTATTGAAAACTACGTCCTGTTATGGCATATCAACTAAAACTGTACAACGATTCATTACAAGATTTCGCGGAGAGGAGACCATTAAATGAATGTCAGTATAACCTAAACAACCTAAAGAAGGATGATACTCAGATCGTCTACAATATAGTGGATCTACCTAAGTTAGAATCATATACAAAATTTTCTTAATGTGTATACATATTTAGAAAACAAGTTATTCTATTCAACAGTAAAGGAGGTTGGTCAAACTAATAAATGATGCTAACATTTGCAATCGGGCAGAAATCGGAACAAGTTCAGGAACAATGGCTTCTTTTGCTGGTGGTGGTAACATGTTGGACTGATCACTACTGGACTTTTATTAGTATCATCATTATTATAGTCAGGTGGACTAATTTTAGAGCGATGTACACATGAGTAAGTAGTTTCAGTTTCCCACTCCTCCATTGTAGTACAGATGCAGCATGCCCAAGACTATTAAGAATGTTCATGATTCTTCTACAACTTATAAGACTTTTAACAGTCATACTAAGAATTATGTGTTTTGATGGTTGAATAGTAGTCACACAAAAAAATAGTACCAGAGATCATGGAGTTGCTTAATCGATCACAGTTTCCATCTTTTCTGCGACGCAAATCCAATTTTTAAAATGGTGTTCCGCAGGACTAATCCAACTTTATCAATGAGCTCATTTCCTGGAGTCTAGTCAAATCATTATCTTCTAATAAACTACAGTCTTTATGCATAATCTTTTTTTTTGAACAAATTTTGATCGATTTTCTAAATTGTTTGAATATTTTCCCTTCAAAATAATTGTACTTGTCACACTTGATTACGGTATTTTCCCATTAAAGCTTTAAAACTGATGTAACAATTTCTGTGATATCAATGTGTCATTAACTTGCTCTGTTAACACTCTTGTACCATTTCATATTTAAGTTTAAAATTTACACGTGTTTGTAAAACTTCCATACACTTTTTTCATGTATCTTTCACAAAAGTTATCATTTCTCCATTTTTGATTTATCACTAGCTAATGTACGTAACTAACGTGATTAAAACTTCCAGCTAATCAGAGCTCTTCCCCTTTGACTGGTTATGGGTCCGCTTGTCATTGCGATATTTTTGGGTCTAGAAAAAGTATTCGCGTTATTTGTTCTCTTTTCTGGAGATTTTATTTTAATGCTAATATAGCGGTCTGTTAGTGCACTCTTGTACCATTTCAAAAGTATGACCGAGCCCCTCCACTACATCAAAGAAAAATACCACCCTCCAGAACATATCATCAACCTAGCGAACCACTGCTAATCAAGCACGTATTTTACTTACGCAGGACAATGTTACAAGCAAATTAAAATTTACACGTATAAGTTTTGTAAAACTTCCATATTTCGACACTTTTTTCATGTATCTTTCACAATGGAGAGATCATACCGAGTTCGATCTAGTCTGAAACTCTTTTTCACTTTTGTCTCTTGATAATCGCTCCGAAGCAGGAGTCATTTCTCCATTTTTGACCGCGGAAGTCATATATATATATATATATATATAATATATACATAAAAATTTGTTTTCGCCGTTACTAAATGTATTAGATGGTTTCCGGGAATTATCCGCGTATTGAGAACTATCCCTCGGGACGATGGTAAATGACGACGTTTCGGCAGAGTAATCTGCCCTCTTCAGGTCGGTTCGCATAATTTCGTGTCCTTTTGTTACTCGATACGAGTATTTGTTGTAGGGCACTGGCTAGAGATTTTTCCAAGTTGTATCCTGGGAGTAAAAGCACTAATATAGGTCGAAACTTTATGGATGTTGGGCCAACCGAAGAGCTTTGGGTATCACTTGACTTTTCTCTATAGTTTTTTCTAATGGGTGAATCTTTATTTTGAGTTTTCTCTAATCAGAGTTGCTCATTTTGCCTGGTAGTCTATAGTGTTCATTACGACAGTGGTTTCCTTTATCGGCAGGGGCATGGCGATATTTTCGATTCTTTGAGAGTATTGAGAGTCGATATTGCGATCTCACAAACAACTCATTACAAAACCATATTGAGAAGCCTGGACAACTAAACAAACGAGACGATGCCCTGCACCTCTGTAACACATGGAAGACAATTAGCAACATCAAAATAAAAAAATTAAGCAAAATACAAACCCGTCAACAAGCAATACACCCTACACGACATCGAAGGGGGCGGATCAACACCGACCAATTAGCGTTACTCCTTCAGTTCATCGTAACAACGCATTGAAAATGCCAAGTGAGACCTGGCGAAACGTCTGCAGGATTAAAACATGAAACAATATAACGAACGGAGATTCCAGATTATTTTTAATTGTGCCATCCTAAAAGCCTATATAGACCGGTCTGTTAAGGAGTGGGCCAACGTCATTACTATTACATTGATTGTGACACTAATTTTGATTCTCCATATTATGTAAAAGAGGGCGCTACCAAAAGGGAAAAAGTCGTTTTGGTGTACAGGAGTTTGAACGGTTTATTTTGAATTTATAGTTTCTCATCCCAAGCAACTGCAACGAAATTCATAAAATATATTAGTGGGTGTTTAGATGTTGTCAAGTGGTTATCCCTTATATTTTTGAGTTTCTTTACAAAAGTACATGTGACCGAGCCCCTCCCAAACTACAAGAAGTATCAAGCTTTACTCATTATTTCAAGAAAAATACATATGAAAATAGTTTCATCAAAAATATCGAAATCAATTTCATTTATTTATTGTCGCTAAAACTCCCTCCAGAACTGAAATTTAGTTACTATAAGAGTGATATGGTATAACCCTTGTAATGTCTTATTAAGTTGTATATATGAAAACAAACCTCTTATTACATTTCCTTTCTCTATCGATTATATCTATAGTATTTGTTACCAATTAAAATATATTAGATTTGAACCTTTTAGACTGATTCATAGTTAATTTTTGTATTTAAATAAACTATAAGTTTTGCAAAATAAAGAACCACTGCTAATCAAGCACGTATTTTACTTACGCAGGACATATGTAGTACTTGCCAGTATTTTTCTCTGCTGTGAATACAGTCATTATAATTGTCCGTGATTTGTTTAACGCAAAAAAACTTGTTTAGTAATAATTCACTTGAACACAGATCTCTTCAATCATTTCTAGTGCGCCATTACTAGCGGGCTTACGTTTACTACGACGTTAATGTCAGTATTGTCAGTGAACCCCTTTGTGAGGAGCGAGCCCGAATTGCAGTTGACCAAAGAAATAATCAAATCTTTTTATGGAAAAGATCGACAACTCCATAAGTTTCTGGATCATCTAAACATAATACAGAAAGCACTCACACAAAACCCACAACAAATGAAAACATTTCGACAGCCTTTTTCCCCTTCGTACGGGGCACAACTGACAAAATTGGAAAAGTTCTAGCAAAACACAATATAAAAACAGTTTTCAAGGCACACAGAAATATTGGAGAGATCATACCGTCACCTAAAAATTCCCCTCGAAGATCAGAGCAGAAACGCAGTAAAACAAAAAACAACGACGTCTGCATTATCACAACAACATCTGAATACCCGTCATTAAATAGATTTTGACCAGATGAAAATGTTAGCAAAAAGCGAAAATTATAGAACAAGGGTCGTCAGGAAATCTATTGAAATAGAAAAACATAAAACACACCTTAATAAACGGGACGATGCACACTGCCTCCCACCAATTTGGAGAGCTGCACTAACAGACCGCCATATTAGCATTAAAATAAAATATCGAGAAAAAAGAACAAATAACGCGAATACTCTTCCTAGACCCAACAATATCCCAATGACAAGCGGACCCATAACCCGTCAAAGGGCAAGAGGTCTGATTGGCCAGAGCGAATAAGACCACGCCCCCCCCCCCCGCGGTCAAAAAAGCAAAGCAAAGACGCAAAGTAGCAGCAGATCAATTTGTACTACGCTTAGTTAGTGACAACATCAGTAATCCCGATGAAAATGTCTAGTCCAGGGTGTATTAAGGAGGTGGGCCAACAACGACCAATAGATGGTGGTCCAAAAAAGTAATAACGGATAAGGGTTGAAATTAATATTATAAAGCAGTAAGAAGTGAATGGTATAAAAAATATCAGAGACAGATTTGAGACGTTATATCTATATATCTATATTGATTATTTCTTTGGTCAAATAACATTATGCAATTCGGGCTCGCTCCTCAGAACCCAAAAAACTTACATTTATTATGACACTTTACACGGAAATCGTTCACTGACAATACTGACATTAACGTCGTAGTAAACGTAAGCCACGCTAGTAATGAGCTTATAAATTTCACTCGGTTAATTCACTAGAAATGATTGAAGAGATCTGTGTTCAAGTGAATTATTACTAAACAAGTTTTTTTTGCGTTAAACAAATCACGGACAATTATAATGACTGTATTCACAGCAGAGAAAAATACTGGCAAGTATTACATATTGAGAAACAAAGTGTCACAATGGACGTATTTGGTATTAACATGCTGTTCATATACCAAAAAACGTGCCGTTAAGTTAAATAATTACAAAGGTTGTGATTTTTGTTTATAATTTTAGGTTGATCGAGCCCAAATAATGATTGATATTGTTAGAGGCATTACATTACATTAGATTCAGCTCAATAGATTTAAAAAAACCTAAATCTGCAGAACATAGATATGTACTTTATTTTGCAAAACTTATAGTTTATTTAAATACAAAAATTAACTATGAATCAGTCTAAAAGGTTCAAATCTAATATATTTTAATTGGTAACAAATACTATAGATATAATCGATAGAGAAAGGAAATGTAATAAGAGGTTTGTTTTCATATATACAACTTAATAAGACATTACAAGGGGTTATACCATTTTAAACAAGTTACTCTTATAGTAACTAAATTTCAGCAGTTTTTATATATTGATTGAATATTTGTAACTTTAAAAATAAATGACTCATCACTTGATAGTTTCATTCTATGATAGATAAATCAGAGTTTTTAGCGACAATAAATAAATGAAATTGATTTCGATATTTTTTGATGAAACTATTTTCATATGTATATATGCCATCAACAGTTTGGCACAACATTGAAATAATGAGTAAAGCTTGGTCGCCCAGCTACTTCTTGTATAAACAAATGTTTGAGATTTGAAATTTTTTGTTAAGGGTGTTTTCCAGAAAGCTCTTTTTTAACTAATTTCAAACTGTTGACCACTTCCAGTTATATCAGTGTTATTGTAAATGAAATTACACAATTTTTGGGATAAATTCGTTTAAACTCAAAAATATAAGGTATGTTTTATAACCACTTTGTATGTCTATGACTCACAGTTTCCCAGATAATTTATAAGAAAAAATAACCTTCAGTCCCAAACATAGCTGATAGAATTTTAAAATTTTATGAATTTCTTAGTTGCAGTTGCATTGGGATCTTTTCCTATAAATTAAATTATCTGAGAAACTGACTTCAAATTTATCAAAATGAAACCGTTACAAACATCCTGTAAAAACATCAAAACGACTTTTTCCCTTTTGGTAGCGCCCTCTTTTACATAATATGTGAAGTAATCAAAATTAGTGTCACAATCAATGTAATAGTAATGACGTTGGCCCACCTCCTTAATACACCCTGGTCTAGTAGTAGGCTTTTACGGATGGCACAATATGAAGAAATATTTATCTGGAAATACATCCGTTCGTTATATTGTTTCATGTTTTAATCCTGCAGACGTTTCGCCAAGGTCTCACTTGGCATTTTCAATGCGTTGTTACGATGAACTGAGAGGAGTATAGCGACTAATTGGTCGGTGTTGATCCGCCCCCTTCGATGTCGTGTAGGGTGTATTGCTTGTTGACGGGTTTGTATTTTGCGTAGCTAATTGTTTTTATTTTGATGTTGCATAATTGTCTTCCATGTGTTACAGAGGTGCAGGGCATCGTCTCGTTTGTTTAGTTGTCCAGGCTTCTCATATTAGTGGTTTTGTAATGAGTTGTTTGTGAGATCTGTTCAAAACTATCGGAAAGCTCTCAATACTCTCAAAGAATCCGAAAATATCGCCATGCCACCTGCCGATAAAGGAAACTCCACTGTCGTAATGAACACTATAGACTACCAGGACAAAATGAAGCAACTTCTCGACAATGACTCAAGTTACAAACCATCACCCAGAGACCCGACTACCTACCTAGAGAAAACAACAAAATCCAAAATTAAAGATTCACCCATAGAAGAAGAACTACAGAAAAAACTGATCCCCAGAGAAAAGTCAAGTCGATACCCAAAGCTCTTCGGTTGGCCCAACATCCATAAAGACGGAGTCCCACTTCGACCTATAGTTAGTGCTTTTAACTCCCCAGGATACAACTTGGAAAAATCTCTAGCCAGTGCCCTACAACAAATACTCGAGTATTCGAGTAACTAGAAGCGAAAGCAGAAGGCTACGAGAATTATGCGAACCGACCTGAAGAGGGCAGATGTGACTCTGCCGAAACGTCGTCATTTACCATCGATCCCGGCAGGGATCAGTTCTCAACTACGCGGATGAATTCCCGGAAACCATCTAATACATTTAGTAACGGCGAAAACAAATATATATAATATATATATATATATATATATATATATATGTATATATATATGTTCTGAGAGGCTTCCGCGGTCATTATTATGAACTAAGCTAGGTTCCGTGTGAGAACCGCGTCTGAATTTATTGAATACTCCACGTTTCGACTCCTGCTTCGGAGCCATTATCAAGAGACAAAAGTGAAAAAGAGTTTCAGAGTCTAGATCGAACTCGGGGCCTCAATCTGCCTACTCCCCAAGAGTCACTAGGTAACTGAACTGAATTTGAGTCTGCTCTGCTTCTTTTATTTATAGGTAGCGCTGGGTTAGAAGAAGATGTCACGTGATGAGGCTGTGTTGTGATTGGTTGGGTATTGGTGGGCGTGTCTGCTTTGTTTAATCTGGCAATTACGGAGGTCCAAGCTGTGGGAAGGCGAGTACTGTCATCGCGTCTATTTAGACAGAGAGGTCTTTTTTCTATTTCGATAGCTTCGCGAATAGTGGATGCCCTAAGAGAATTGAGAGATATGATAGTCCTACTGTCCTCGAAGTTGATAGAGTGCCCTGTTTGGATATGGTGATGCGCGAGAGCTGAAGTCGGATCTTTTTTACGAACTGACAGAGAGTGTTCATATACTCGATGGTTAACGCGCCTGTTGGTACGACCGATGTAGCTTTGTGGGCAATCGCGACATGAGATTTCGTAAACTCCTCGATCCTCGTTAGGTACTTTGTCTTTGGGGTTACCGGTTAAGTTGCCTATAGTTTGAGTGGTGTTGAAGATAGTCTTTATTTGATGTCTTTGTAAAATCCGTGCAATTTTGTCAGTGACTCCTCGAATGTATGGAAGTACGGCTTTTTGATGTTGTTGTTCTGTTTCTGACGGGGTTGGTGTGATTGGGGGTTGTTGAGATTGATGAATTATACGCGCAATGTGGTCCGGATGATAACCGTTTTGTCGAAGGATTTGTTGAAGATTATTAAGTTCGTTTTGTCTATTGTCAATATCTGTTAAACGAATAGATCTGAGAGTCAAAGATTTCATTACAGAACTCAATTGGGCAGGGTGGTGGTGTGATTGGGCATTTAAGTATCGATTGGTATGGGTTCAAACAAGTCCGTGGGGCCCCCATGGGTTCACCTCTTTCTCCAGTGCTTGCTAACATTTTCATGAAACAAATCGAAACCCAGGCCCTAAACTCGTCTAATTTAAAACCTTCCTGTTGGCTTAGATATGTAGATGATACTTTTGTCATTTGGCCTCATGGCAGAGATTCATTAGACTTCTTCCTACAACACCTCAATGGTATACATTCTAATATACAATTTACAATGGAAATCGAGTCCGATTCTTCTCTCCCGTTTCTTGATGTCCTCATAACAAAAACCAACAATGACAGATTCTCACATACCGTCTATAGAAAACCAACCCATACCAATCGATACTTAAATGCCCAATCACACCACCACCCTGCCCAATTGAGTTCTGTAATGAAATCTTTGACTCTCAGATCTATTCGTTTAACAGATATTGACAATAGACAAAACGAACTTAATAATCTTCAACAAATCCTTCGACAAAACGGTTATCATCCGGACCACATTGCGCGTATAATTCATCAATCTCAACAACCCCCAATCACACCAACCCCGTCAGAAACAGAACAACAACATCAAAAAGCCGTACTTCCATACATTCGAGGAGTCACTGACAAAATTGCACGGATTTTACAAAGACATCAAATAAAGACTATCTTCAACACCACTCAAACTATAGGGAACTTAACCGGTAACCCCAAAGACAAAGTACCTAACGAGGATCGAGGTGTTTACGAAATCTCATGTCGCGATTGCCCACAAAGCTACATCGGTCGTACCAACAGGCGCGTTAACCATCGAGTATATGAACACTCTCTGTCAGTTCGTAAAAAAGATCCGACTTCAGCTCTCGCGCATCACCATATCCAAACAGGGCACTCTATCAACTTCGAGGACAGTAGGACTATCATATCTCTCAATTCTCTTAGGGCATCCACTATTCGCGAAGCTATCGAAATAGAAAAAAGACCTCTCTGTCTAAATAGACGCGATGACAGTACTCGCCTTCCCACAGCTTGGACCTCCGTAATTGCCAGATTAAACAAAGCAGACACGCCCACCAATACCCAACCAATCACAACACAGCCTCATCACGTGACATCTTCTTCTAACCCAGCGCTACCTATAAATAAAAGAAGCAGAGCAGACTCAAATTCAGTTCAGTTACCTAGTGACTCTTGGGGAGTAGGCAGATTGAGGCCCCGAGTTCGATCTAGACTCTGAAACTCTTTTTCACTTTTGTCTCTTGATAATGGCTCCGAAGCAGGAGTCGAGACGTCGAGTATTCAATAAATTCAGACGCGGTTCTCACCCGGAACCTAGCTTAGTTCATATATATATATATATATATATATATATATATATATATATTTGTCAAAGTTTTCTTCCGGTGTACATCCGTTCGTCTGTTGAATATTTTCACAACGAAGTGCGAATCGACTTTGAAACGATTGGTTTTTTCTTTTCATATACAGCTTTTTATGTCGACTGTGGTGTTATTCCCAAGAAAACAATAATATCAGCTCATAATAAATGTTCGATATAACGTCCGTCTGACTCTAAACATAAATGTATCCTTTTTTCAAATCTTTTAGCAACATTTGCCAAAATATCGACGCCTATGCTTTGGAAAGCTCCTCTAATGCGGTGCCTTCATATCATCCGGTGTTGTTGGAGGCGTGTTATAGACAATTTCTTTTACGTATCCCCATAAAAAGAAATTCGGTGAGGTCAGGTCAGGGTATCGTGGAGGCCAATTCTGAAAACCAAAATGGACATTTAGAAAATGTCGTACATCACGATGAAAATATGCGGGAGCCCCATCTATTTGTACCCATATTTTTGTTCTTATGTTTAAAGGAATTGAAAATTCACTGATTAGGAAGTCCAAAAATGTTAATGCATTTAAATTTTCTCCAAAGAAATAAGGACCAATTAAATAGAGACACATTATTCGGCACCACACATTTACTGACCACCTGTGTTGATTATCAATTTCCCGAAACTGATACGGATTGGAATCCGAATAATAATGGAAGTTATATCGATTAACAGATCCATTATTGTGAAAAGTACATTCATCAGTGAATAGAACAAAATTAAAAAAGTTCTCATTTCAGCTATTTTATCCAACACCCACATACATCTCGAGTCTTCAAATTTAACAAAATGTATCAACTACATAAAGTTCGAGAGGGCATTCAATTGTGGGAAGCGCAACTGATGAAGCTTCCCTAACAAGAAACAATATATATTATATATATTGTCTTGCGTACAAAATAATGACACCTCGAAGAGATTACCCACATACAAAGTTAAACTCGATTTTCAAAATCATTTCCGGATGAATTAGGATTTTGTAAACATGATAATTATGCTTGTTAAGAATTCTGGACACACTGGCTTGGCTGATATTAAGATTTCGGGCAATTTGGTTCTGCCCTATGTGAGGATTTTCGATTACAGAAGCTATAACAGCTAACCCAATTTCTTCGTTTTCCGTCACAGGTTTTTCTTTTGTAGGTTCTCTGTACTCAACGCTCCCAGTTTGCCTGAAATGGTCCAATAAATAGCCTTACGAATGCTAATTTATTTGGAATTCTGTTAGGAAATTTCGGAGCGTAGACTCTAGCAGCTAATAAACAATTTTGCAGGCATTCTCTAAGGACAAAAAACATGTCGATTCGTTTTTCTTTGCTATAAACTTTCATTCTTGTTAATTAATATTTACAGTAATCACTCATTATTATAACAAAATGATTCAAAAAGAAGAGTTGTTAGAAAATGTTAAATGAAATCTGCCAAATTCTCATAGCTATCTTGTTAAATATTAAATAAGTTAAAATTCGTCTGTATTCTGTGAATGTGCGTTTTTCATGGGAACGTGAATAGTTAGGTATAGGGAAATGTTATACTGTCGCATAGAGAATAAAATTATAGTACTGTTGGTGACATAAAATACAGGGTGTTTCATTAAACTTAAAGAAATAATTGTCATTTGAAATTTTGGTTAATTAATTGGTATTTATTTTATACCTTGTTAGGATTAGGTTAGTTTATAATATCACTCAGGATTTCTGCCTCTGTCACATCACAGCCATTTTCTCCTAAACTACTGGACGGAAGAGGTTGAAATTTGGTATCAATGTATAGTTTGGTGATCCGATCAGGAGAACATATCGTAAAAGAAAAAAAATTGATTTTAGGGGTACTTCTGGGGGGGAAAAACTAAAAAAATCGACAGTTCCCCCCCTTGATCTCCGAAACTACTGAGCCTAAAATTTTGAAAAAATAGGAAGTATAAAGCATTGCCCGAACTTTACAGGAAAATTAAGAAGAAACCATTAATGTTAATTTTGGGGGGCAAATTATGGAATTAAATAAAAATAAAAAAAAAATTCAAACGCATCATGTAATATATCAAATGAAAGGTCTCATTCTGAGGAACACAAATATATTTTTTAATATTTAAAAAATATATATTTAAAAAGATATTAACGAAAATATAACAAAATTTACCCATCCCCCCTTATCTCCGAAACTATAAAACGTAAAGTTTTGAAAAAAAAATTATAGGTTCTGACCTGAAGTTTACTGGAAAAATAGGGAGAAACCTCTACTTTTAATTTTGGGGGGCCAATTACAGAATTAAATGGAAAATAAAAAAATTGTTTCTAACCCATCATGTTATATATCAAATGAAAGGGCTCATTACGACGAAAACAAATATATTTTTTTCATATTTTTAAAATAAATTAATTAAAAAATATTAACAATAATATTAAAAAAAATTACACATTCCCCCCCCCTTATCCCCGAAACCATAAGCTGGAAAATTTTGAAAAAAATGCAGTTATAGCCCCTCACCTGAACTTTACTGGAAAATTAAAAAGAAAGCCCTAATATTTATTTTTGGGGGGGGCAAATTCTAGAATTAAATGGAAAATTAAAATTTAAATTGTTTCTAGCCCATCATGTTATATATCAAATGAAAGGGCTCATTATGACGAAAACAAATATATTTTTTTCATATTTTTAAAATAAATTAATTAAAAGATATTAACAAAAATATAAAAAAATTACCCATTCCCCCCCCCTTATCTCCGAAACCATAAGCTGGAAAATTTTGAAAAAAAATGCAGTTATAGTCCCTCACCTGAACTTTACTGGAAAATTAAAAAGAAAGCTCTAATATTTATTTTGGGGGGCAAATTATAGAATTAAATGAAAAATTAAAATTGTTTCTAATCCATCATGTTATATATCAAATGAAAGGTCTCATTCTGAGGAACACAAATATATTTTTTTCATATTTAAAAAAATATATATTTAAAAAGATATTAACGAAAATCCCCGAAACTATAAAACGTAAAGTTTTGAAAAAAAAAATAGATTTATAGGTTCTGACCTGAAGTTTACTGGAAAAATAAGGAGAAACCTCTACTTTTAATTTTGGGGGGCCAATTACAGAATTAAATGGAAAATATAAAATTAAAATTGTTTCTAACCCATCATGTTATATATCAAATACCCATCCCCCCCTTATCTCCGAAACCATAAGCTGAAAAATTTTGAAAAACTGGAAGTATAGCCCCTCACCTGAACTTTACTGGAAAAATAAGAAGAAATCCCTAATAGTCATTTTGGGGGGCAAATTATAGAATTAAATGGAAAATAAAAAATTATAATTGTTTCTAACGGGTCATGTAATATATCAAATCTCAGGGCTCATTATGACGAATAGGTACAAATATATTTTTTAAATTTTTTTAAAATGAAAATTTTAAAATAGATTAAAAAAATATTTTAAAAAAATTACACATTCTCCCCGTTATTCCCCAAACTCTAAGACTTCATTTTTTTATAGGAAAAATATGAAAAAAATACCTAATTCTATTATTTGGCCTCCAAATAATAGAATTAAACGGAAAATAAATTACTAGAAAACCCCCATCGTAATTTTAGGGACAAATTATACAATTAAATGGAAAATAAAGATTCAATTTTCAAACGCATCATGTAATATATCAGAAAAAAGGCTCATTATGTGAATTACAAATATATCATATTTTTAAATCATTAGTATAAAAGATATTAAAAATATTAAACATCGAGTTAATTCCCACTTTAGAAACTACACTATTTAAAATTTGAAAAATATATTTTATTTATATTTATAAATAATTTGAATAATATATTTAATAATTTATAATTTAAACTTTGACCTCTTTTGCCAATCTACAGAGCCTCAAAACTGAGACAGTAGATTATAAAAGGCATTTCTGAAAGTTTATTAGTAAAATAAAACTCTAATGTTACTTTTTGGGGGCCAAATTAGAAAATTAAATACATATGTATTGTGATAAAAATCAAGCGAATCCTAAAGCAGATAAAATAAAAAGTCTATGTGTGAAAAATCAAAGTGTATATTTTTTATAAATTTAAAACGCTTCCTTTAAAAGATATAAGGGTAAGTATAAGAAAATGCACTCATTCCCTGCTTGTCTGAAACTGGAATATTCGAATCTTGAAGGTGAGACGGAACCTAAGTATGCGAGTCCAACTCGCACTTAACCAAATTATATATAATATTGGATTTTCCACAAGTGCAACACAAAATATTATTCTTCAGGAGACCCCAGCCGGAATTTGGTTGAAACCAAGAAAAGAGTATGCTGAGGCACTAACCCTTTAAATGATCACTACATTTTTGATAAAATCCTGAATATTACAGTAACTATTGGGTTTAGGTATACTAAACACATGAAACACCTTATCATTTTAATCGTAGATCCCGAAAATGTAATAATATACAGAGCATTCAATTAAAAAAACAACTTTGATATTTTTCACATTTCTGGGACACCCTGTAGAAAACGAAAATAATTTTAAAATGTTCCTTTGAAGGATATATCTCAACCTAAAATAAAGATCGTGTAAAATGAGTATCATAGTCATAATATTCCGTGTCGTGATACGTAAATAACCCTACATATATTTTTAATTCAAAATTAGCATGTGACAAAGTTTAAACAACAATAAAAATATCTGGCAATAATAGATTCATGTGCCAAAAAGGTCAATTAATATAATAATAAAAAAATAAACCTTAAAATTATTTAAAAGATTTACATTTGACCTGTACAGGTACGATGCTCACTGATGAACGCAACCATTACCGCCGTTGTTAGCTGTTAGACTATAAAGGGAATAATTTCAGAGTAATCGTCAATTTTCATGTGTTACCAGTAGAATGCTCAAGAGGATGGCTTTCATTTTGTTCATGTAGGGTTTTTTTCTAATACGGTAATATGAATTATTTCTATGGTGTTTTTCTATTTTTGATTTCAACTTTATTAAGTTCTAACATTTTAGTTATTATATAAGGGTTCACGAAATTTTTTGTTTTTGTATCGGTTAGTTTTTGGGTTGTTTTTTTATACTATTGAACTATTGAAATTGAACATTTTCACCCCCGCTAATACTGTTTTTTGCTAAAACTTTCATTTTATCTGTTTCTAATTTTTTGTTTATGATTTTGTATGTAATCCAGTCGAACTATGAATCGAAATGTATCGCATAGTTAATCAAGTCTGTTTCACCAGGATTTCTTTCTTGAATTATTCTCAAATGCTTAATAAGGGCTATAGGGAAAATAAGCTCGGGTAGTAAAATGAACTGATATTTTGTGAAGTTTCATAAGTTTTTAAACTGTTTCGGTATGAAACTCTCACCCACCGCCTGTCACTAATTTTTGAGGAACACCAAAATGTGTCCGTAATATATGTATACACTTGTCAAAATTTTCTAGAGGCTGTCAGCCCATTATAACTGGTTGAAAGAAAACTCTTTATGTCATTCGAAAAGCTTTGGGAATACTATTTGTTTCGTCCTCAGTTCACTGCAATTAACGAAGGAAAAACAATTTAAATATACAGGGTAACAGGTACTCGTAAACTTTCAAACATACAGACAAACAAGGTTATTGACTGAAAAAACTAACATCCTTCCTTAGTTGGTTAAATTTTACATGTAAAAAACTCTTATAATATTATACACGAAATAAAACACATTAAACTTTTCTCTATGACACATATAAACAAAAGGAGCACATTTAGGTTATGGTGTTGGTTGGTTGGTTTGGTTTGTGGCCTTCGCCAATAAGCATTTAGCCAGCCTCGAGTTAGAAGAGGTGCATAATTAAATGCGTCTGGGATAACCCATCCTCCTCTATATTAGCAATTTCAATAAAAATCAAATAAAAAACTTATTCTTCCGGGACGGCCACTCCTGGACTTCCAGGTTAACTAAAATCTTCCTTCTTCCTTTCCCTTCTTCCTCTTAACTAGTGTCTGTACTTACTAATTCACCTAAACTCTATTTTCACTACATGAGCGTCTCTCACTTCTAAAAGCGTCTATATTCTGTATAATTACGCCTGCACGGGACCTTTTGAGGATTTATAATGAAACACTTATCGGACAATCACTACTTTCATATACTATTTCTCGTTAAACTTTAATTTTAACTTCTTTAATCTAATTTTCAAACTTAGCTAGCTATTTACACGTGTGGCCCGTCCCGCCATTTTCCCGGAAGTAGGTTATGGTGTAGTAGTCTGCAAGACAGTAAAACTTTTCGCAGAGAAACCATGTCTAGAATGACATCTTTGGAAAGGCTAAAAAAGTCAGGATGTCACAGAAATTTACTCTTAGATTCTATGTTACAATGTTCGTCTGGTTTTCGAGGATAATTGGAGAAAGAAATAAACAATACTTCAATTGGAGCAGTTATTAGTTACAGTATAGAAGTTGATTAGGTTGAAAATTCTTAATAAAAATTTAAGTCTTGCTGTTCTAGATCCCATAAATTACTATAAATAATACTAACGTGTTGTAAATACGTTCTGTTGTTGATGTCATTAGTTTGATTGCCTATGTGCACCATCTCAAAGAAATTTCGTTTAAAGCAATTATTTCGATAATACAAAATGGTAGTACTGATAAATATATATGTATAGAGAGAGCGTTAGATGCTAAAATGGTTGACAGTGATAGGGTAACGCTTTTCAGATCATCGTGTGACGACCAACTTTGTCTGGCGTAAAGCGTTGCTTATTTTTTAGTAGTAAAATAGTATTGTTGTAGGTCAGTGTTGATTTGTCGGAGAAGTAGTGGTAACTTTCGTATAATTATTATGTATGTTTTTGTAAACTGCCAATGACGAAAGTTTTAGGTTACAAAGAACATTCCGCCAGTTTTGTATCAAACATTTTACCAAAGGCGGTCGCCGTCAAAAATTTGAGGCCTACGCATTTTTCAAACTTATTTCGGAATACCTATATCTGATTAAATTTTCATATTTTGAAGAGATTTGTCAATATGTCGTCTACAATATGTGGGGTCACGAACTCTATGGCCTTCCCTCTCAGGCCGCTACTGTATTACTGTATTACAAATACCTTCAGTAATATAGACAATTATTTGATCAAGAATTTTTCCTAATTCTCCGATTTCGCAACTTATTTGTTAAAGATATACAAGCTTTGATATAAGAACCTCAGTAATGTACAATACAAATCTAAATTTAAAAAATAATGAAATACTGTAGAATTTAGACCACTAGATGGCCACTAATAGAATAATTATGCTTATATAGTTTACGCAATAATATGATTATATGTTACTCTTTGCTTTCCTATTCCCAGCAATGAAATTTAATCTTTCAGATATCTATGTGCATATTGTTTTACGGTAATAAAATTAATTCTGACCTAATTCTTAGACTACAGAAGTTTAATTTTGATTTAATAATTTTAAACTATTCAACTAATTAAACTATAAAGCAAATTGTATTGCGATAGTTAATAATCAATTTGTGCGTTCTTTTCTTTCTAAACGTAATTGTTCATCAATAAAATTTGGTAATAAACATGTTACTATTTGTTGGTAAGGACATCTTTACTATCGCATCTTTGTACTATCATTTTACTCTGTACTTCTGATTTATTGTAGCGAAAGCTTCTTATCGGAGGCCCACACTTACGCATACGAAAATAGATGAAAAGAGTAGTGAAATGCAAAGTTGGTAGCTATTCATATTGATATCTTATAGTTCCGTCACAAATGGATTCAGATAAGGCATTCGTCAAATACTTCTCAAAGTTTACAAACAGGACTCTAAAATATACATCTGAATAAGATTTATAGAATGTTATGTGTGGTCTGTATTTCTATATGGAGTGGAGACTTGGACCTTAAAAGCTCAAGTTATCAAAAAACTCGAGTCATTCGAAATGTGGCCCTACAGGCGCATCCTGAAAATACCCTGAACTGACGACAAACGACAAAGTACTAAGACTTATCGGCCGCAAAAAGAAACCTGCTCACAATCACCAAGATAAGAAAAACATCGTGGATAGGACACAACCTACGCAGCGACAAATACGTGTCCACTGTTACAAACTATAATGAAGGGAAGAGTGGAGGGGAAGAAAAGTATCGACCGGAAGTAAAAATCTTGGCTCCGAAACATAAGGAAATGGACAAATCTCATTGTTGAAGAACTGTCCCACATGACAAAGGACAGTGGTGCATTTAGAAATGTGGTCGCCAACCTTGAGTGAAAAAACGGCACTCAAATAAACAGACTTTATTGCTAGGTGCTAGGTTAACTGGTAAATGATATTTGTGATTTGCAGGCTCCCTATAGAAGGTCAGTGCTCTAAACTTTAATTTAACATTTAAGAATGTTAAGCTAAACTAGTTAAGTCTGATATTGAGATTTCAGATCAAAGACAAAAGTCAACAAATCTATATCTGCACTTGGTTCAAAAGCGTAAATTGCAAAATTTTTATACGTATTAGCAGCGGAGATGTTTTAACTCCAAGTATAGAGTCATTGCCAAATACTATTTTAATTATTTATGAATTTTTTGCACGTTTGCTTCAAATTCAATTCATGAATACTCGTAATTGTTTATTAAAAAAATACACAGTTGCAGCTGGTTAGGCGTTTCGTTCATTTGAAAGTTCCGCTATTATACTCGTCTAATAACAGTTGTTTCTCAATTAAGTTCAGTTCCATTAACGGTCCTCTTACGTTTTATTCTTCAATCAAAAACTTAATGTCATCATATTCTACTCTATGGTTGCAAACCCTGATGCTAGACAAAGTTTGTTTTGTCCACATGTATTCGGAAGATGCTGGGGTCCGATTTTTGAAATCATACTATGCGATTAAAACGGTTGTATGCGGCCCTGCCGTACACGATATTTATTCCGTTGAAAAACGCATTGGCTCTGTCGTATAGGATTTTCGAGAATACCGATTTCTATTAGTTTTCATTCGACTGACGTCATCCATCGAGTAGTGACAACAAACACGTCATGATATACTAGACCGAGATTTTTTCTATAATTTGAGCAGAATTAGTTTTTCCTTGGTTGGTCAACATGTACATGTATTGGAGAGGTGCAGTGCGCCATCGCTTGATTGCCTCTCGTACAATCCTTGATTTATAATTTGTTGTGTTTGCTATTTGTTTGCAGCTATCAAAAAGTTATTTAGGTATTCTGTCTGTAATTGGTGTTGAACTAGAGCAGATGTTGTTTATTTGTTTCAGACGGATAGTTTGTGATCTTTTCATCTACCAGAGATTCTCCTGTTTGTATGACCGACATACACACTGTATACACACTGATTTTCTAAATTGGTTTTAGGTTTTAATTTTTCAAAGTTTTTTTTATGGTTTGGTGTGGTTTATACGCGGTAGTTATGTTGAGTTTTCAGATAATTCGGGCGATTATGTCGGTGGTTCCCTTGATGTACGGTAGGGTAGTTCTTTGTTTTTCAGCATCTTCCTTTCGTTTTTGTTATGTATCCTGTCTTGTGTTGTGTTTTATTGCTTGTTCCCAATTGGAACGGAGTATGTACAGAAACCTGATGGAATATTTAAAAAAATGCCAAACATAAATATATAAACCGAGGACCGAGAACCATTTGGAAGGGTAAAACAGTTGTTCCCTTTCCAGATAAATATATATATATATATATATATATATATATATATATATATTGTAATGTAATTTGTCCATTCTGTAAAAACTCCACACAATCTTGTTTTCTTTGAACAGGATGCTCCAGCTCTTGAGACTCCTTATTTTTTCTGTAAATGTTAATATTTGCCAATTGACCCTTTGTCAATAATAAAACAAACAATTTTTTTATTATTAAACTTTTTTTAATTGCTTCAAATCAAAATTATAAGCATCAAACAAAATAAAACAAAAAGAATAAATCAAATCAACGAATAACTTTCAAAATAAATACAAATACCAAAAAACCTTATAATTAAATTTTTGATTAATCTAAAAAGACTTGCGTTTCGAAATGATTAAGTTATTTGCAACAATGAAATTTCAAGGCCAATGCAATGTTATTTAAATATCCAAAATTTATACTTATCTTTTAAAATATCTAATTGTTAATATAAATGACAATCAAAATAATAAATATTTTAAAAAACTTCAAAGGTAAATACCTGATTCACTTTCAAACTTTTATTAAAGTGTATTCACTTTATTCATTCAAACTGCTTTTATTGATAACTGCTGCTTCATATTATTTACTGCTAATGATCCCTGCTAACCAATATGAATTTTTACTATTTACTGCCAATTATATCTGCTGCCAATGTGAAGTTTTACTACCAAATTATATCTGTTCCCAATGTGAAATGTTTTATTTACTTTCAGCTTCCCAAAACTGGATTCTTTACTTTATTTTAATTACTGACATTTTTCTGCTGCTGGCTGCTGGATTTTAGTACATTACCATTTACTTTTACTGTTACACCTCCACTATTCTTGGATTTGATTATTTTTGTTCACATTTCAATCACTTCTTATCAAACTTTTGAATTAAAAACTTTTCTGACTTTTGACATCAACTGTCACTTTGTACCCGCTAACAATGTTTACTGTTACACTTGCAAATTTATACTCTTTTTTACATGTTGTCAGTTCTTGCTTTTATAATATTTTATAATTTTGACATAGAACTGCACATTTTAAACTTTTAAATCAGCAATTATGAAATCCCCTTTTTATAAATAATACTCATTTTTTTATTTAATTTCCTATCTAAACAGATTCCTAAAATACATTTTACTTTTCTTTAAAATTGCAATTTTTACTTCCTCTTTGATGCTCATCATTGCGCACCTTCCGTTTTAAGTTTAACCTGTACTAAAACAAGGATAATTTACAGAGGATTGCTCGATATATGTAATTTTTTCCGAAAGTATACGTCACAAAGTGGCTGCTAATATTTGCACAAAGCGCCACAACAACTTGAGAGCAGGCCCAACACACGGTTATAAGTCACAAGGTGGCTGGTTTTCTTTCGAAATTTTTTAACATTGATCAAGCAGTCCTTAGTAAAATATCCTTAGTACTAAAATTTTAATAAAATTCTCATTATTGACATGAAGCATATTATCACCTGATTTTCCGTTCTGTATTGGCTTTGTCCTATGAATTTCAACGTATTTCGATCGGTAGATCTGTCAAAATCTTGCTCCAAAGTTTTATCCTGATATCGAATTTTGATTTAGTTATTTTGTGTGGAAATAATGTGTTTTAAACTGTATTTACCCCAAAATACTTTATTAAGATCCTAAAATTTTGAAATATTGCCCCTATTGTGCCTAAAATATGAAGTTACTATAAACATGGACGATAGCATTTTACTCCTGTCAGATAGATTATTTATGCCTCGAATTTAAGGTAAAATTTTATATTTTCTTTTCTTTAGATATTTACTATATTCCATATGACTGGATATAGTCGGTTGCTTAAATCCAGATGAAGGTTTAGGAGTTCTTTCTCAACGTTTTCCAATTATTTTCTGGTATTAGTTTTAAAGTAGCTATCCCTATATATAATTCCCACGTTTTTGGAGAGATTTACAATTTATAAAGTTTAAGCGCTTTAGAAAGTAATTAATTTTGTATTGAATAATCATAGTGGAATAAATTAATGTTTCACGTTATTTGGTAAACATATTGCCCAATGAGATATTTTAAGACTTTTTTGAAAATATTAACACGGTTCTCAAAAACTATTTTCCAATATTAGAGGTTCTTAAATTCAAATATCTTTCTTATTTTAAATGAGACAGAAAACACAAAATTGTAAAATTGTCAGGTACAGGGTGATATTTTATTAACTATCTGTTGGTATCAGATTTTGAAGTTAATGAGAATTTTGTGTGAGACATGCAGTTCGAATCGTAATTTTAATAGGAGGAATGAGTCAGTGTTAAAACTTAGTTTTCTTTGACATTGCTACGTTGCTATTGTTATTGTTAGTTTGAAAGTGTTATATTTTAGTCACTTGTAAGTTGACATTTGGTTGCTTATTTACCATTTATAAATTTAATAACTTTAAAAATGAATAAGTACGAGTTGGACGAACATATTGGACTTTTTTTAAGCAGTAGACGGGTAGGGTACCAGAAGGCTGTGAGACTTAAGTCTATCTTTGAAAACGAAGAGATTCAGTAAAATATTCATTAAACGGTAACCAGAAATTTAAGTCAACGACAAATAAGCAATTAATGTCAGATGTTAGCAGACGAAGCCTTGAGCCACTATAGAAAAAGTTTATTATATATCACCCTTATCACATTACGAGTATAATACTTGTATTTTATTTGAGGATAATAATGGATTAGTCTGGAAAAAAGGAAAACTTTTGTCATTTTGAATTGTTTTTCGATAAATTTGCGTTTCATAATAACGGTTTAGTTAACAGCCATAATTTGCATTAGTATATAAAGGGGAAAATATTTATGAGTTTGTTGAGGGACAAAATATGAAGTTGCAGTTAGATGGGACACCCGCGTATTATCATCTCAACTTAAGGCAGTATTTAAATACATAATTTACATAATATTGTTTATAATGTCATACCTTCAATGAGTCCCAAGAAGCACGGATAGAATTAACCACATAATTTTAACGATAAATCTATCCTAGGAATTACTTGAAGTCGAAAGTAACATCTCATATCCGTTCTAATATTGTAAATAACTGGTTAACTACTATTAAAATGGTTAAAATACAATAAAAGTGATCAAAACATTTCAACATATTCCAATAGGGTAAATAATTAACATTCACTTCATGGTGCAATTTGATTAAAACAATTTAATTAATAAATTATTGATATATACCAAATGAGTGTAACACATTTCTGAAAAAAAATAAAGATAATAGTTTTGTGAATTCATGACATAACAATATACCAAGTCTATAAAGATAAGAACGCTTTACTTCTGAAATTTTCTGATGTCATTTTTGTATAAATACTTTCCTCCACAATTTGATTATTACATCAAAAATTGAACATTTGACTATAAAGATATTCTAAATTAATCTATCTACGAGCTACCATAAACTGCTGAATATTTTGAATACATAAATGTAAGATCCCATATTTAAAAGAACCTATGTTATTTGGTAACATAAGTATATCATATATTTATTGAACTGTACATTTACAAGTTTTCAGTATTTCACTGAAGTAACACTCACAAATTTCCACGAAGTTACGAAACATGTCCTTTCAATATGCCAGAACCTAAAGCAATAAATTGTTAGTTATATCATAAAATGTTTCTAATAGAATTTTATTTTTAGTAATTTCACAAATTTAGTAACAGTAAATTTTGATCCTGTACTAATTCTCAAACATTTCATACATTTCAGATTTTAGCCTACTTTCTTAATGTTTCTTAATTTCAGGAGCATTCCTTCTAACTCCTTCCCACGACCTAAGTCTCGACAAAGCTGCCAACATATGCGACAAACTCAACTTCAGAGGAAGTTTTAGTCTAACAAAGACAGCGACAGGTATATTATTTAAATTTTCAGAACCAGATGATTTTCAACAAGTCTTCAGAAAGGGATTTCATAAAGTAAGTTCAATGGCAAAGTTTCCATTCCGTTCTATGTATTATTATGAAAAGACAAGTCTTCATTAAATAACAACGACATTTTTTAAAGTGCATTGTGAACTTCATTATTTAGTGCATTACAAAATTTATTTAGCATAGTAAGTTTAAAATTTGTACTTGGGGGACAGTATTTAAGTTTTGAATATTTTTGTATCACCCACATACTAAAATGAAAAACACTGAAAATATTACTAACAATATCTGCAGAAACGGTGCAGCAATTATTATTGTGAAAAATTTTCTGTTTGAAATGTCTATGTTAGAATCGAGATCTCAATACACTTACTCACAATGTCATTTAGTGACATTAGATTTTTTCCCGTTTTTCCATAATTTGTTTATATTAAATTATTGTTTAATAGTATATTGTAACGAAATTTCCTTAAGCCGGTCCTGGTTTCATTCCAGTACGACACCGATCACTTTTTTTTAGGAAAAAAATTGTTCTCGAAATGACGCGGCAGTTGTAGAATTGATGATTGAATACGAGAGTTTTCGATGCAGGTTTTAAAAGAAGCAACCCATAATCGCGGCAGTCAGTTAGTGCGAGGAAGAGCTTATGTAGAAATGTTATTGTGATTAGATGTTCTGTATAATTTTATGTAAATAAAAGTTCTAGAAAAGTGAAAGCGAATATTAGTTTGTTTATTAATTTTAATTGAACCCACGAAATATATAACAATTTGGTAATCAGAAGTGCAGATTAAGTGCAGTTAAAATCGTAATTTGATTTATGGTAACCCTTAGCATGGAAAAAATGGACGAAACTAGCAAAAAAAATAGTCAAGCAGGTTACGGAGGGACTAGACGAAAAAATAGCCCAGATTCTAGAAAAACGGGACAAGAAGGAGAAGCAACATCAAGAAGAAATTCAACAAAGGTTAGTAAAATCTTTTGATGAAAAACGTAAAATAGAATTAGAAAATCTTGTCACTACGATGGAAGAAAAACAAACAACAAAATCTAGTTTCCACGATGAAAAGTGGACAACATAATTTAATTGAAGGATTATTCTCGAAATTTAAAGAAAAACGAAAAAATGAATTTAAATTGTGAAATGAACAGAGACAAAATGATTTTAAAGTATTTGAAGAGAAACAAGATCAAATTGAATTAAAACGACACGAAACTGAAGAGAAAAGAGAACTGCAATTTGAACAATTAATGCAAATAGTATCACAAGTTAATGAAACAGTTAATACAAAATGCAAATAGTTGAGTCAGACATAAAAGAAATAAATGATGACATTAAGACCATAAAAAATACCGTGGACACTCTTGAAACCAAAGTAGATGACCTCGATTCCATCCAAAGAGAGGTAAAGTTTGAAATCAGTTCTATTCAAAACACAGTTCAAAATAAAATCGGTGCCATCCAAAAAAAGGTAGAAACAAAAATTAAAAAATTCAGCAGGATTTACAACGAGGAAAATACCAGCACACCATGAGTACCAAAGGTTTCGTTAGCAAACCACCCACATTTGATGGCAGTTCATCTTGCCCGATGTATATATGGCAATTTGAAGCCGTGGCTACAGCTAATGGATGATCAATCATTGAGCCAGGTATACCAAGTACAACTGAGTGGAAAAACGCAAAAATCCGGTGAAAGCCTCAAAGAATTCGAAGCAGAGATTAGACGGTTAGTTCACTTGTCCTACGCAGACCTGCCAGAGGAAACGAAAGACCAGTTGGCCACACAGAGTTTCATAAACGGCATCAGAGATGTGGAAGTACAGCGAAATCTAAGACTAAGTGGCGTCAAGAAAAGTAATGAAGCTCTACTTTGGGCTTTGGAAGTAGAGGCCATCATGAACATGTCCAAGCCGAGAGTCCGAGCAGTTTCCTTTAATCAGGAAGAGTCAGAGTCACCATTTCAAGCCCTACTTGCTGGCCTGAACAAAATAATAGAACGGTCACAAAGATTTGGCACCAGAGGGGCATGTTACCGCTGCGGACGGACAGGACACTTCCAACGTGATTGTCGGTGAGGCTACCTTCACGATCACCGACCAGGGGTAACCAACAGAACAGCCAGTCTAGGGACCGTCAGCCAGTCAGCATAAGGGGGCGAATGCTGACTGACCCTCCACCAGCGCCCAAAACACTATCCATCCGGGGATTTTGCCGAGATTACAGCAGCCTAGTAGTCAGGGGCACGATCAATGGCCGAGCAATTACCATCACCATCGACACCGGTGCCGCTGTGTCCATCGCCAAGCCCAGGGCTTGAGGGCTTCGGAAATCCGGCCAGTTAATAACAACATCCAGCTCAGAACAGTCATCGGCGAGTCCATGTCAATACAGGGTGAGGCAGATGTAGTACTACCGATGGGAGGCAACGAAATCAGGCATAAGGTCCTGGTAGCGGATATTCAGGACGATTTTATATTTAGTATGGACCTAATCAGCAAACATGTTCGACCCGAGATACGATGTTCTTCGATGAGGAATTTGTATTGATACGGCCCGTCAACAGTTCAGGTACCTCCATAAAAATTGTAGCAAAATCCTCAGATTCCCGGTCGAACGGAACAGATTATTAATGGGCAGCTAGACAGCAAGCCCGTACATTCAGCTCAAAACTACTTAGTTGGACGGGCTATAATTAAAACCAGACGAGAAATACCAATTAGAGTCCTTAATTTGTCCAACAACGACATCAGAATTGCCAATATTATTTCCAGCCATTCGAGACCATCATCAATTGCAAAGAAGGGTACCAGACATCAGTGAAGGAGACAGGGCCCAGTAAAGAGTTCCAACAACAGTTTGCTGACCACTTGATACACCTGACACCAGACGAACAGAAGAAAGCTAAGCAGTTTATCACGAAGCACTGGCAAACTTTTAACAGTTAAGATAGAACTACCGGTCGTACCAACATCATCCAGCATACAATAGATACCGGAAAGGCTCAACCACCTAGACGACTACCATTGGGGCAACAACAGGCAGTCGAGGAAAACATCGAGTCTATAATACAAAATGGAGCTATTGAGCCATCCATCAGCCCATGGTCTGCTCCCGTCGTGCTAGGTAAAAAGAAGGATGGAACCACCCGATTTTGCGTGGATTACAGAAAGCGGAATGACGTCACGAAGAAAGACAGCTATCCACTACCCCGAATCGTTGACACTCTGACCACACTAGCAGGCTCCCGTTGGTTCTCCACACTAGACCTAAAAAGTAGATATTGGCAGTTTGGTCTACACGCAAAAGACAGAGAGAAGACAGCGTTCTCCACCAGTAGAGGGCTGGTTCACTTCACGGTCATGCCCTTTGGGTTATGTAATGCACCCGTTACATGTGAGAGGCTAATGGAGTATGTAGTGAGCGGGTTGACATGGAGGGCGTGCTTCGTATACCTCGACGACATTCTAGTCATGGGTCAGACATTCGACGACCATCTGAAGAACCTGGACGAAGTATTCTCCAGAATTAATAATGCCAGCCTGAGACTCAACCCGAAGAAGTGTGCCATGTTCCAAAAAGAAGTACAGTTTTTGGGCCACGTCGCTTCCGAGTCAGGAATCAGCACCAACCAGAACAAGATAGAAGCCATCTGTGATTGGCCCGTCCCAAGAGACAAGCATGAACTCCGAAGCTTCTTGGGCCTCTGTTCCTACTAAAGGCGATTTGTTGAGTGATTTACCACTATTGCCGCGCCTCTACATCGGCAGACCACTGAGAAAGAGACCTTCCGTTGGAATCAGGATTGCGAAACATCATTCAGGCGACTGAAGGCAGCACTATGTTCCAGCCCAATCCTAGCCTTTCTTACACAGTCCGGCATGTTCATTGTAGACACCGACGCCAGCAACACAGGTTTGGAGGCCGTCCTATCCCAGGTGCAAGATGGTGAAGAGAGGCTGATAGAGTACTACAACCGTGGATTCTCGAAACCGGAAAGAATTAATTGCGTCACCAGAAAAGAACTTCTTGCAATAATAAGGGCTGTTGACCATTTCCACAAATACCTTTATGGTCGTTATTTCTTAATCCGGACAGATCGTGCGCGCCCTCAAATGGCTGCTGAACATGAAGACACCGGAAGGACAACTAGCCAGGTGGATGGAGAAATTATAGCAATACGATTTCAAGGTGGAACACCGTGCCGGCCGTTTGCACAATAATGCCGATGCCCTATCCAGAAGACCCTGTAGAGCAGAATGCCGACATTGTCTGAAGACGGAACAGCGAGAGGGTATCTCCATCAGACAGATCCGAGAGCAAGCCAATGAAGACTGGACAACGGAACAGTACATCCAGGACCAAATGGCTGATCTAGACATCGAACCAATCTTGTCAATCAAAACGAGAGGAGCACCCAGGCCACGATGGCAAGAGGTAGCTAGATACTCGGGCGTGCTGAAATCGTTATGGGCCCAATGCTCAAGCGGGTTTGGGAAAGCACCGATAGCTGGAATGCTCAAGCGGGTTTGGTAAAGCACCGATGGCTGAGAAACCAAGTTCCAATTGGTGGTTCCTAAGAAAAAGGTACCAGCCTTCCTGACCGAAGTACATGATGGGATTACAGGGGGGCATCTGGGGATGAACAAAACCCTAGACAAAGTTCGCCAGCGATACTACTGGGTAAATTACTTTGAAGACGTCAGAGCTTGGTGCCGGAAATGTGACAACTGTGCAGCCAGTAAGGGCGCGAAGACCCGGACCAAGGGCAGAATGCAGCAGTACAATGTGGGCGACCCATTTAAGAGAATTGCCATCGACGTCGCCGGTCCGTTTCCCGAGTCTGAGAGGGGGAACAAAAACATTCTGGTCGCATTGGATTACTTCAGCAAATGGCCTGAGGTATATTCTGTACCTAATCAGGAGCCAACCACTATGGCGACGGTGCTGGTAGAACAGTTTTTCAGCAGGTTGCATTCAGACCAAAGGTGTAACTTTGTGCCCAATGTATTCCAGAAGGTCAGTACTAACTTCAAGAAAACGAAAACCACCCGTTTGCATCCACAGTCAAACGGAACGGTGGATAGATTCAACAGGCCCTTGGGATAACATCTATCCAAGGTCGTCAGCAATATCCAGCGTGATTGGGGTAAGCATATTCTCCTATTTCTGTTGGCCTATCGCTCAGCCATACATAACAGCACAGGACTGACTCCAGCCGGAGTACTATTCGCAAGGGAGCTGAGATTATCTTGTGATTTGGCCTTTGACTCACAAGAAGATTAACGATTATGCCGACCAACTTCTACGAAACATGCTGGCAATACACGAACTAGCCCGAACTCAGATGTTCGCCACCAGCAATCGGATGAAGACACGCTATGACCTCAAGGCAAATTCAGTCGGGTTCCCAGAGAGAGACTGAGACCAGCCTGAGATAGTCATTAGGAATTGGTCAAGGGGATCAATGAATGTGGTTCATTTGTATTGAGTCCCTACCATGGAGAGAATGATTCCGAACAGGAGAAGCAGTGTTATAAAATTCATTTAATAATAATTTATATTTATAAAATAACTGACTTCAACTGTCTTAAAATAAACACGGGTTAGAAACCGTTTGCAATGAATGACTATTTTCTGACATATTTTTTTAATCTTATTTAAGGTTCAATTCTATTTTTTATTTATTTTATTATTTGGCCCACTTTGTATAGTGTAACTCTAATTCACCGTATATTGCAACCACTCTGTATATGTTTCTGTGTATTGGTCACACATTATAAATTATTTGTCTATCATTTTCTGAATCACCCTGTACAACTATAATTCAACTCTACACGATGTTGCAACCGCCCTGTATAAGTATTAATCCTCTACACCCTATTGACGGTTAGTATTTTTCTTTTGTTTAAATCACCCTGTATACCTACAATTTTATTTCGACCAATATGCCAAGTATAAGCAACTACTTATGTTCCACACTTTATAAGATTTTTTTAACCACCCTGTATAACTATAATGCCACTCTACCTTATATTTCAATCATCCTGTATATGCAACTGCTTTCAACATTTTTTTAACCCTCCGCCCTATAACTCGAATATCCTTACTGCATATGCTCATTTAACAATTTTTTTAAGTTTTTTTATCCACTCTTTTAACTATAGTTTTACTTCAGTCTTATTTCCACCACACTACTACTTATGTGTCACCCAATACAACATTTTTTGAACCACCCTGTAAAACTTTAATTCTACTCCATCTTATATTACAACCATCCTATATATGGAACTGCTTATGTACCACCCAATATCACATTTATTTGTAAGATGTTTTGAACCCACCTGTCTAACTTTAATTTTACTTCGCCCAATATTTCAATTGCGCACATTGCTTGTTGCTTGAATTTCGATGCACGCACACACCTTGTACGATTTACTTTCGTGGCATATCTTGACATTTAAGCTAGATATTTGTGATAAAAATTTGACATTTAGATTGATGTTTACTGTGTTTTTGCAAATATTTTTACGATTTTCGGAAAACAGTACATAAAAACCTCCTTTGTGGAAGTAGGTTAAAAAATAAGAAATTCGAATACCAACTTGACTGTTACCCGAAAAGACTGAAAATTTCTTCGGATGATTGAATTGTATGTATACCGACGACTACTTTGTGCAAGGCAGTTTGGATTGAAAGCAGCGTGTGACACATCAGCTAATATTATTACTCAATGTGTTTGTAAATAAATTTATTTGGACAAAAATAAAGACGTTGAAAGTGAAAATGAATATTTATGAATTTTGAACCCACAGAATCCAATACAGTGTTTTAGGCAGACGTACAGCAGCATTGGAGTTCAATAGATAACGTAATATTTATATCGTGCTGTTGATATAGTCTAAGAAAAGTAGCTTCGTTGTGAGTAAATAAAAATGATTTATTTTTGGTGTAAACCAACAGTTTTTTAAAGCACAAAGTTGCAAACAACTTGACATCAGATGTGAGATTTGAAATTAATTCTGATGAACGAGATTAGTAAGTAGATGGGTTTGCGATATACTGAACCAAGAATTAAATAAAATACTAGAAAAACGCAACAGAAAAAGGCAGACACATCTGTTGCATTCCTAATGGAAGTAAGGCAGTGATGTGGCACATATACAATGAGTACAACCGACACATCCAGTTTTTAATGGAAAAACAAGATATAGAACACAGTGTCTCGTTCTTAGAATTGGTCCAGTAAACCTACTAGTAGTTGAAGATACCTCAACTATTTTTCCAAAAATTCTATGAAAATCAATTTAGTTAAAAGTAAGGTAAGAAGGGTTTGTAACATTTGCCAACCCACTTTTCTATTTACGAATATTATGGCGATTTTTTCATGATAATGCATAACCTTTAAATTTATTGAAAAGAATTATTTATAATCTTTACTGAATTTGAGTCGTGCTAACTTAGAACCTACCACCCTTCCTAGCAATCTCAGTGGTTCAGGGGACAACTTGATTGTAAATAATAATGACACGTCATTTGCGAAAGTAGACTTGATACACAGTGTGGAACAGCCAAATGGATTAAATTCGATAATAAAGGAGGGCTTTTGGGGAAAAACGCTTGGACACGTCGATTTGTATTTTTAAATACGCATTTTTTCAACAACAAAAAATTAGATAGGGTGTGTCATGTGACAGTGTCCAATACAAACTTTCTTATTTCAAATGCAAGTCCCTGTATATTATTTATTTTTTTGGATTCTTCAGGAAATTCTAGACAGAATTTATGTCGTGGTGTCCTACACCTATCTTCAACTGTTTCGGAAATATTGTATTCAGATTTATTACAAAAATTAACATTAAAAAAGAAAGTTATTTTCTTTCACAAATTCGCAATACTTAATTGCCATTTAGCTCTAGATATTGCGATAGTCAGCAAAAACCATTACTGCATTCCTTTTTACTGATATGAAAAAAAAACAGTTTTGTTTATTTTCGTCAAAACTCATAGCGTTAGCATCTTGTTTTATGCCTGCATGACAGTGTCAGTGCTATTGTCGTTTGAATTTCGTTAACTGTAAGTAATAATATCAGAAAAATGGTTCATTTAACAGAAATGCACAAAATAACCATTCTACAAATGAGTGGTTATGGAGATAACACATGGACTCAAATGGAAGTTTCTCGCTTATTACACAAAAATTTTCCAAATTAGCCGTCTGTATCGCAAGGAATAAATAACAAAATAGAAAAGCAGTTTCGCGAGCTTAGCCTTGTAATACAGATAAAACAAGTAGCTGCCAATGCTGTTAGTGATAATACGAAATTAGATACTATGCTTGAGTTTCAAGAAAACAAACATAATTCTGGTCGAAAAGCAGCTCCACTGTTCAACGTTAGCCATACATCAATTTTTCGAGAATTAAAGGGAAGTAAAATGTATCCCTATAAAATGATGCCGACTCAGGAGTTTATGGAAGACGATTTCGATAGGAGAACGTATTTCTGTAAACAAATGATGGTAAGGTTAGATAACAATGTGATCCAATTAGAAGATGATTTGTTTTCTGATGAGAGCACATTTACACTTCACGGTCATGTTAATCGTCAAAATTGCCGCCATTGGTCTAATGACAATCCTCACTGGGTGAGAGAGAAACATACGCAATATCCTGAAAAAGTTAATGGTTGGGCAGGATTTGTTAGAAATCGTATCGTAGGTCCCTTTTTGTTTGATTGCAACTTGAATGGAGATACATATTTAGAACTGCTCCAATAATGTCGCGCCAACTTTGACAAACTTATATCCTAATCCAGTAAACCCACAAGTTCCTTCCAATATATTATGGTTTCAACAATATGGAGCACCGCCCCATTACGAAATCAATGTTCGCCAGTACCTGGAACACATTTTTCCAAATCGGTGAATAGGGAGACGCGAATCGATGTAATGGCCAGCACGATCTTTTGATTTGACGCCATTGGACTACTGTTGACATATCCCCAAACGTACTGTATACAAAACTAAAACCCTCCCGTCGTGCTAATTAAAAAGAAGGATGGAACCACCCGCTTTTGCGTGGATTACAGAAAGCTGAATGACGTCACGAAGAAAGACAGCTAACCACGAACTCAAATTGATGACACTCTGACCACACTAGCAGGCTCCCGTTGGTTCTCCACCCTAAACCTGAAAAGTGGATATTGGCAGGTTAGTCTTCACGAAAACGACAGAGAGAAGATAGCGTTCTCCACCAGTAAGGGGTTGTTACAGTTTACAGTTATGCCCTTTGGTTTATGTAATGCTCCCGCTACATTGGAGAGGCTAATGGAATAGGTACTGAGCGGGTTAACATGGAGGAGTTGCTTAGTAAACCTCGACGACATTCTGGTCATGGGTCAGACATTCGACGACCATCTGAAGAACCTGGGCGAAGTATTCTCCAGAATTAAGAACGCCAACCTGAGACTGGGCCATGTCGTTTCCGAGTCAGGAATCCACACAAAAGAGGATAAGATAGAAGCCATTTGTGATGGTCAGTCCCAAGAGACAAGCATGAACTCCGACGCCAGCAACACAGGTTTTGGGGCCGTCCTATCCCAGGTGCAAGATGGTGAAGAGAGGGTGATCGACTACTACAGCCGTGGATTCTCGAAACCAGAAAGAAATTATTGCGTCACCAGAAAAGAACTTCTTGCAATAATAAGGGCTGTAGACCATTTCCACAAATACCTTTATGGTCGTCATTTCTTATTCCGAACAGATCATGCCGCACTCAAATGGCTGCTGAACATGAAGACACCGGAAGGACAACTGGCCAGGTGGATGGAGAAATTACAGCAATACGATTTCAAGGTTGACATCTTGCCGGTCGTTTGCATAATAATGCTAACGCTCTATCAAGAAGACCCTGTAGAGCAGAATGTGGACATTGTCAGAAGATGGAATAGCGAGAGGGTATCTCCATCAGACCGATCCGAGTGCAGGCCAATGAAGACTGGACTGGACTGGACTGGTGCTGGTAGAACAACTATTAAGCAGGTTTGGCGTTCCGATGGAACTACATTCAGACAAGGGGCGTAACTTCGAATCGAATGTATTCCAGAAGGTGGGACGATGTAGGGGGTGAGGAAAACGAGAACAACACCATTGCACCCACAGACAGAATGGTGGAAAGATTCAACAGGACCTTGGAACAACACCTATCCAAGGTCGTCAGCAATAACCAGCGTGATTGGGATGAGCATGTTCCCCTTTTCATGTTGCCATATCGCTCAGCCTTACATAATAGTACAGGCCTGACTCAAGCCAGGGTCCTATTCGAAAAAGAACTGCGATTACCCTGCGATTTGGCTTTCCGCTCCCCCGAAGAACCTTACCAAGACATCAACGATTATGCCGACCAGCTCCAACAGAACATGCTGACAATACACAAATTAGCTCGAACGCAGATGTTGGCTACCAGTGACCGGATGAAGACGCGATATGACCTCAAGGCCAATTCACTCGGGTTCCAGGAGAGGGACAAAGTCTGACTGTACAACCCCCAACGGAGCAAGGGTAAATCTCCAAAGTCTAAACCCGCCTGGGATGATCCTTACGAGGTGGTCAAGAGGATTAATGATGTTGTCTACCGTATCCGTCGAAACCCCAGGGCTAAGTTGAAGGTGGTTCATTTAGATCGACTCGCTCCCTACCATGGAGAGGATGTTTCTGACCAGGACAATCAGAATTAAAAGGGGGCCGGCCTATGCGGCCCTGGATTCACTCCGATAAGTCATCAATTGCTGGGCTTAAAAACAAGAACTAGAACTTTCTAATGCTGACAAAAAAAACTTAATCTCAAAATTGCTTGGCAGCTGAAAAGTTGCGAAGAGTTTATGTTGTGTTATTGTGATATTCGAATCAGCTGTTGTCTATACAAATATAAATAAAGATTCTAGAAAGTCTTAGTGAATATTAGTTTTTAAATTTTAATTAATTGAACCCACGGAGTTTACAACAATATGTTCAACTCCTTTTGAGGCGCCCTAGAAATTATTCATTTCTCCATTTTTTTACTATACCCTCTATAACAATATCTCCTACCACCCTATACTGCAACTTCGTTACGCAATATAGCTTTTTTAAATCACATTGTATACCTGTAACTCTACTTAGAATGTATTTCAAGCACCCTATATATAAACCTGTTTATTGCTATCCAATATAATGTTTTGAATAATCCTTTATAACTATAGTTTCCTTCCACCTTATATTCCAAGCACTTTGTAAATTCAAGTGCTAATTGTCTACCTTATATATGTATTTTATATTCACTTTGATTCAATTCACTTTTTAAAAAAAATTATTTATTTAGAAACATACAAAATTAAAATTGAACAATTAAAATAGTTAAAGTACTTAAATAACTTAATACTATAAATGATATTATTTGAATGACAACACGAGAACGTTTCCAGTTGTTTTTATAACATTAACAAAAGTGCTGATGCAAGTCAGCGTTTTTACTGGGTAAACGGACTCGTGTAGGTTTCCGGGAAGTTGTTTGCATATAATTCAAGATGAAATTTGATATCCCTGAGAAGTCACGTACGCTTTAAATTCCGTTGACTTCTCGACTGTGTGAACTAAGTGCTGATATATTTTGCATATAACAACTCCCCTTACATATCAAAAGTTGATGCTATAACATCAACTTTTAGGAACAGAAACATAAAATAATATAAAATGATGTTTGAATGGTATGAAGAATAATAAGTAATAAGTGTATAAAATATGAATAAAATAATAGGTAAAAATCAAATTGATATTTGTAAAATATAATCAAAATATGAGCAATAAAATAATACGAGTAATAATTAAATGCTTAACCTAACATATCAAAATAAAATATAAAGTAAAAGCAAAATTGAATAAAAATAATGTGTAGAAAAATAAAAAGGTTAATGATATAAATCAATATTAAAAATGGTGGTTTTAGAGAACATAAAGGGTATACCTAAACTTGCGTCTCTAAGCTTTGTTCTGTTTTCAAAACAGGCCTAAGCTTGGGGAAGAATTTGAGTCTTGGCTGAGGCACTGAAGTCTGGTCAGGATTGCAGTCCTTTGGAGGTTTTACCATCCTCTTTTTGACAGCTTGGAAGGTGATGAGTGCTGCTATGATCATGAGAGCAGCTATGGTTGTATAGGTAAACCAAGAGATATTTTTGGTTACAAACGGCTGGTTTATGAGACCATCGAGGTCTCTGGAATATTGTTCCAATTTGTGATTTGCTACGTCTAATTCTTCTACGTTAAGCGTGTTCAGCTTCAGGGGTTAAAGTTCAGGAATTATAATTTTTTCTGGCACTGCGTCGCAACAGTTGAACGGCACTGTTACTGGTTGGAAGTTTTCTAGAACATCGGTTTGTTTACCAGATTCGGCTTGAACTTTTGTAATTCCTATAAACGCACTACACTCTGATTGAAGAATCAATATGGAGTTGAGGGAGATTGTAAGAGTTTTTAGGTTTGTTTGAGCGCAATTCACTGTAACACTTATAGGTTCAGAAGTAATTATGAGCCATGTATTGGGTTCTAGTTTTTGAACGTTGTATCCTTGAGTGAATATTAGTGAGCTTTTACAGTTGTCGGGTACCTTCTGGACATTCTTTAGAAGTTGAGCTTCACATAACGCGTTTGTGTCAATAGGATATGCGTAAAGTTCAGAACACAGTTTCTTACGAGTGGATAACGGTTTACACGCACTTAAGTCTTTGATCGGAATAAACATTAAAGAATCATCATTCTTTGCAAGATATTTTTGAGTGAAGGATAGCATATGATGTAAACCTGTTCTTTCATCGTATATAGGGATAGGATATAAATGAAAGACTGTAAGGATGTTGTTCGACTAAAGGGATTCTTAACACAAATATAAGATCGGTATATGTTTGAAATGCCTCTAGTTCAATGATTTCTAGATATTGTGCGATGCTCGAGTACTTTACAGCCAATGGAAGGTTACTTTTGACTAAATTTTGCGATACTTCCTGTAATGAGGTAATAAGATGTTCTGGTGTTAAAATTGAAGAGTGAATTATTTTCAGACGCGCGAATGTGATAGAATTTAAAACATCATTTAAATTATCTTCTAAGTAGAGATAATTCTCCATAAGTTTTTCACACATTTCAAGTAGTGCGAGTTTTGATTCGACGTAGGCGACCTTATCATTAATTTTTCCGATAGTGTTTTCCAGCTTTATCATGTTATCGTTAAAAAGTTTCTCGTCAATTCTAAGATTTTGGATAGTTTCGTTGAAGTTTTTAATTACGGATGTGGTGACACTTATTTGGTTTTTTTGTAAGTTCTCAATTTGAAGTTGGCCTTGATTTATTTATGCTTTCGGTAAAGATTTGCCGGTGATTGCCTTAAAAAGGGTACCTGTCCCATCAAGTATACCTCGTTTGTGTCTTTTAGTGTCCATGTGAATGTCAGTAAATTTTTGTTTGATTGAGTTAGAAATTTGATTGAGAAGGTTAATGTGGGTTTGTACGTCTGCGCGAAAGTAGTTCATAGCAAAAGAATTGAAGTTAACAGTTTTTACAAGAGTTTGTAATATTCTGTTATTTGTTGTAAATACTTGTTCTAGTGTAGAAATGTTTCTGTGTACTAAAAGTGTCCATTGATCATTGGATACAGTTATTTCTGCTTCGTTATGGAAGTAGATACCTAAAGTATTGTTTATTGGTTGTATTTGAAATTGGGGTACTGCTGACCCGAACAGCAGGCAAAACCTGAAACAGAAATTAACTTTCTGAGAACGGTTTCATTCGGTCGAAATTAACTTTTGATTTTTGGTTAGTTTTAGGGTTTAGTACTGTTGCGGAGTTTCTGTGAATCTCCAGGATTTCGAAAGGACCATTGAATTTATTTTGGAGTTTGTCCTTGATCTGGGATTCTTTAATATAGACTTTATCGCCTATTTGATAGTTAGGGAGATTTTCAGAAACGTGTTCATCAAATCTGACTTTCGCTTTATGTTTTTGGATTTCCGTTCTTTCGCGAGCAATTTTATAATAGTGAGAGATACAATTATTGAGATCTCTGATGTATTTAGTTATCAGGGCTTGTTGGTTGTAGAGAGTTTCTGGAGTCCTACTCGAAGTATGTCCATAAACAAGTTCGTAAGGGGTGAATCCATGAGTTTTGTTTACAGAATTGTTATATGCAATGATTGCAAAAGGGAGGATGTTAAAAGGGTGTTCGTCAGGATTTTCTAGTTTATGGATTCTAATCATCTCTAATAAGGTCGAGTGGAATCGTTCTAATGAACCATTTGACTGGGGATGTCCCACACTAGAATAAGATAGTTTGATGTCAAATAGTTTACACAAATCTCTCATTAGTGTGTTGTCGAATTCCCTGCCATAATCACAATGTATCCGTAATGGGGTACCGAAGTGTTGGAAATAGAGTAGTAAGTACTAACAACGGTTTTTGGGGATTTGTCGGTTATGGGGTAGGCCTGAGAGAAATTTGTTAGTTCGTCCCGGATAGTTAATGCGTAGTTTTTTGTCGGGACTTCTAGAATATCGATGTTGACGCGTTCAAAGGGTGTCCGTGGGGTTTCAGTAATGACAAGTGGGCTGTCGAGATTTTTCCGGTAAACTTTTGCTCTCTGGCAAGATTGACAGTTTTTGATAAAATTGTCAACGTCCTTAGTCAGTCCTTGCCAATTGTATTTTTCTTTTATTCTGCGGATAGTTTCATTGATACCTCGCTGTATATTATTTTTGCCGTTATGGAATTGGTCAAGAATGATGGGTATTTGGTCTTTCTCAACCGTTTGGACGATATTTTGGCAAACTTTCCATTTGATATCGATTTCGGAAAAGATAAACGAAAGCATTTCCAAAATGGGCAGTTCAATGTTATTCTCAACACAGAATACTTCATTTTCAGTAAACACATCTCTACTATTATACAGAGATGCGAAAAGAATCTCGTTGACTATTTCTGGGTCAGAAGGGAGAGGGACGATGTAACAGCGTCTTTTTCTGACACTTTTGCTTGCAAAGACATTTACTCTAGGGGTACGGAAATCGGCATTTTCCTCAAAAATGTCTTCGATGATGTCATGGTGAAAATTTTTCATGAGAGAGCCTTGGGGAAATACTAAGATGTTTTTGTTTCCTCGGTCTAGGAGTTGGCAATTAGAAAATTGAATTTTGTCGTAATCTATGAGAGAGACGGTTTGATATCGCTCGACAAAAGTTTTAAATTCTTCGGAGATATGTTGGAGATTAATGGGACTTCTCGTCTGGGGTTCTTGTGAGTCATCGTCAGTTTCGTTTGTTGGGAGTACTGTAAATGGTGTTAGATGATTATTTGCTTGAAATGATATGTATTCATTAAAGTTGTTAACTTTAATGCGAGAGAGCGCGTCGGCGTTTTTATTTACTTTGCCCGGTTTGTAAATTATTTGATAGTCGTACTCCTCGAGCTTAAGGCGCCATCTTGCAAGTCTACTTCCAGGATCCTTTATAGAAAACAGCCAAGTTAACGGGCGGTGATCGGTCAGAAGTAAAAACTTACGGCCAAAAATTATCGGACGAAAGTGTTTAACCGCCCTATTGCAAGGAGTTCTCGTTCTATGGTTGAATACTATTGCAGAAGTTCTGGAGGCATAGGCTACGGGTAAATCTTTACCTACGGGGCCTTGAGAGAGCACTGCGCCGATAGCAAATGAAATGGCGTCGGTTGTAAGAATAAATGGCTCTTCAAAATTAGGGTATATGAGTATGGGAGTAGAAGTAAGGGCTCTTTTTAATTCGTCAAAAGATTTGACACATTCTGAATCAAACTGGAAAGGTGTGTCTTTTTGAAGTAATCTTGTCAAAGGTTTTGAAATCTTGGCGAAATTGGGGATGAATCGCCTGTAATAACCAGCTAACCCTAAGAAGGACTTGATATCTTTTGGGTTTTTTGGTTGGGGAAAATTTAAGATACAATCTACCTTTGAGGGGTTAGGCTTCACGCCTTCGGGAGTTATAAGGTGGCCAAGATACGCGACCTCTTTGCGAAGAAACTCGCATTTGTCGGGTTGGATTTTTAGATTGGCTTTTCGCAATCGTTTGAAAACTTCAGAAAGTCGGGCTATGTGCTCATGTATAGTCGGAGAATAAACGATAATGTCGTCCATATAGACTAAACATCTCTCGTTTTGAACACCTAAAAGAATATTATCCATTACCCTTTGGAAGGTGGATGGAGCGTTTTTAAGACCGAAGGACATTCTAACAAATTCGAAATGGCCATTATCAACTGTGAATGCTGTTTTTTGGATGTCTTTAGTATCGATTTCGATTTGGTGAAACCCGGAAGCTAAGTCGAGGGTGGTGAAGTATTGGCATTTGCCAAGTTGGTCAAGTAAATCCGAAATGTTCGGTAGGGGATATTTATCGTCAACAGTAAGTTCATTTAATTTACGATAATCGACGACGGACACGCCATTTTTGGGTACCAGATGCGTCTAGTTTTTTGTGAACTACCCAAATCGGGGATGACCATGGCGAATTAGACGGACGTATAATGCATTGGTCAAGCATCTTTGATATCTGACTTTTTACCTCTTGTTTGTGTATTTGGGGGTACCGATATGACTTTGTGAAAGAGGGTTTTGCGTCATTAGTGTCTATCGAATGTTTGATTTCGTTTGTAAAGGTCAGTTGGTCACCTTCTAAATAGAATATGTCGGAATATTCGAGACAAAGTTGAGAAATAAGTTCGGCTTCCTCCTCGTTCAGATGTTCTAACCGAAGTTGTTCCATAATTGTAGTTTGTCTATCAGGCTGGGTCAAGTTTTGAGAGTAATTTTCAGAAAGAATGTTTACGGAAAAATTGTTTATCGGTTCGAGTTCCAAATTGTCGAAATTAACAGTCTTGGGGATAGCATTTGCATTTAAAACTGAAGTAAGGAATTCGCCTTTTTCATTAATTTTAACAAGGGCACGGGGAAGATAAACTTTTTCTATTTCGGCAGATGATAGGAAAGCATCAGTATTAGTGAGGTTACATTTTAATTTACATATTTGTTCTGTTCGGGGTTCTAAACAGATTGTATTAACCGGGATGCAGTTATTGAAAGTTGAAGGGTTCTGAGTACGCATGACAGTATCATCCGTAACTTTGTAGAGAGGTAAAGTTTTAAAATTAGTGACAAGTTGTTTGCTGTTAAAGTCTATAACGCAGTTATAGTGTTCAAGGAAATCTGAACCCAGTAATCCGTCGAATTCAATGTCGATGTTGCAAATATATACCTTGTGTGGGTCGGCGACATTGAAAGGTACAAGGGTGGATTCGTTGATTAAGATTTTCTGATCGGTGATTCCTCGGATGACTACGTTTTCGGGAAATCGTTGTTTGAAGCGTTGGCAGGTTTCAGGTTTAAAAATTGAAAGTCCTGCACCCGTATCGATAAGAAGTTTATAGGTGTTTGAAGACTCAGTAATATAATAAAGATTCTTTGAGTTGACGGAAAGAATGGGTCTTACAGAAAGTTCTGTTCTGGGAAGTTGACATTGGGGCTGAAGTCGTCCAAATTCATTGTCTGAATTTGGGTTTGAATTTCTGAAATTTCTTGGTCTGGGGGTTCTGACTGAGTGGGGGTCAAATGAAAATTTACTTGAGAAGAATCAGGTTCGTGAGAATAAAATTCGTATAACTGTTCAGTATTGAAATATTCTGGTTCATTGTTTTGTTCGAAATCATTAGGGTGATAATCTTGTACGTTTCTGTACTCATCGTGTAAAGAGGTGTAATGATTTTCGTTTTGAGAGTAGTTATAGTCATTGTGATATGGTCCGAATTGCAGATTGTTCAAGTGATGAGTCTTTGGTTGTTGGCGTTGTTGATGTTTAAAGAAACTCGGGTTCGGTCTGTAATTGCCAGACATTTGGGGTTGTCTACTGGTAGATGGACGAAATTGTTGCTGTGAAAATTGTTGACTGGGATTAACATTTGTAGATTGATTAGCAGGTTGATTCGAAAGATGAGGGCGGTAATTCGAATAGTTCTGATTAGAATTCGGGTTGTGTTGAAATTGTCTCAATCTCAATAAGCATTCGTTGCTTAAATGGCCCATGCGTTTACAAAAAGAGCATTGTTTTGGAGGTGGACCGTTATTTGGTTTACGAGGGGGTTGTTGGAAACTTCTATTACCTGAAAATTTCTGGGTTTCTAAATGTGATAGTTGTAGTTCTCGTTTAATTCTAGAAATGGCAGTGAGAATACTGCATGGGTCGCTGGCGCGAACGAGTTGACCAATTTTGGGCTCTAAACCCGTAAGAGGAGGCTATTAAGAGCCATTGACTCTATTAAGTCAATCTGCGCTTGCTTTTCTTTGATAGTTAAATTTTGTTTGTTTATAGCTGCTAGCATTTTCGCTTGGTGCGTCTGGAGTCTAGCAGAGAAAGTGAGGGGGGATTCATTAGGAGTTTGCCGCATTCGTTGCAAGTCCTGTATGAGAGCCGAGAGATCTCTAGGATCTCCAAAATGATTTTCTAGGAGGGTTTGAATTTCAGCTAATTGACTAGGGTTTCGCGAATTAATTAATTCAGCCGCTCTACCGCGTAACTTATTTTTGATATGGAGAATTAGCAGTACTTGCTGATTATCCGTTGCCATGCTGTAAGCAGTATTACAGGAGCATATGAAAGTGTTTAAAAATATCAGATTACCATCATACTCAGGAATTATGGCAAATATTTCAGATAGCTTATAGGGTTCTACAGTTGGTGTAGCTGCCTGTCTAGTCGTTGCCATTTTTAAAATTGTATAGATTCGCACAATAATTCGAAATTAAATGTTGAATAATAGTTTTAAATTGAAATGGTAGAAAATATACGGATTATCGATTCAGTATTGAGTAATGTTTGATATAGGAGTTGCAAAACATTTGAAATAGGAATGTATAAATGGTAAAATAATAATAAACTTGAAATGATGTTTCAAATACTTCGAAATATGTAAGTCAAAGTAATGGAAAAAAAATAAAAATAAAATTATTTAGGAAGGTAAGGTTATGAGGAATAAAATATTATATAAATGAAAGAACTGGTGGTCATTCAAAAAAATAAAAAATAGTTACTTTATGTGATTCTTACGTTATTATTCCTCGCATCGGACTGTTCTCCGCGTCACTTAGCACTGGTTAGCCTGGTTGCGTGTTCCCTTGCTAGTACTTGGTAGTTGTTGTCCTTTTCAAGTAGGTTTTGTCCACAATGATTTACAAATCTCCACAGTTAGTTAGTATTCACGTGTTCTAACTGTGTTGGACAATCCTACTGACTGCGCCAATTTTATATTCACTTTGATTCAATTCACTTTTTAAAAAAAATTATTTATTTAGAAACATACAAAATTAAAATTGAACAATTAAAATAGTTAAAGTACTTAAATAACTTAATACTATAAATGATATTATTTGAATGACAACACGAGAACGTTTCTAGTTGCTTTTATAACATTAACAAAAGTGCTGATGCAAGTCAGCGTTTTTACTGGGTAAACGGACTCGTGTAGGTTTCCGGGAAGTTGTTTGCATATAATTCAAGATGAAATTTGATATCCCTGAGAAGTCACGTACGCTTTAAATTCCGTTGACTTCTTGACTGTGTGAACTAAGTGCTGATATATTTTGCATATAACATGTATATGAATAAGTGTGAAAGATTTCAAGATGTGCTTCCTTGAGTCATTTTATGACGGAAAGTTCCTTTGAACATATGTCCGCGAAGGCTTCGTTACCGATGTGCAAGGTGTTGAATTGTTGAAATCAGTTTTTTTCTTCTGACTACTAAAGTTTTCAAGATATGCAGTTAAATTTTGGAGCGTTAATGCCTCTATGACGTGTTCATAATAAGGTCACAGAAACGGTATTGAAAATCTACAATTTACAGGGTGGTACTTATTCTGGGGTCACGTGTTTTTCAGTACGCCCCTGGTAATTGACAATAATTGTAAATTAATCTCTTACGAATTATCAATCTTTTTTATTACTTGCGTTTTTTTTTTGTATATGCGACTGTTTTGTGTAAAAAAATGATCAAGTTAATGAGTACCGTAAAAAAAACTATCATTGTGTGATGCAATATTCTATTATTATTTCAAAATCAGAAAAAAAACAAGTTTACCTATCTTTATAATCGAAGATATCAAATTAACTGTTCAAAATTGCAACATCCAGCCATTACACAGGAGTTTAGAAGTCGATACATAGATCTTCGTATTTTATTGTAAATCCCAGAAGAATCTTGAATAAATCTACAAGAAACAATAATGCGGTTTCTTATGTCTTCTATGTCTTGAACAGGAGTACTACTATAAACCAACGTTTTTAAACGTCCCCAAGTTGAAAAGTATATTGGATTTAAAGCATGTGAATGAGTCGGCCAAAATTCAGATCGACCTCAAATATTGACGTGCTCTCATACTAAAATGGACAGGAGCGCTAAGAAACTGATAATATGTATCTCCATTTAATGTAGGTAGAAGGAAATGTAGGCCAATCGTTCCTGGTGGTGAGCTTCAACGATAGCATGAGGATTTTCTTCCGCCCATATGGGGTTGAGGTAGTTAATAATAATGGCTTCCCTTGAAAAACATGCTTCGTCCATTAACAACATGAATAAAATATGGTCAAGAAAATTAGAGTGTTGTTTAATCATATCTAGCTTCTAAAACGAAAACGCCAGACGATTAGGAAAATCGCGAGGTAACCATTGCCTACACTCGTTGTACATGATATGGATATAAATAACACCTGTACGTTTAAGATTGCAAACACCGTTATATGATCAACATGTAGCTGTAAAGCAATTTTCTTAGTGCTGGTATCGGGTTGCTCGTCAATTAACTTCTAATTCTAGTGTTCTAATATAACAGTGGCGACCATAATAATGTTTTCTAGGTTTAAAGCTATCTGTTTCTCTTAGTCGTTGATGGAGACGTTCAAACAAATTGTGATGAGGGCCTACACGTTAAGGATACATGGCAGCATATCTTCTCGGCGCTTCTAAGGAACCGCCATATTGGTAAAAATTCGTGAGAAGCCCCGCACAACTATCACTGTGTGTCAGTAAAAATCAATGAGAGTAAATTAGCAACAATTAATTAATAATATTAATTTTCCCATTCCTCCTAAAGATCCTGTATTATGAAAAGATGTTTTAAGAATATCCAGAATCACTTACCGGAATAAACCAAAATTTATACCAACCATCATATCGAAAGACTTGCTGCCTTTAATGAGCTCCCAACAACTAACAACATAAACAACATCCTTATATCGGGCCTAGAAACATCGTGGTCAGGTAACGGGCTGAAACAACGTGCCTCTTCGTCCTCAGCAACCAATAGTTGGCTGTCCTACCCGCCACCATCTTGGACGGCACCAATATATATTAAAGCAAGAAAGCTACGTGCAAATCTGCTACCATCCCGAGACTACCCATACAACGATACAGACTCTAGAAAGTGCCGCGGAGGGTGTGACAAATGGGAATCAAACTTTCACATCCTCCAAAGCTGCTATATTACCCAACAAAAACGAATAGCAAGGCACAACAACGTCGTTATTATCAAAACAAAAGGAGGCAGGGAGAAAAGACTGGACAGTAAAGGTAGAACCGCGTATAAGGAGCCCTAACAATGCTCTTAAAATACCCGACCTTATCCTGATTAAGGGCCTTAAATCTTTAGTTGTTGATGTGGGCTTACACTGGGAAGGACATCGACCATTGAGCCAAGGATACAGAGTAAAGAAAGAATATTATGAGGACCCACAGTTTTTGAATAATGTAATGGCCACTAGAAATTCTCCGAAATCTCTGTCCAACCACTGATCATAGGAGCACGAGGAGGGTGGTGTGCCAACAACGATACCTTATTAGACTTACTAAATATCAACAACACCACAACAAAACGTTGTCTAATAAACAGTGTAATAGTTGGTTCACTCGCTGTTTTTACTAGAGCAGTGTAGATAGAATTGTCATTTATGTGGCTATCTAATATTAAAAACAATTAAATATCCCCATTAGTTTTTCTTCTCTATTTTCTAATCATCACACTCTTCTTTCACATTCATATATATATATATATATATATATATATATATGTTTTTTTTTATCCGAAGAGGGGGGAAATACATTCCGTACTTAGCTAGCACGTGCTGGCCGTCGTGCGGGACTCCCGATGCAATGACTTCAAAGCAAGAGTAAATCGTTGCATTGAAACCAGTATACCGTATACCCGCTAAAACCCTAACCTCTTTCTCCTACAACCATGGTCCCCTGCGGCACTCTTAGTCAATACTACTTCGCAAGGGTGGTTCATTGCAGATGTTTACTGCTCTTACATTGAAAGCCTCTAAAGCCTACTCCTCGAACGTATTGCGGAGTTCTTTGAGGATAGTCTCCGCGTAATCTGATACCAAGTTCCAGGCTTGGGGGCCCTTCAGCATGGCTTCTACTAATTGTTCTGGAACGATATTAGTCTCCAGAATCCTCTCCACTTCAGCACGTTGATCCTGAAACCGGGGGCAGGAGAAGAACACGTGTTCCGCGTCCTCTATCACGTCCGTACAGTGTGGGCAGTTTGGGGAGTTTGCCCTCCTGAACCTGTGCAGGTATGCTCGAAAGCATCCATGTCCAGTCAGGAGTTGAGTGATGTAGAACCCAACCTCCCCATGCTGGCGGTTGACCCAACGATGTTAGGTATCAATCGATATGTCCACCTTCCTTTAGTAGAGCTGTCCCACCTCTCCTGCCATTGCCCTAGACTCATGGCTCTTTCATCGCTGTTTCCTGTCAGTTGGTCTTTCTCTAACTTTCTGCGATAAAGCCGTCCCCTTTCTGCAGCCAGGATGTCGATTGGGAGGGTAGAGGCAATCACACTCACCGCCTCGTAAGACACAGTGCGGTAGGATGATGCCACTCGAATCGCTGAGAGCCGCTGGACTGATTTCATTTTCCGGCGGTACGATGGTAGCTCGAGCGATTTCTCCCATACCGGTGCCCCGTACAACAAAACAGAAGTAGTTACTGTTGCCAGTAGCTGTCTTCTTATCTGTCTAGGGCCTCCGACATTCGGCATTATTCTAGATAATGCCCCCTGTACCCCAGCTGCTTTCTTGCTGGCCGCGATTATGTGCTCTTTGAAGTTGAGCCGTGTGTCCAGGAGCACCCCCAAATAGCTGATGAAGGGCTGCGACTGTATGTAGGAGTCGCCTATTTTGAGGGTGATGGTTTCCCTTGCCTTTCGACTGCTAACAAGCAGTGTTTCGGTCTTTTGTTCTGCTAAACTCAAGTCCGCTGCGAGCATCCAATGCTGAATTGTGGCTATAGCGAATGAGAAGGTTGTTTGTATCTCCTCTATGTGCTTGCGCACTATGATCAATGCCACATCATCGGCGAATGCCACTAGCCTGACGCCCTCAGGCAGACCGAGCAGGAGCAGGTCGTTGTACATTACGTTCCATAAGAGGGGGCCAAGAACAGAGCCCTGAGGTACACCTCCTGTGATCTTATAGTCTACTTGCCCATTTTCAGTTTGGTACAACAAGATGCGGTCCTTGAAATAGGCTGAAACCATTCTGCGCAAGTACTGCGGAACTTCCATCCTGGCAAGAGCCTCCAAAATGCGGTCCCAGCGGGCCGAGTTAAAGGCGTTCTTGATATCCAGGGTGGCTATTAGACAGTACTTTTTTCCACCTCTTCTCCATCTCTTTCCCGAGATAGCCTCTCTGGCGATGTTGGTAACGAGTGTCACGGCATCGATGGTTGATCTCCCCTTTCTGAACCCGAATTGGTTGGTGGAGAGTTTCGGCTCAACGTAGGGCTCCAGCCTATCTGCTATTATCCTTTCAAGGAGTTTTCCCGCAGAGTCCAACATACAGAGGGGACGAGATGATGACGGTTCGTCGGGAGGTTTCTTTCCCCCTTTAGGGAGGAGCACAAGCCTCTGCTTTTTCCACTTAGTCGGGAAAACCCCCTGCTTTAGGCAGGTCTCATACATGTGTAGAAACATGTCAGGCCTATTGGCTATGGCGCATTTTAGCGCGATGTTAGGTATGCCATCTGGACCGGGAGCCTTACCGTTTTGGAGCCGGTTGCACGCGCCCATCAGCTCACTCATAGTCACTGATGGTATATCTTCGTCCCTCACCTGCCACGAAGGATTAGCGGGTAGCTCAGGCTTCGCAGGAAACAAGTGAGTGACAATGCGGTGCAATGATTCGGGGCAGTTCGTTGATGTCATGGGAGGGGCCTTAATTTTATGCATCACGATTTTATACGGTTTTCCCCATGGATCTTGATTAACTTCGTCACACAACTCCTTCCAGTAGGATCTCTTGCTTGAGAGAATGGCTCTTCGTAGTTGTTGTCTTTTGATCTCATAGTCGAGCCTTAGTTCTTCTGTTGTGACCCTGTCGCGTCTCCGTGCTCGTTGATGCAGCCTTCGTGCTTTGAGACACTCACGTCGGTGTTGTGAGATCGTGTGATTCCACCAGTAAACTGGTGGGCGGCTGTTGTTCTGCCGTCTCCTTGGCATGGAAGCATCGCAGGACTTGACAACGCTTGTCAATACCTCTTTGGCAGTGGCTTCTGCGCTTGTTGCTATTGACAATGGTTCCTGCTCCAAAACCAAGGCGAATGAATCAGCATCGAAAGCATTTTTGTTCCAACCGACTGGCTGTGACCTCGCACGACTGACACACAATCTTCGTTTGGGAGTGGTGTTGATTTCCCATATAATAGCTTGGTGGTCGCTATTAGTAAACTCCTCATCGACCCGCCACTCACAGCCCCCTTTAATTAGGTTGCTGCTAACGAATGTCACATCGATAATGGAGCTGGCTGTGCCTTTGCGATATGTGCTTACGGCTCCTGTGTTGAGGAGTACCAGGTTGAGCGAAGACATGGTCTCAAGGAGAGCTCGTCCTCTCGCGCTCGTTTCCCGACATCCCCAGTCAATTGCCCAGGCGTTGAAATCTCCTGCGATGGCGACCGATTCACGCTTCCGTACATCCTCCGCCAAGGTGTCCAAGAATAACTCGAACTCCTCGAGCTGTGCACTAGGTGGTGCATAGCAGCTATAGAAGTGAACCCCTCCCACTTTGGCTCTCACAAGCCATGGTTCGGGGGTATTTGGGAGTTGTTGGAACGGAAGTTTACCGCAAGCCCATATCGCTGCTCTGTCCGTTGTGTCATTTACCCAGGACAGGGTGTCGAAGTTTTTGTACTGCTCGCAGATTATGGCTACGTCGCAATCCAATTCCCGCACCCGCTGTACCAGTAGGTCTTGGGCTGCTTCGCAATGGTTGAGGTTGAGTTGCAGTACTTTCATTTACGGGCTTGTGCTGCTCTCATCGCCTGTTGGTAGATCGGACATTTCCAACTACCCGCAACGTGCCGGCAGTCTGACCTACTATCTTTCTCTTTGCAGAGTAAGCACTTGGCAGGTTGTTGACAAGCCGAGGCATTGTGACCAGCGCCTCAGCATCTGTGACAACAACTGCTTCGGTCAGTCTTGCCTCTGCACGCCTGGGCGTTGTGCCCAAAGTGCCAGCATTTGAAGCACCGTCGAAGGCTGATCCTCTCGCGAACACGTACTGTGCCCCACGCAAGTTTCAGCTTTCCAAGTGCGATGGCTTTCTTGGCCTGGACCTCTGGGAGACAAACAACTGCTGTTTGTGTTGATCTATATGCCCGTCGAAGTGATTTCACTGCCTCCTCAGTGATCTCTGCCAGGCCGTCGATATTATCTTTGAGCAGGTTTACTACCTCTTCCTTGGTACTGATCTCGTCCAGGTCTTTAATTTCAATCTCGATTTGCGGTATTCGAGATTGTACAGTGGCCCCGCTTGGGAGCTTATTCTTGATGGCGTTACAATAGCGCTCCATCTCCTGAGCGTCTGCCTTCGCGAATAACAAAAGGAGATCTCCCTTAGCTGTTCGTCGGATCTTATTGACTTTTTTGCCTATATCCTGCAAGGTGGGATCATTCTTGATACCTCGCAAGATATCTGCATGGGAGCTCTTCTCGCCTTTCTTTATAAGCAGCGTACAATGTGGCGCTGGTTTTTGCTTATTGGTCCTCGGGGCCTTTTTCCTCTTTACCACTTGCCAGTCAGTCGACTGGTTTGCAGGTTGGTTTTTGGTCTGCGGTTTAAACTTGGATTTTAATCCATTGTTTCTCTCCGCTTCTGAATTGACCACCCTACTTGTTGTTCCCTGGGTGGTTTGCCCGATGTTCTGGCGACCTTCCTTACCGGGCTTTAGCTTGCTAGCTAGCACCGGTTTAAGAGTTTTAAGTGGTGGTGCCTTACTTGATGAGGCTACTGAAGGCGAGACCTTCGGTGGTGAGGTCCTTGCTACAGAGGCTACTTTTATTGAAGCCGCCTGCTTTGGGGCCGCCGGTGTTGATGCAGCCGGTTTTGAGTTAGCTGCTTTTGAGGCAGCCGCTTTTGGGACCTCCTTTTGCTGTCCACCTTGTGTCTGAGTGTTTGACACCTTTACTGGCGATGTCTGTGTTGTAGCAGGTTTCGCTACAGGAGGTGGCCGCGTCGTTGACGTCTGATATTTGTCATATTCTGACTTAATGGCGTGTGCCAGTTTCTTGATCTCATGATGTACATTGTGCCTAGGCCCAATGAACTTCAAGAGCTCATCGATCTTTGCTCCTAATTTGTTTGGAGCGCCACTCTCATTTGTTGCCCTTTGTTGGACGTCAACTCCACTATTCGCCTTTTGGAGGACTTGGCTGGATAGTGTCTTGCTGCCAGCTCTAGTTGTAATGGTCGATGTTGTACCATTACTAGTGTTCTTCTTCTTGTCACTATGTGACGGAACCAGTGATAATTCGCTCCCCCCAGAATCCGTGGAGCGTGCACCGGCCACCGAGGCTTTCACTCGATCGGAACCGGTGGCGGGATTATCCTTTGCAGAGGTACCCGCCTGGGGTATTAAGTTCAAGTATTATATATGTGTGTGTGTGTGTGTGTGTGTGTGTATACTTTAATATTTTATCATCAATTACTTCAATTTTATTCTTCAAATAAAACTAATTATATGTATTCACGTCCCACATCCTCCCATTTAAGGAACTGAACCCAAGTACAAGCTATCTCGCTACGGCTCCGAAATTCTTGTGAAAACACTAACGTAGATACTAATTCGTAGTTTGGTAGATTGAGAAATAAACGTTGTACTATACATAAATGTTAATGTGTGCTATTTGATGTAATAGCCTTATACTGAAATTATATATTATTTTAAGGTTTAATTTAATACCTCTGAGAGTCCTTTATAATGTAGCACACTTATTTTTGTTATTTTAAAATTAGCACCAACCTGGAAAACTTAAAAAATGCCAACCCCCATTCATAAAATGAATGAATGCATGTACTAAAACCTGCCAGTGCAATCTGGCAATGTTGCGAATGTTCGTTCTCTTTCTAATTGCAGCCAAACACCTGGTATTAATGCTCAAAGAGCCTTGCAAGATTGTAAATATTACACAGAAATAAAGATAAATTGAAATACGAATATCAAAATATGTATTACTGAAAAATGGTAAAAAACGAACAAAACCACGGTAAAGGATTACAATTCCTTCAAAACAAATATAATATACGGGATAACGTCTAGGCCCGACGTATTGTTGAATTTGAGTAGAATATCTTTTAAGTTGTTAGTGCACCAATTTAAACAAATAATGTATGCCAATAGAATTTTCAAGGAAGAAATAGAAGAAAATGAACATGTGATTAGTCATTCTCGGCATGAATTTTTTTTTTGTATTTAATAAATACTAGTAGTTATATGTTTATGATGATTAAAATCGTTAAAGATTTATTAAAAAAAATTATCAACAATTATTTAATACTAGTTACTGTAATATTAAATATCATCTAATAAAGATATTATAAATGCCTAAAGAATTTATATTAAATGCATAAAACGTGGCTATTTTGTATTTCACTACTTTCATATCAATAATGAACTAATTAATTCACTTCAATACACGCACCCTATTTTGTATTCATTATTTATTTTCGCTTTATGAATCAACGTTGTGGACACAAGTTACATTCAAATTCCGCGCGTTTGGCCAGATTATATGCAAGCAATAATAAGCCCTCAAGGTATGCATTGTTGTCACACTTCACAGTGTCGTGTTTGAATACTCATTGAGATCTGATAAAATTCTGTTTCTTATTTTAATTACCTAATAAACTAGAGGGTAAGTGACGGCTTTTTCTAATTCATATGAAAGTGTAAAACTTAAGCTATCGACTGAGGAGTTTTTTGTAACTTTCTTAACATTTATTAAATGTAATATCACTTGTTTATCGAACATCGACATCGTTATCCCATAAGAGCACATGTATAAAGTGGCGATTTAAAAAAAAATTCTCAAAAACTGCAGTGGAGTTGATTGACCTCCAAATATTAACAGAAGATAGGTATTATACTATGCATTCGTTTGAAATAGTTTTTAAAGTTTTCCTCACATTTACGTTAATATTAATATATTAATAGATTATTGAATCCCAAATTAAATTGACACATAGAAATAATTAGGTTTTTCCTTAGTTAAATTAGGTTGTCTCCCCGTTAAACTGGTGAGCCAATTGTAAAGCCTCACAGCCTGGCTGTTAACGTGGCTGAAATGTATTTTTAACATTTGATAATTGTAATCATATTAACTTAATAAAGAGTTTGAATAGATTTGTCAATAAGAGGAATTAATATTACAGCCTCCTAGTAACAAAATAAATAAGATTACCATAGAAACAAACTGCGAAAACAATGGCAGATACGAAAAAAACGCAAGAGAGAAAAAAGATTGCAAATTCGTTAGAGATTCAGTCACAATTTTTATCAGTTGCCAGAGGCGTACTGAAAAAAAGTTAGTAGGGGCAAGAAAACATATGGTCCCAGATAATTACCGCCCTGTAGATTTTCATGGCCGTTTCTGTTATCTTTATATGAAGACTTCATAGAGGCATTAATGCTGCAAAACTTTAGTAGTCAGAAGAAAAAAACTGCAAAAAATCTGAAGATTTCAACATCTTGTATATCGCCAACGAAGTGTTTGCGGAAATTTTCGTCATAAAATGACTCGAGGAAGCAGATATTGAAATCTTTTGCATTTACATTTACACCTTGTAGGTATAGCATTATTAACATTTTTTACCCACCTTTATTAACAATCATTCTACTGCGACTATAATTTCACTATCATATATATATATATATATATATATATATATATATATATATATATATATATATGTTATATGAGAAGTGCACTAACTTACAATTTACACGTTAAAGTTACCATAGGTGCTTGATCGGTAATTGACTTCACACAAGTATCATATTACAACTTCCTAGAATTCTTAGAAATCACGTAGACGCTTTGTTCACATGAAAACTGATGACATAGCGTCAGCATTTTTACGTTATAAATGTAACCGAAAACAATTCTCAGTGTTCATTATCTTCATTTAACTTCATACCTATAATATTGTCTTTGTAACTTAAACATATGATTTTTTTGTAATAAATAATTTTTTTAAAAAGTGAATTTAGTGAAACCAAATCTAAAAGTGGCGCAGTCAGTAGGATATTCCAGACGTAATTAGAACAAGAAACATTCTAACTAATTACGGTGGTTTCCTAACCTTCGCGGATACAAAGAACCTACTTGGACACCAACTACCGAGCTCAACAAGGGAACAAGCAGCGGCTAACCAGTGTTCAGTGACGGATAGAACAAGTCCTATGATAGGAATAATCACGAAAGCGTTTAAAAAAAGTTACAATATTTAATAATTGTTGAACAAACAGTTCTATCATTTTTCCTATTTTAAATGAACCATCCTAAATATTTACCCAAGAACGAATTTTGAAATTTTATTTTGATAGTTTAAGATATTCTAAATATTTATTTACGTTTATACCTTTATTTAATTTATACTTATTTTAGAACCAGTAACAAAAATTTATTTCTCATATTTTTCTTCATTTTTATTACAATCGCAATTATTTACTTCGCTTTTCCCAAGCTTTGTATTTTCCTAATATTGCATAATCTTGAGTAAAATTACAAAATGCCAGAAACTAGAGCTGTAGCACAAAATGTAGAGCCCTACAAGCTCTCAGAAATTTTCGCCATTATTCCCGAATACGATGGGAACCCAATATTTTTAAACACATTTATCTGTTCTTGCAATACCGCATATAATATGGCATCTGATAATCAACAAGTTCTGTTAATTCTCCACATTAAGAATAAGCTCCGTGGACGAGCGGCTGAACTAGTTAATTCACGTGACCCCAGCCATTTAGCAGATATTCAAAGTCTATTAGAAAACCATTTTGGAGATCCAAGGGATCTCTCCGCCCTTATTCAAGACCTACAAAGAATGAGGCAATTACCCAACGAATCTCCATTGACATTTTCAGCTAGGCTTCAAACACATCAAGCAAAAATGTTATCAGCTGTCAATAAACAAAATTTAACAGTAAAGGAGAAACAGGCCCAGATTGACTTAATTGAGTCAATGGCTCTAACTAGCCTACTTACGGGTCTAAAGCCGAAAATTGGCCAAATTGTGCGAGCCAGTGATCCCAGAGATATCCTGACCGCTATTTCCCGTATTAAAAGAGAATTACAGCTGTCCAATCTGGAAACTCAAAAATTCTCAGTCAACCGAAATGCACCCCAACAGACTCGTAAACCGAATAATGGTCCACCCCCAAAACAATGTTCGTTTTGCAAAAGAATAGGACATTTCAGCAGCGAATGCCTCATCAGAATGAGACAATCCCAGACTAACCAAAATTCTCACTCAAATTACTCGGGCCATCGCCCATATTATCCGAATCAGCCCGCTAATCAACCTACGAATTTTAATAATAGGCCTCAGTTTTCTCACCAACAACAACAACCCTCAACAAGTAGACCAACCCCAACTTCTAGTAATTTCAGGCCAAATCCGAGTTTTTTCAAACAACAACAGAAAACTCATCACTTAAACAACGAACAATTCGATCCGTATGAACATAACTATGATTTTTCTTACAATGAGCAACTGAACTTTCAAACACCAACTGAATATAAAACCGTATCAGACTATTATTACCCTGATACACAAAAACACGACAAATTCGAATATCATTCCAGCGAAAATGTTTGTAATGATAATTATAACCAACAATATGATGAATATTACGATAGCGAACAGTTTTCTTCCCGACAAAATTTTCAGACTACCCCGGTAGAAACAAAACCTCCCGATCACGAGATCTCCGATCTCCAAACACAAATTCAAACGATGAACTTGGACGATTTCAATCCAAACCTAAACTTTCCCGAACAGAATTTTCTGTAAGGCCACTTCTTTCGGTCAATTCGAAAAACCTTTACTACATCACCGACTCTTCCAATACATACAAACTTCTTATTGACACCGGAGCAGGACTGTCAATATTTAAGCCCGAAACTTGCCAACGATTTAAACAACGATTTCCCGAAAACGTAGTCAACCAAGGAATCACTGATCAGAAAATCTTAATAAACGAATCCACCCTTGTACCTTTCAACGTCGCCGACCCACACAAGGTATATATTTGCAACATCGACATTGAATTCGACGGATTACTGGGTTCAGATTTCCTTGAACATTATAACTGCGTTATAGACTTTAACAGCAAACAACTTGTGACTAATTTTAAAACTTTACCTCTCTACAAAGTTACGGATGATACTGTCATGCGTACTGAGAACCCTTCAACTTTCAATAACTGCATCCCTGTTAATACAATCTCTATAGAACCCCGAACAGAACAAATATGTAAATTAAAATGTGATCTCACTAATACGGAGGCTTTCCTATCATCCGCCGAAATAGAAAAAGTTTATCTTCCCCGTGCCCTTGTTAAAATTAATGAAAAAGGCGAATTTCTTACTTCAGTTTTAAATGCAAATGCTATCCCCAAAACTGTTAATTTCGACAATTTGGAACTCGAACCGATAACCAATTTTTCCGTAAACATTCTTTCCGAAAATTACTCACAAAACTTAACCCAGCCTGATAGACAAACTACAATTATGGAACAACTTCGTTTAGAACATCTGAACGATGAGGAAGCCGAACTTATTTCTCAACTTTGCCTCGAATATTCCGACATATTCTATTTAGAAGGTGACCAACTGACCTTTACAAACGAAATCAAACATTCGATAGACACTAATAACGCAAAACCCTCTTTCACAAAGTCATATCGGTACCCACAAATACACAAACAAGAGGTAAAAAGTCAGATATCGAAGATGCTTGACCAAGGCATTATACGTCCGTCTAATTCGCCATGGTCATCCCCAGTTTGGGTAGTTCCCAAAAAACTAGACGCATCTGGTACCCAAAAATGGCGTGTCGTCGTCGATTATCGTAAACTAAACGAACTTACTTTTGACGACAAATACCCCCTACCGAACATTTCGGATTTACTTGGCCAACTTGGCAAATGCCAATACTTCACCACCCTCGACTTAGCTTCCGGGTTTCACCAAATCGAAATCGATACTAAAGACATCCAAAAAACAGCATTCACAGTTGATAATGGTCATTTTGAATTCGTTAGAATGCCCTTCGGCCTTAAAAACGCTCCATCCACCTTCCAAAGGGTAATGGATAATATTCTTTCAGGTGTTCAAAACGAGAGATGTTTAGTCTATATGGACGACATAATCGTTTATTCTCCGACTATACATGAGCACATAGCCCGACTTTCTGAAGTTTTCAAACGATTGCGAAAAGCTAATCTAAAGATCCAACCCGACAAATGCGAGTTTCTTCGCAAAGAGGTCGCATATCTTGGCCACCTTATAACTCCCGAAGGCGTGAAGCCTAACCCCTCAAAGGTAGATTGTATCTTAAATTTTCCGCAACCAAAAAACCCAAAAGATATCAAGTCCTTCTTAGGGTTAGCTGGTTATTACAGGCGATTCATCCCCAATTTCGCCAAGATTTCGAAACCTTTGACAAAATTACTTCAAAAAGACGCACCTTTCCAGTTCGATTCAGAATGCGTCAAATCTTTTGACGAATTAAAAAGAGCCCTTACTTCTACCCCCATACTCATATACCCTAATTTTGAAGAGCCATTTATTCTTACTACCGACGCCAGTTCATTTGCTATCGGCGCAGTGCTCTCTCAAGGCCCCGTAGGTAAAGATTTACCCATAGCCTATGCCTCCAGAACTCTCTGCAATGCTGAAACTAAGTATTCAACCATAGAACGAGAACTCCTTGCAATAGTGTGGGCGGTTAAACACTTTCGTCCGATAATTTTTGGCCGTAAGTTTTTACTTCTGACCGATCACCGCCCGTTAACTTGGCTGTTTTCTATAAAGGATCCTGGAAGTAGACTTGCAAGATGGCGCCTTAAGCTCGAGGAGTACGACTATCAAATAATTTACAAACCCGGCAAAGTAAATAAAAACGCCGACGCGCTCTCTCGCATTAAAGTTAACAACTTTAATGAATACATATCATTTCAAGCAAACAATCATCTAACACCATTTACAGTACTCCCAACAAACGAAACTGACGATGACTCACAAGAACCCCAGACAAGAAGTCCCATTAATCTCCAACAAATCTCTGAAGAATTTAGAACTTTTGTCGAGCGATATCAAACCGTCTCGCTCATAGATTACGACAAAATTCAATTTTCTAATTGCCAACTCTTAGACCGAGAAAACAAAAACATCCTAGTATTTCCCCAAGGCTCTCTCATGAAAGATTTTCACCATGACATCATCGAAGACATTTTCGAAGAAAATGCTGATTTCCGTACCCCTAGAGTAAATGTCTTTGCTAGCAAAAGTGTCAGAAAAAGACGTTATTACATCGTCCCTCTCCCTTCTGACCCAGAAGTAGTCAACGAAATTCTTTTCGCATCTTTGTATAATAGTAGAGATGTGTTCACTGAAAACCAAGTATTCTGTGTTGAGAATAACATTGAACTGCCCATTTTGGAAATGCTCTCGTTTATCTTTTCCGAAATCGATATCAAATGGAAAGTTTGCCAAAATATTGTCCAAACGGTTGAGAAAGACCAAATACCTATCATTCTCGACCAATTCCATAACGGCAAAAATAATATACACCGAGGTATCAATGAAACTATCCGCAGAATAAAAGGAAAATACAATTGGCAAGGACTGACTAAAGACGTTGACAATTTTATCAAAAACTGTCAAACTTGCCAGAGAGCAAAAGTTTACCGGAAAAATCTCGACAGCCCACTTGTCATTACTGAAACCCCACGGACACCCTTTGAGCGTGTCAACATCGATATCCTAGAAGTCCCAACAAAAAACTACGCATTGACTATCAGGGACGAACTAACAAAATTCTCTCAGGCCTACCCCATAACTGACAAATCCGCAAAAACCGTTGTTAGTACGTTACTACTATATTTCCAACACTTCGGTACCCCATTACGGATACACTGTGATTATGGCAGGGAATTCGACAAGGCTCTGATGAAAGATTTGTGTAAGCTATGTGATATCAAACTGTCCTATTCTAGTGTGGGACATCCCCAGTCGAATGGTTCATTAGAACGATTCCACTCGACCTTACTAGACATGATTAGAATCCACAAATTAGAAAATCCCGACGAACACCCCTTCAACATCCTTCCTTATGCAATCATCGCATACAACAACTCCGCAAACAAAACTCACGGATTCACTCCTTACGAACTTGTTTACGGACATACTTCGAGTAGGACTCCCGAAACTCTATACAACCAACAATCATTGATAACTAAATACATCCGAGATCTCAACAACCGTATCACACACTATTATAAAATCGCTCGTGAAAGAACAGAAGTTCAGAAGCACAAAGCGAAAGCCCGATTCGATAAACATGTTTCCGAAAATCTCCCGAATTATCAAATAGGCGATAAAGTCTATATCAAGGAATCCCAAATCAAGGACAAGCTCCAAAATAAATTCAATGGTCCTTTCGAAATCCTGGAGATTCACAAAAATTCCGCGACATTACTAAATCCAAAAACCAAACAAAAAACTAAAGTAAATTTCGACAGGATGAAACCGTTCTCAGAAAGTTAATTTCTGTTTCAGGTTGTGCCTGCTGTTCGGATCAGCAGTAGCCCAATATCAAGTCGAACCTATAAATAACACATTAGGGATATACTACCACAACGAAGCCCAAATAACCGTTTCTAACAATAAATGGACACTCTTGGTCCACAAAAATATTTCGGCCCTCGAACACGTTTTCACGACAAATAATAGACTTTTACAAACACTTATCGAAACTGTTAACTATAAATCTTTCGCAATGAATTACTTCCGCTCAGATGTACAAACTCATATAAATCTCCTAAACCAAATATCCACCACAATTAAGGACAAATTTATCGAAATAAATATGGACACCAAAAGACCAAAACGCGGCATACTTGATGGCGCAGGTACTCTTTTCAAAGCAATTACCGGAAACTTAGACGCGGATGACGGTAAATATTTTACTGATAGTATCACTAGGCTCAATCAAGGTCAATTACAAATAGAAAATTTACTCAAAAACCAAATCAGTGTAACTACCTCTGTCATTAAAAACTTCAACGAGACCGTCCAAAAACTGCAAATTGACGAAAAACTCTTTAACAGCAATATGAAAAAACTAGAAACTACAATCGGAAAAATTAACGATAAAGTCGGAACGAATCGAAACGAAACTTATGTTGCTCGAATTATGCGAGAAACTAATGGAGAATTACCTTTACTTGGAAGATAGCCTAAATGATGTGCTAAATTCAATTACTTTCGCGCGTCTTCAAATCATACATACATCTATTTTAACGCCGGAACATCTCATTACGGCATTGCAAGAAATATCGCAAAACCTAATAAAAAACAATCTTCCACTACCAATAAAATACTCAAGCATTGGACAATACTTGGAAATTATCGAGTTAGAAGCTTTCCAAACAAACTCTGATCTTATTTTTGTCTTAAGAATTCCATTAGTAGAACAACAACCATATACCCTTTTCCGGTTATACCCTATCCCAATATACGATGACAGAACTGGATTACATCACCTTTTGTCTTTTACTCAAAAGTACCTCGCGAAAAACGCAGACTCTTTAATGTTTATTTCAATCAAGGACTTGAGCGCGTGTAAACCGCTTGCTATCGGAAGAAAATTGTGTCCCGACCTATACGCCTATCCTATAGACTCTAACGCACCGTGCGAGGTGCAACTTCTGAAAAGTATTCAAAATGTGCCGGACAATTGCAGGAGGGCAGTAATTTTTAGTCAGGGTTACAGTGTCCAAAAACTTGAACAGAATATGTGGCTTGTCGTGACCTCCGAAACGTGTTGTGGTGAGTTGCAATCAAAAGAACTCAACAACTTTAACTCTAGTGCGCAACTCCATTCTAAAACTTCAATCGGAGTGTAGTGCCTTTGTAGGTGTTACTAAGGTCCAGGCTGAGTCTGGAAAAGAAGTCTATCACACAGTTACAGTACCTTACAACTGTTGCGATACAGTTCCAGAAAAGGTACAAATTTCCGAGCTGAAACCCTTCGACATAAGCAGCATCAACGTGGAGGAATTGGACGTTGCGAACCATAAGTTAGAACAGTACTCCAGAGACCTAGATGGTCTTATAAATCAGCCTTTCCTAACCAAGAACATCTCTTGGTTTACGTATACGACAATAGCTGTCGTCATGAACATTTCAGCGATCATGATTTTCAACATCATCAAAATGAAAATTGAAGAGCGCCCAAAAACTCAAGAAAATACCGACCAACCGACGACGCCTTCATCGTCTCTAAGAATGCTGCCTAAACTAAGGCCAGTATTAAAACCAAACTCCGATCACAGAGACAACTGTATAAACATTTCATTTACAACAATGTATTTTTTGTATGTTTACCCATATTTTATGTATTACCCTTTTTATTTTATTTACTAACCATTTATCGTTGTTATATTATATAAGTTTGATTTTTGACTTATTATTGACACTAACATATTTTATACTAACAATTTTAATTTCATTTTCGAATTACCTTTGTAATGTTAATACAACCATTTGATATTTCCAAGCGATATTTTGTTACTTACAGATGTTTCATTTTTATTAAAAAGTTGATGTAAAGCCTCAACTTTTCATGTATAAGGGGAGTTGTTATATGAGAAGTGCACTAACTTACAATTTACACGTTAAAGTTACCATAGGTGCTTGATCGGTAATTGACTTCACACAAGTATCATATTACAACTTCCTAGAATTCTTAGAAATCACGTAGACGCTTTGTTCACATGAAAACTGATGACATAGCGTCAGCATTTTTACGTTATAAATGTAACCGAAAACAATTCTCAGTGTTCATTATCTTCATTTAACTTCATACCTATAATATTGTCTTTGTAACTTAAACATATGATTTTTTTGTAATAAATAATTTTTTTAAAAAGTGAATTTAGTGAAACCAAATCTAAAAGTGGCGCAGTCAGTAGGATATTCCAGACGTAATTAGAACAAGAAACATTCTAACTAATTACGGTGGTTTCCTAACCTTCGCGGATACAAAGAACCTACTTGGACACCAACTACCGAGCTCAACAAGGGAACAAGCAGCGGCTAACCAGTGTTCAGTGACGGATAGAACAAGTCCTATGATAGGAATAATCACGAAAGCGTTTAAAAAAAGTTACAATATTTAATAATTGTTGAACAAACAGTTCTATCATTTTCCTATTTTAAATGAACCATCCTAAATATTTACCCAAGAACGAATTTTGAAATTTTATTTTGATAGTTTAAGATATTCTAAATATTTATTTACGTTTATACCTTTATTTAATTTATACTTATTTTAGAACCAGTAACAAAAATTTATTTCTCATATTTTTCTTCATTTTTATTACAATCGCAATTATTTACTTCGCTTTTCCCAAGCTTTGTATTTTCCTAATATTGCATAATCTTGAGTAAAATTACAAAATGCCAGAAACTAGAGCTGTAGCACAAAATGTAGAGCCCTACAAGCTCTCAGAAATTTTCGCCATTATTCCCGAATACGATGGGAACCCAATATTTTTAAACACATTTATCTGTTCTTGCAATACCGCATATAATATGGCATCTGATAATCAACAAGTTCTGTTAATTCTCCACATTAAGAATAAGCTCCGTGGACGAGCGGCTGAACTAGTTAATTCACGTGACCCCAGCCATTTAGCAGATATTCAAAGTCTATTAGAAAACCATTTTGGAGATCCAAGGGATCTCTCCGCCCTTATTCAAGACCTACAAAGAATGAGGCAATTACCCAACGAATCTCCATTGACATTTTCAGCTAGGCTTCAAACACATCAAGCAAAAATGTTATCAGCTGTCAATAAACAAAATTTAACAGTAAAGGAGAAACAGGCCCAGATTGACTTAATTGAGTCAATGGCTCTAACTAGCCTACTTACGGGTCTAGAGCCGAAAATTGGCCAAATTGTGCGAGCCAGTGATCCCAGAGATATCCTGACCGCTATTTCCCGTATTAAAAGAGAATTACAGCTGTCCAATCTGGAAACTCAAAAATTCTCAGTCAACCGAAATGCACCCCAACAGACTCGTAAACCGAATAATGGTCCACCCCCAAAACAATGTTCGTTTTGCAAAAGAATAGGACATTTCAGCAGCGAATGCCTCATCAGAATGAGACAATCCCAGACTAACCAAAATTCTCACTCAAATTACTCGGGCCATCGCCCATATTATCCGAATCAGCCCGCTAATCAACCTACGAATTTTAATAATAGGCCTCAGTTTTCTCACCAACAACAACAACCCTCAACAAGTAGACCAACCCCAACTTCTAGTAATTTCAGGCCAAATCCGAGTTTTTTCAAACAACAACAGAAAACTCATCACTTAAACAACGAACAATTCGATCCGTATGAACATAACTATGATTTTTCTTACAATGAGCAACTGAACTTTCAAACACCAACTGAATATAAAACCGTATCAGACTATTATTACCCTGATACACAAAAACACGACAAATTCGAATATCATTCCAGCGAAAATGTTTGTAATGATAATTATAACCAACAATATGATGAATATTACGATAGCGAACAGTTTTCTTCCCGACAAAATTTTCAGACTACCCCGGTAGAAACAAAACCTCCCGATCACGAGATCTCCGATCTCCAAACACAAATTCAAACGATGAACTTGGACGATTTCAATCCAAACCTAAACTTTCCCGAACAGAATTTTCTGTAAGGCCACTTCTTTCGGTCAATTCGAAAAACCTTTACTACATCACCGACTCTTCCAATACATACAAACTTCTTATTGACACCGGAGCAGGACTGTCAATATTTAAGCCCGAAACTTGCCAACGATTTAAACAACGATTTCCCGAAAACGTAGTCAACCAAGGAATCACTGATCAGAAAATCTTAATAAACGAATCCACCCTTGTACCTTTCAACGTCGCCGACCCACACAAGGTATATATTTGCAACATCGACATTGAATTCGACGGATTACTGGGTTCAGATTTCCTTGAACATTATAACTGCGTTATAGACTTTAACAGCAAACAACTTGTGACTAATTTTAAAACTTTACCTCTCTACAAAGTTACGGATGATACTGTCATGCGTACTGAGAACCCTTCAACTTTCAATAACTGCATCCCTGTTAATACAATCTCTATAGAACCCCGAACAGAACAAATATGTAAATTAAAATGTGATCTCACTAATACGGAGGCTTTCCTATCATCCGCCGAAATAGAAAAAGTTTATCTTCCCCGTGCCCTTGTTAAAATTAATGAAAAAGGCGAATTTCTTACTTCAGTTTTAAATGCAAATGCTATCCCCAAAACTGTTAATTTCGACAATTTGGAACTCGAACCGATAACCAATTTTTCCGTAAACATTCTTTCCGAAAATTACTCACAAAACTTAACCCAGCCTGATAGACAAACTACAATTATGGAACAACTTCGTTTAGAACATCTGAACGATGAGGAAGCCGAACTTATTTCTCAACTTTGCCTCGAATATTCCGACATATTCTATTTAGAAGGTGACCAACTGACCTTTACAAACGAAATCAAACATTCGATAGACACTAATAACGCAAAACCCTCTTTCACAAAGTCATATCGGTACCCACAAATACACAAACAAGAGGTAAAAAGTCAGATATCGAAGATGCTTGACCAAGGCATTATACGTCCGTCTAATTCGCCATGGTCATCCCCAGTTTGGGTAGTTCCCAAAAAACTAGACGCATCTGGTACCCAAAAATGGCGTGTCGTCGTCGATTATCGTAAACTAAACGAACTTACTTTTGACGACAAATACCCCCTACCGAACATTTCGGATTTACTTGGCCAACTTGGCAAATGCCAATACTTCACCACCCTCGACTTAGCTTCCGGGTTTCACCAAATCGAAATCGATACTAAAGACATCCAAAAAACAGCATTCACAGTTGATAATGGTCATTTTGAATTCGTTAGAATGCCCTTCGGCCTTAAAAACGCTCCATCCACCTTCCAAAGGGTAATGGATAATATTCTTTCAGGTGTTCAAAACGAGAGATGTTTAGTCTATATGGACGATATAATCGTTTATTCTCCGACTATACATGAGCACATAGCCCGACTTTCTGAAGTTTTCAAACGATTGCGAAAAGCTAATCTAAAGATCCAACCCGACAAATGCGAGTTTCTTCGCAAAGAGGTCGCATATCTTGGCCACCTTATAACTCCCGAAGGCGTGAAGCCTAACCCCTCAAAGGTAGATTGTATCTTAAATTTTCCGCAACCAAAAAACCCAAAAGATATCAAGTCCTTCTTAGGGTTAGCTGGTTATTACAGGCGATTCATCCCCAATTTCGCCAAGATTTCGAAACCTTTGACAAAATTACTTCAAAAAGACGCACCTTTCCAGTTCGATTCAGAATGCGTCAAATCTTTTGACGAATTAAAAAGAGCCCTTACTTCTACCCCCATACTCATATACCCTAATTTTGAAGAGCCATTTATTCTTACTACCGACGCCAGTTCATTTGCTATCGGCGCAGTGCTCTCTCAAGGCCCCGTAGGTAAAGATTTACCCATAGCCTATGCCTCCAGAACTCTCTGCAATGCTGAAACTAAGTATTCAACCATAGAACGAGAACTCCTTGCAATAGTGTGGGCGGTTAAACACTTTCGTCCGATAATTTTTGGCCGTAAGTTTTTACTTCTGACCGATCACCGCCCGTTAACTTGGCTGTTTTCTATAAAGGATCCTGGAAGTAGACTTGCAAGATGGCGCCTTAAGCTCGAGGAGTACGACTATCAAATAATTTACAAACCCGGCAAAGTAAATAAAAACGCCGACGCGCTCTCTCGCATTAAAGTTAACAACTTTAATGAATACATATCATTTCAAGCAAACAATCATCTAACACCATTTACAGTACTCCCAACAAACGAAACTGACGATGACTCACAAGAACCCCAGACAAGAAGTCCCATTAATCTTCAACAAATCTCTGAAGAATTTAGAACTTTTGTCGAGCGATATCAAACCGTCTCGCTCATAGATTACGACAAAATTCAATTTTCTAATTGCCAACTCTTAGACCGAGAAAACAAAAACATCCTAGTATTTCCCCAAGGCTCTCTCATGAAAGATTTTCACCATGACATCATCGAAGACATTTTCGAAGAAAATGCTGATTTCCGTACCCCTAGAGTAAATGTCTTTGCTAGCAAAAGTGTCAGAAAAAGACGTTATTACATCGTCCCTCTCCCTTCTGACCCAGAAGTAGTCAACGAAATTCTTTTCGCATCTTTGTATAATAGTAGAGATGTGTTCACTGAAAACCAAGTATTCTGTGTTGAGAATAACATTGAACTGCCCATTTTGGAAATGCTCTCGTTTATCTTTTCCGAAATCGATATCAAATGGAAAGTTTGCCAAAATATTGTCCAAACGGTTGAGAAAGACCAAATACCTATCATTCTCGACCAATTCCATAACGGCAAAAATAATATACACCGAGGTATCAATGAAACTATCCGCAGAATAAAAGGAAAATACAATTGGCAAGGACTGACTAAAGACGTTGACAATTTTATCAAAAACTGTCAAACTTGCCAGAGAGCAAAAGTTTACCGGAAAAATCTCGACAGCCCACTTGTCATTACTGAAACCCCACGGACACCCTTTGAGCGTGTCAACATCGATATCCTAGAAGTCCCAACAAAAAACTACGCATTGACTATCAGGGACGAACTAACAAAATTCTCTCAGGCCTACCCCATAACTGACAAATCCGCAAAAACCGTTGTTAGTACGTTACTACTATATTTCCAACACTTCGGTACCCCATTACGGATACACTGTGATTATGGCAGGGAATTCGACAAGGCTCTGATGAAAGATTTGTGTAAGCTATGTGATATCAAACTGTCCTATTCTAGTGTGGGACATCCCCAGTCGAATGGTTCATTAGAACGATTCCACTCGACCTTACTAGACATGATTAGAATCCACAAATTAGAAAATCCCGACGAACACCCCTTCAACATCCTTCCTTATGCAATCATCGCATACAACAACTCCGCAAACAAAACTCACGGATTCACTCCTTACGAACTTGTTTACGGACATACTTCGAGTAGGACTCCCGAAACTCTATACAACCAACAATCATTGATAACTAAATACATCCGAGATCTCAACAACCGTATCACACACTATTATAAAATCGCTCGTGAAAGAACAGAAGTTCAGAAGCACAAAGCGAAAGCCCGATTCGATAAACATGTTTCCGAAAATCTCCCGAATTATCAAATAGGCGATAAAGTCTATATCAAGGAATCCCAAATCAAGGACAAGCTCCAAAATAAATTCAATGGTCCTTTCGAAATCCTGGAGATTCACAAAAATTCCGCGACATTACTAAATCCAAAAACCAAACAAAAAACTAAAGTAAATTTCGACAGGATGAAACCGTTCTCAGAAAGTTAATTTCTGTTTCAGGTTGTGCCTGCTGTTCGGATCAGCAGTAGCCCAATATCAAGTCGAACCTATAAATAACACATTAGGGATATACTACCACAACGAAGCCCAAATAACCGTTTCTAACAATAAATGGACACTCTTGGTCCACAAAAATATTTCGGCCCTCGAACACGTTTTCACGACAAATAATAGACTTTTACAAACACTTATCGAAACTGTTAACTATAAATCTTTCGCAATGAATTACTTCCGCTCAGATGTACAAACTCATATAAATCTCCTAAACCAAATATCCACCACAATTAAGGACAAATTTATCGAAATAAATATGGACACCAAAAGACCAAAACGCGGCATACTTGATGGCGCAGGTACTCTTTTCAAAGCAATTACCGGAAACTTAGACGCGGATGACGGTAAATATTTTACTGATAGTATCACTAGGCTCAATCAAGGTCAATTACAAATAGAAAATTTACTCAAAAACCAAATCAGTGTAACTACCTCTGTCATTAAAAACTTCAACGAGACCGTCCAAAAACTGCAAATTGACGAAAAACTCTTTAACAGCAATATGAAAAAACTAGAAACTACAATCGGAAAAATTAACGATAAAGTCGGAACGAATCGAAACGAAACTTATGTTGCTCGAATTATGCGAGAAACTAATGGAGAATTACCTTTACTTGGAAGATAGCCTAAATGATGTGCTAAATTCAATTACTTTCGCGCGTCTTAAAATCATACATACATCTATTTTAACGCCGGAACATCTCATTACGGCATTGCAAGAAATATCGCAAAACCTAATAAAAAACAATCTTCCACTACCAATAAAATACTCAAGCATTGGACAATACTTGGAAATTATCGAGTTAGAAGCTTTCCAAACAAACTCTGATCTTATTTTTGTCTTAAGAATTCCATTAGTAGAACAACAACCATATACCCTTTTCCGGTTATACCCTATCCCAATATACGATGACAGAACTGGATTACATCACCTTTTGTCTTTTACTCAAAAGTACCTCGCGAAAAACGCAGACTCTTTAATGTTTATTTCAATCAAGGACTTGAGCGCGTGTAAACCGCTTGCTATCGGAAGAAAATTGTGTCCCGACCTATACGCCTATCCTATAGACTCTAACGCACCGTGCGAGGTGCAACTTCTGAAAAGTATTCAAAATGTGCCGGACAATTGCAGGAGGGCAGTAATTTTTAGTCAGGGTTACAGTGTCCAAAAACTTGAACAGAATATGTGGCTTGTCGTGACCTCCGAAACGTGTTGTGGTGAGTTGCAATCAAAAGAACTCAACAACTTTAACTCTAGTGCGCAACTCCATTCTAAAACTTCAATCGGAGTGTAGTGCCTTTGTAGGTGTTACTAAGGTCCAGGCTGAGTCTGGAAAAGAAGTCTATCACACAGTTACAGTACCTTACAACTGTTGCGATACAGTTCCAGAAAAGGTACAAATTTCCGAGCTGAAACCCTTCGACATAAGCAGCATCAACGTGGAGGAATTGGACGTTGCGAACCATAAGTTAGAACAGTACTCCAGAGACCTAGATGGTCTTATAAATCAGCCTTTCCTAACCAAGAACATCTCTTGGTTTACGTATACGACAATAGCTGTCGTCATGAACATTTCAGCGATCATGATTTTCAACATCATCAAAATGAAAATTGAAGAGCGCCCAAAAACTCAAGAAAATACCGACCAACCGACGACGCCTTCATCGTCTCTAAGAATGCTGCCTAAACTAAGGCCAGTATTAAAACCAAACTCCGATCACAGAGACAACTGTATAAACATTTCATTTACAACAATGTATTTTTTGTATGTTTACCCATATTTTATGTATTACCCTTTTTATTTTATTTACTAACCATTTATCGTTGTTATATTATATAAGTTTGATTTATGACTTATTATTGACACTAACATATTTTATACTAACAATTTTAATTTCATTTTCGAATTACCTTTGTAATGTTAATACAACCATTTGATATTTCCAAGCGATATTTTGTTACTTACAGATGTTTCATTTTTATTAAAAAGTTGATGTAAAGCCTCAACTTTTCATGTATAAGGGGAGTTGTTATATGAGAAGTGCACTAACTTACAATTTACACGTTAAAGTTACCATAGGTGCTTGATCGGTAATTGACTTCACACAAGTATCATATTACAACTTCCTAGAATTCTTAGAAATCACGTAGACGCTTTGTTCACATGAAAACTGATGACATAGCGTCAGCATTTTTACGTTATAAATGTAACCGAAAACAATTCTCAGTGTTCATTATCTTCATTTAACTTCATACCTATAATATTGTCTTTGTAACTTAAACATATGATTTTTTTGTAATAAATAATTTTTTTAAAAAGTGAATTTAGTGAAACCAAATCTAATATATATATATATATATATATATATATATATATATGATAGTGAAATTATATATACTAGCTGTCGCCCAGTGGTCGAAATTCGACCAATTGTGTCAATATCTCTGGCAGGTTAAGTAACATGAAAATTTTATCGTGACATTCTATCCTAGGACTTTAGGGAGAACAGCAATTACACAGAACAGATCCAGATTCGGAACCTCTGTGTGATAATTTCCTCGAAAATCCTAGATGTCGGTCTTACATCTCGCTTCTACAAATTAGTAACGAAATTCAAGTTTTTTCAGATATAATTCATAGAACTTTATTTGTGTTCAAATTCGTAATTCTTAATTTAATATGACAACAATTCAACTGCTAATGGGCTACCCTACATATTTATTTTTTCTAACACCCCTGTATAGCTATAATTGCACTCAATTCTCTAACATTTATTAAAATCCTCATTATAATAATTCCATCTCATTATATATTTCCACCACCCTGTATATGCAAATGCTTATGGACCACGCATAATATTTTTTAACATTTTTCAACCACCGGGTAAACCATTCTGTATATGCCACTGCCTATGACCCACCATATTTACTCTTTTTGTTTATGAAATTTTTAATTATCTTCTGTAACTATAATTCTACTCCGACCTATATTTCAATCATTATATATATGGAACTCTTCGTGGTCTACTCTATAAATCATTTCCTATTCTAACATTTTTTATCACCATCCTGTATATCTATAATTCCTCTTACCCTATATTTCATATTAACTATATATACAACTGCTTATGGGTTACGAAATGTTGCATTTCCATTTCCGCCACCCTGTATATGCATCTATGTATAACATTTTTTGCACCACCCTGTATAACTGTAATTTTACTGCACCTTCTATTCCAATAACCCTGTAAATTCAACCGCTAATGGGCTTCCCTATATAATTATTTTATTAGTTATAATTGCACTCTACTCTATATTTTAAACACCCTAAATATACAACTGCTTATGTGCCACCCATTAAAAAAATTATTTCTAACATATCTGGAATCGCCCTGTATAATTATGATATTCAACGATTACTTTACCCACTAAACAATAACAACGCTTGCATGCCACCTCCAGAAGTACATGCTCTAAGTATATAATAGCATTGGTCTGTCTATATATAATTACTCTATGGTTTGAGTCGGGCCAGCGGCACATTCAGTTGTTTGGCGTTGACATTTTATGAACGTATTAATTCTACACTGAAGGTCGTCAGTAGCTACTAAACAAAACATAAATGGAGAAAATCGGTTGAGAAACAGAGGAGAAAATGGTACCTAATCGTTTTGTCTTAGCCTATATATATATATATATATTATTATATATATATATATATATATATATATATATGCTTACGACTATTGACCCAGATTATTACTATGAGATACGTATGTAGTCTTGGGATGTAGAGGCCAGGTGCAAATTAAAACAATTTAATCATTAGATTACAACGTTTCGGGGTTTAATATTACTTAATAATTTACCCCTTCATCAGGTAATGTGATTGTATGCCTTTTCACACAGTGGAGTTTACAGATTCTATTACTATTTGTCATTTAAACAGAAAACTGCTCTAGAAATTCTTATCCTGATTAAAATATAAAATACTATATACTACAAAATATGTTATTATATATAAATTTTTGGTAGTCATGTTGACAACTGACAACACAAGTTGACATAAAACATAAATACAGATTATACCATAGAATAACATAAATCGTTCTTAGTAGTTTTTATGTATACCGTCAGAGATATTAACTAGAGAAATCTATAATAACATTTAAACTTTATATACAGATTGATGCCTGCAGTAATTAATGCGAAATCGGTATAGTTCGCCCTGCAATAGTAAAATTACTTAACAATTTATCTACATACATATTCCGATATCTACACCATGTATGAACCGTACACTACACTCAAATAGAACACATACACGTCTAAACACTTTAAAAAGATTTAAAACAAATGATAATACATTTGGACTACGTTGCTAGCTTTCAGTGTTCTCCTGCCAATGGTTATGTGGAGTGTAAGGCCTGTCAGGTGTCTGCTACCAGGCCCGGTTTATATCTTCTTTTGTCTATCTGGATCAAATGCGAGTATATGGAACTCAGATTTTGTATATCTGTTCTCGCATTAAGGACATTATCTTCTTGGGCTATCTTCCACATTTCCAGGAAAGTTCTTTTTTATGATTTTTTTCCATGTCCAACACACTAATATTATCGAAATCTGGCTTGTGTTCTACTATATTGGAGTGAGCAGCCAAAGCACAGGTGTTGTGGCCTTTCTTAATATTGCTTTTACGTAGGCTGACTCGTTGGCTGACTTTAGTTTTCTAGTTCCAATATAGCTTGCATCACACTCCAGGCATGGAATTCTATACACTACATTAGACTTCTTTATTTCTGGGTCAGTGTCTTTGGTTTTAGTGAAGATTTTCCTTATTGGCTTTACATTTGAGGTTGTTATCTTGTTAAGGTCCTTTGGTATCACTTCCTTTAGTTTTTTGGTTAGTGATCCTGCATATGGAATTGTTATGAAATTATGAGCCTGTTCTTCTGTTGATGAGCCACCTGTCTGAGTTGTATTACTGTTGTCAAGGTTCGTTAGAGTATTTGGATTATTGTATAGGATTTTGCGTAATAATGCTCTTGGGTATCCATTCTGGACTAACAACTTCTCCAAGATTATTAAATTTTTCTGTTTAAATGTTTCATGTGAGATCTTCCATACTCTAGTCTTAATATTGTGGATAATGTTCATTTTTACCTTGAGTGGGTGGTATGACATAAAGTGTATGTATCTACCTGATGCATAGTTTTTTTGATGCCAATCTGTCATAAGTTTCCCCTCTTGGCGTATAACTAACATGTCCAAAAACGCAATCCTGTTATTATACTCTTTTTCAATTATGAACTGTAACTTAGGATGGAACTGGTTCAGTAAGTTGAGGCATTGGTCAGCTTCTTCTTCAACTATGGGTAGAAGCAAGTCATCTACAAACTTTTTACAAAAAGGGACTTCACAAGGAAATCTCGACAATGACTTGTCCAAGGCATGATCTATACAGAATTGAGCTAATATTGGAGACAGTGTGCTGCCCATTGGGCTACCATCCTTCTGTAAATGGAATGTCTCCTTAAAAGTAAATACTGTTGATTCATACATGAATATATATATATATATATATATATATATATATATATATATATATATTCAACTACTGATATATAATTATTATTTTGTCTGTATGTATATGTATGTAGTCTTTGTGTTAGTTGATCATAACAGTCTATGACTGAACCAAAACAGTGATGAACAAATACTTATCAAAAAATCTCTGTAAAATTTGCACTAAGAAATGATGAATTAATTAGTTATTGTATATATATATATATATATATATATATATATATATATATATATATATATCAATATAATTCCGACCGCTGCATCTGTGTTAAACGATATTTGCAGCGCGCATTCTGAAAATCTCTTATAGTCATTTCAAACAACTTAATTAGGGTTCCGTATATACAATATACGGATACCCTTATAATATCACTCAGGATTTCTGCCTCTGTCATATCACAGCAATTTTCTCCTAAACTACTGGACGGAAGAGGTTGGAATTTTGCATCAATGTATAGTTTGGTGACCCGATCAGGAATACATATCCTAAAAGAAGAAATTTTGATTTTAGGGGTACTTTTGGGGAGAAAAACTAAAAAAATCGACCGTTCCCCCCTGATACTCTGTATATAGTAAGGATATACTACCACAACGGAGCCCAAATAACCGTTTCTAACAATAAATGGACACTTTTAGTCCATAAAAATGTTTCAGCCCTCGAACACGTTTTCACTAGAGACCATTTCGAAACTTCTAACCTTAAATATTTCGCAATGAGTTATTTCCGCTCCGATGTACAAACAGATATAAATCTTCTAAACCAAATGTCTACAACAATTAAAAACAAATCTACTGAAATATATATGAACACCAAATGATCAAAACGCCGCACATTTGATGGTACTCTTTTTAAAGCAATTATTGGAAACTCAGACGAGACTGACAGGAAGTACGTTACTGATATATGCAGAGCAAGAGGTAAACTTAATGTGGGCAAAATACATCTCGCGAAGCACTCTGATGGTGCAAGAAGAAGGGACTATAAAATCAAAAATCATTTGAAATTGAGATTCGGGGCCCTTTGCCCCGGGAGGTCCTTAGCCCCGCGAGGACGTGGGCGGTACGAGACCCTTTACCCCGCTAGGCTAAGGACCTCCCGGGGCAAAGGGCCTCGAATCTCAATTTCAAATGATTTTTGATTTTATAGTCCCTTCTTCTTGCACCATCAGAGGGCTTCGCGAGATGTATTTTGCCCATATTAAGTTTACCTCTTGCTCTGCATATATCAGTAACGTACTTCCTGTCAGTCTCTTCTGAGTTTCCAATAATTGCTTTAAAAAGAGTACCATCAAATGTGCGGCGTTTTGATCATTTGGTGTTCATATATATTTCAGTAGATTTGTTTTAATTGTTGTAGACATTTGGTTTAGAAGATTTATATCTGTTTGTACATCGGAGCGGAAATAATTCATTGCGAAATATTTAAGGTTAGAAGTTTCGAAATGGTCTCTAGTGAAAACGTGTTCGAGGGCTGAAACATTTTTATGGACTAAAAGTGTCCATTTATTGTTAGAAAGGGTTATTTGGGCTCTGTTGTGGTAGTATATCCCTACTATATACAGAGGATCAGGGGAGGAACGGTCGATTTTTTTAGTTTCTCTCCCCAAAAGTACCCCTAAAATCAAAATTTCTTCTTTTAGGATATGTATTCCTGATCGGGTCACCAAACTATACATTGATGCCAAATTCCAACCTCTTCCGTCCAGTAGTTTAGGAGAAAATTGCTGTGATATGACAGAGGCAGAAATCCTGATATATATATATATATATGCAGGACGCATACTATGGAGACACATTTTTTAGGCAAGGCATACATTGGGGACATCTGCATGCTTTGAGGACTGGTCCCAAACTATGTTTGTGTAAAAGGCATGCTTTGGGGACATTTTAAAATTTATATCTACAGCATATTTTGAGCCCAAAGTGAATTTCTATAGTATCCAATAGATGGTGTTATGGTACACATTTTGGGTATATTGCGATATATAAACTGTCCCCAAATTATGTTGAAAGGTTTATATATAAATGAGTTTATATATCGGATTTGTGTCTAAAGCATAGTTTAGGACAGTCATTTTTTTACATTGCATGTGTTTGAAAACGTGAAATAAGCCATCCAGCAGACATTTGTTATACATAGAAACAACGTAATAGTAGTCGCTTATGCTTTGAAGTTTTTATATTGTTTTTGTATAGTTCTTGGTAGTGACATATTTATTTAAGATATTATCGTTTAATGATCCAAGGATATATATATAGTATAATTTCATTTGTGTTTTCGATTAAAGAAACACGTAAGACTAAAGCAGAGAAATTATTTAGTGGCGATATATGAAGTTTGGAGTTTTAAGACATGACTTAACGGTCTCAGTTGCACATTTAATAATTATTATTATTCTTACGGAGTTTGATACTCGGCTAATGGTTCAGATGTGGATTGGGTAATATTGACACATTTTATGGGTGGTATACTGTAAATTTATAGATTTTCCCAACTGTTAAAAAATATATTAAACTTAAATTAATTCAATATATAAGGATTCAGTGGTTGATATTGGAAAGCGTACGTATAACTTGTTGGTAGTCAGAAGAAGAATTAAATTCTTGGAATACATTTATTTCGGCTGAGTGTAAGAATTACTGATGGCCGTTTTTAAGTGTTGGTATATTAATTCATAGAAATATCTCACTTTCGAAGCTGATTAATACTTTAAACGATAAAATCGTTTGCTAGCAATATAAGGATGTTCCTTTCACGTTATTCAATATCATACGCTGGGTAGAGGAATTACTTGAACCTTTATAATGAATATGGGAGTTTCCGGTTTTGCAGTTTTATTTATGTGAAATTTATATCAAAGTTGAAAAAAGCAATTTGTTGCATTTTTGCATCAAATAATTGTTATTCAACAGGGTGGTACATGAAATATTTGTTTGACAAAATTCTACAAATAAAAAATACAGTGGTGTTCTTAATTGAAATTATCGAAAAAATCGCTAAATAGGTCTTGACTGAGCATTTATCGGTAGACTTTGAAATGTTGAAGTAATGTAGTTTTGAAAATGTGTTAGTCTATTTAGGTAGAATAAAATTAAACTTATGTTTCATCGGTTGATTAAAATGCAGGATTTTCTATAAAACATTGGGTTCGTAATTTGAATTAATTGATTAATTAAACGTTACCTAAGATTGAGTGTGGTGCAGTTTAGTGGGGATATATGAAGTTTGAAGCTGTAACAACTGACTATTATCTATCTTAATTGCACATGTATCCATAAAGATTGAAAACATTATTAAGGGTTGAGATTTGAATTTGGTAATATGTTCACAAATAGTGTACAGTAAATAAATGGTTTTACGGAATTCTTAAAAATGTCGTTTACAGAATCTAAATTCTTTGAATACAAGGGAAATAAAGTTTTTTGGTGGGTACCTATCTGGATTTATATTTTATTTTTGAGGATGATTGTGGAAATCGAATAGGATATGTTCAATTTCACAAGAATAATTACATTTTTACAATTCATTTCTTTAAACTGATAATAAGTATAATCTCGCCCATGGCTGATGTTGCTCTAGGCTTATATTGATTAATAATTTAAACTGTAAAATCTTAGACGTGTAATTTGAGCATGTATCACTAACGTTTTTCTATATTTTATGTAGGCTAGAGAAATTCTTCAAATAAAAAATCTGGTGGTATTCTTAAATAAACGTAATATTTTAGATAACTATTTTCAGGGTTTTGTGGAGCTTGGTAAAGTTTAACAAACATATGAAATATTCCAGATTATTTTTATGTGAGGTCGGAACAGTTTCTTCTTGGGAAAGTTCTGTAAATAGGTCTTAATTGAACAATTTGTCAGCAGATTTGGCAATTTTAAAGTGTTTTTTTATTGTAGTTTTGACATTTTATTAGTCCATTAAAGAATAATTAAACTTTGGCTTAACAAGTTGATTAAAATTTGGTTCGATTGTTGGGTGTCAAAATTTGGAACTTTCTTAATAACACTAGCCTGGTAATTTTATCCAATTGATCAGTTAAACGTTACCCACGTTTGGGGTGGTGTAAATAGTTTAGGGGGATATATGAAGTTTGATGCTGTAACATGTTATATTTATAAAGTTTGAAAATTTTACTAAGAGTTGAGACCTGAATTCGGTACTATTGTCATATATTGTAGGTGGTGTTCCGTAAAATTATATTATCTGTTTTTTTTCAATATTCTTAAACATTTCGTTTGTAGGACGTAAACTCTTTCAATATTAAGCGAATGGAAGTAGTTTTGTCGGTACCCATGACGAAAAGCATATTTCAATTTTGGTGAATGATTGTGTAAATCATATATGATATTCTTAATTTCACAAGAATAATTAAATTTTTACAATCCATTTCTTATAACTGAGAATAAGTATGATCCTGTAGACAGCTAATTTTTACCTATGTTCGTATGTTGATTAAAAATTCTAACGGTAAAATCGTTAAGTAACGATATTATGATGTATCATTCACGTTAGTGGATATTCTGTGTTGGATAGAGGAATTGCATGAACCACTACCAAAACTCGGTTTTGCTGTAATTTTCTTTTCAAACATATGGCAGAATAGCTAAAGAAATTTTCAAAGCTATTATTGTTCCTAAATAGGAAGCTTTTTGGTGACATAATTTGAAATGCTTGTATAATGAACTTCTGTAACTAAAAAATATAGTAGTACTCTTAGTTGAATGTAATAAATTCTTATTTTGGGGATGTGTGGTGCTCCATAATATTAATATATAAGTATATAACATTTTCAGTAAACTTGTATGTGTAAGTCGGAAGAATGCCGTAAAATTTCTGTTAATTTGAACAATTTGAACATTTATCGGCTGACTCGGAAATGTTGAAGTGTTTTTAGTGTAATTTCGAAATTTTGTTGGTCTATTAATTGAAGGATTAACATTTGGTTTCACGGGTTGATTTAAATATGTTTAGATTTGAAGACGAGAGATGTAAAGACCAACATCTAGTTTTTCGGGGAAAATAGCACATAGAGGTTCCGAATCTGGAACCGTTCCATGTAGTTGCTGTTACCCGTAATTCCTAGGTTAGCATGTCGCGATTAAATTTTCAGGTTAACTTCACCTATCAGAGATATTGAAACTCTCTTCGAGGTGTCATTCTTTTGTACGCAAGACAATATATATACTGTATATGGTTTCTGGTTACGGAATCTTCATCAGTTGCGCTTCCCATACTTTAATGTCCTCTCGAATACTTCTTTATGCATTTGATACATTTCGTTAAATTTAAAGACGCGAAATGTAAAGACCGACATCTAGGATTTGTGTGTCTCTATACAAGGCCCTTGACTCCTATTATACCTACAGCAAAGGTTAAATAGGAAAAGTTTTAGAGAAAACCTAGTGCATTGAATACCTTGCTTCAGATTTACAATCGGTCAATTGGTTTTGGAGATAACCGGCAAAAAACGAAAATAGCGGATTTCGTTTTTCGCCGGGAAATCTGACAGGTTAATTTGATCACTGTCAAGATGTGACATTATTTGAATACATTTTCTTAATCGAATAAGATGGCATTTGTCACATGTCTCAATAGTTTTTTGTCATTCCGCAAACTTTCCATTTTTCTTATGGCCTCCATATTAGATTTTTTAATTTTTGAAATAGCGTAAACTTTCCAGTCTAGTAAAACACCACAAGTGCATTAAAGATTTCAGTGTCAACAAAATATCACACATCAGGATTAATAAAAAATAGCCCCATTATGCAATAGTTTAAAATCTAATTAAGTTCTTAACTGCTTCGTAACTAGGTATTAATTTAGAGAAATGCAAATTGGCGTCCATTTACATAGGGACAATTTTGACAATTGGTGACTGTTTTTCGTACAACTTCACAAGTGTATTTCCGGCAATACTATTTATAAATGTATCTGAAATTCTATGTTACAGGTAAGTTAGATTAAATTACCAACGATCCCACACCAAAAGTTACTTCCAAATGTAGTCTATACACATCTCTTTGCCAATTCGTGAGGATTTTCCATATCACATTGATATTGATATTGTGCTGATTACAACCTTCACAATTCGTAAATCAACTCTCATAGGACCACAAGATATAATTTACATAAATGAGATATTCATTACTCTTTCTAATATACCACTCATAGAAACGCATTCGTCTTGGAAAATCAGTTTCCTTAAATCCTTGAACTATTTTGGGTTTGTATGGATGGTACTTATTCTTTTTATCACTCTCTTTACCGTTGATTTTGAAACATGAAATTGCCGTTCAACAGTTCTTACCTAGGTATTAGGCTTTCGTAAAATACTTCTGTTTCGATTTTCTTTTTCAATATTGTTTCGGCTTCTATATTGTTCACAAGATTAATTAAATTAACTAGGATTTTTTTGAAGTGGGCTTTATGAGGCTGTCGTCGTTCAGAATACATCTCTAAATACCTTGTTGAGGTAATGTCGGTGTTTGTATTTAATGTAAGTACAGCGCTAGCATGTCAAACTTTTCTTCATTTGAATAGAGAATCCGGCTATTTTTAACAGGTTTCGATAATTTAATAATCATATTTATGATTTTAATCAGAGAAAAATGTATTACTTACTAAAAAACAACTTTCACACTTTGAATATTTTAACATCAGTCAGATGTGTTATAGAAGGCGATACAATATTGAAAATAAAACTGGAGATAGAAACATTTTACAAGTTGTCAACGAAAACTCTAGTACATTGGTAAGATCTGTTGAAAGGGAAATTCCTGTGTCACAATAAACAATACAGAGAGTGTTAAGAAACAATAAGTACCAAAAACACATAATAGATCCACAACCTAATGAAACTAATTTTCAAGACAAATGCATTTCATTTGTCTTGAAAGTTAGTTTCCTTAAGTAATAAAAATTCGGATTTTGTAAATCATATCTTGTAGTACGATGAGAGTAGGTTTACGAATTATAGAATATTAATAAGCACAATACTCATAATTGGGATGTTGAAAACCCCCACAAAGTGGCAGAGAGATGTTTATAGACCAAAGTTGGAAGTAACGTTTGGTGTTATGTGTGTTAAGCTAGCAGAGTCATTTCTTAACGCCCAAATGGGACCTACTCCAGAATTTATTGCTGATTTATTACGCAAAAATTTAGACTAAAGTTAGCATAGCCATATCAATATATCCGGAACAAACGTCCTTATCAGTATTTTAATGCTAATTAATTGCTATCGAATGACACTAGAGCAAATTACCAAACAATACCCCTACTCAATTTCTCACCCCCTGACAATTAACAAAAAATTGTATTTAAATATTTTTCGTTGTTAAAATGAGTATAATTTTAATTGCTAACTAATTGCTGAAGGTCTACCTTTGTTACGATTTTATGGCTTCAACCCCTTGCGAGAAACTGTGGCTATGCCATCTTTAGACTAAAGTTAGTATAGCCCCATCTATATCTTTGAAACGAAGGGCGCAATCGGTATGGTGTTGGGTGCGTATTTTATTGCTAATTAATTGCTATCAAATAGTACTAGAGCAAATACTTAGAAACTACCTCTTTATTCCCTACTCAATTTATTACCCCTTAACAATTAACAAAAATATTTATTTCAATGTTTTTCTTTGTTAAAATCAGTAGAGTTTTAATTGCTAATTAATTGCTAAAGTTCTACCCTCGTTACTATATCATTCGTTCAACCCTTTCCGTGAAACTGGCTATGCCAACTTTAGACTAAAGTTACCATCGCCATATCTATCGGGGTGATCTTGAAGGCGTATTTTATTGCTAATTAATTGCTATTGTATGGCACCAGAGCAGTAACTCAGTAACTCTACCCCTTCAACCCCCACTCAATTTCTCACCACTTGACAATTAACAAAAATATTTATTTCAATGTTTTCGTTGTGAAAATGTGTAAACTTTTAATTGCTAACTAATTGCTCAAGGTCTACCTCTGTTACGATTGTATTGATTAAGTTAAGCGCGCCATACTTGTATTTTTAGAGGACATTTGTATGGTTTGTGACCTGGTCTCAGAAACATTATATGTTCAACTTATTATTCAAAGACATCTGTATCTTTTGGGGGACAGGACTCAAAAAAACATTATACATGTACAGATTCAAATAGCTTTGATTCTAGACTGAAAAGATCACTTCATCCGTTGCAGTTTAAAGCCATTTAAGTATTATTCTAAACAAAGTTTCTGATATGAACATAACAACAGGTCTTAATACAGTTTAGACCTTGCTTATTAAGAAATTGATGAGAAAAACATAAACTAATTAAAGGATCCTTCATTCAATCTTACTCATGAAGTTATTACTGCATTTAATGGTATGCAAACGAAAACTCGGAATAATGTTTAACGAAAACTTTTAAAGAAATATTTACATACAAGTTATTATTTGAGGACATTTATGTATCCAAAGTATCATTTGAGGACTGTTACTATCTCATCTCAAATCAACATGAATACTAAGCATACAATCATTAGCTCGCGTTTAAATGAGTTCTGCTAGGTAGGACTATATGGAATGAGATTTTATACATAAAAGGTTGATAAATATACTCTAATATTTATCGGTGAATAATTAGTAAAACATCATTAGTAGAAGTACTGAGATGCAATATATAGTAAAGAAGTAAAAAAGAACAATTAATTTAAATATGTAAAGTATATTTTCAATAATGAAAAAACATCCGACATACTATTAGGAAAGGATGAAAATAATTAAACTTGAGCTCAAACCTTCGGTTTTACAGACCTTTTACAGAAGCAACTATCGACACTGTATGATATATTTTTCAAGCACATAAATTATTCACTGTTATATCAAACAAAGAAGTACAGACTAATTAAGAAATGTATCATTCTTTAAAATTGTTAATATTGGAACCCATGAGAGAAATTGAATGGAATTAATGTTAATTATAAAATAGCGTCTCAAGTAGTTTAATACACTTTTTAAGGAGAAAATTAGGAATATTTATTGTTTATGAACAGTCTTTTGTTATTGTGAATTAATTACCTTTATCATATTTTAATAGTATGTAAGTTCAATTCGGCAACGCTGTTCGTTCGGGGAAACCGAAGAAAGGCTTGAAACGTTCTTGTTATTGTTTTGCAGCGAGTGGATAGTTTTTTGGGTGCAAGGTCCACTAAATTCACCGAATCGGACTCGGATGTTTCGTTTTAACTACTAAAGAAATTGAAAACTTGTGAACAATTTAGTAAATACGTATTTTGATTATCAAATTTTGTTTTCTTCAGCATAGAGTCTGTGAATGTCATTTATAAAGAACTAATATCAATGTAACTATGATTACTTTTATGTTTTTTTGAGCAATAACACCACAACGAAATATAATGAGGTATATTGAAGAAAAACCAAACGTTTCAACGAATGGACTTTGAAACGTTTGGTTTTCCTTGAAATTACTATATTTTTCCAAATATTTCCGGGTCTCGGCCAGACCCTTTTGTCAATGGCACAGAAACTATGGAAAAAGGCTCAATTCTAAAAATTAAAATTAAAATGTATGACAATATTATGTGACGTATGACGTAACTAAGAGAATTTAATTTGATAAAATACAGGTTGCACAGAAACTTCTAAATATCATGTAATAATAACCTTCATTTCACATTGTTAGAATTTGAAAGGGTGATCTTCAGAATTTTATGTGGCACTCCTAGGTGCGAATTTGTTATAAGATTCGCCAAAAAAGCGATCAAAGAATTCTGTTAACTCAGTGATCCCATTAAAATCATAGAGCAAAACCAAGGAAAAACCTTATGAACTATACCGATACTGAGTTTTTAACAACGACAGGACCATTAATTTATCTCAAAGTTTCTTTACCATTGACAAAGGGGTCCGACATAGACCCCGAATCGTTTGGAAAGATACAGTTATTTTAAGTATTGCGGTGTTATTTCCCAAAGAGTGCTTAAACATTAACTACATAACTCACAACTATCCTTCATGAAACAAATATTATCAGAAATACATAACTAGATTAATTTTCGGTTTCAAACCGAATCCTTGATAGTTCTCCCCTTACTACAGGGTACATATATGGTTTGTCACTAACCGTTCGTATACAAACAAAGAATAATATAATACCTACTTAACATTCAACCAAGGTTAGTTTTTTTTATTTGGGTTCACACTCTTCACAATGGATTCTGAAAAATATAGATAAATTAAGTATTTGAAATTGAAGATGTAGATTCTAATAGCAATTGAAGTTGAAACAGATAATTAAATCAAATTCTTCCAATAAAAAAAAACTAACTAGCTGTAAGATTTTTTCCATACCATACTATATTAGTCTATTTGTTGAAATCAATTATTAATTTAAGGAAACAGTTAAAACTATGACATTGTTTTTGACATGTATGACAGATTATCAATTAAAGTAAAATACTTATCGAGAATTGAAAACTAACTTCGTTTTATTTTGAGACACACTGTATCCCATTTCAGTAGAGCTTAGATTTTGCCTTAAATGCGTGTTTTATATCTTTCGGGCTTAAGCAATACAACAAAATTATAAGAAATGAGCAAATCAATTAAAGCCTTTAACTTCAATTAATTAATTTTAGTTTGGTAAAATCATTACTTATATTATTCAGTATATGTATTTTTAACATATTATTTCCTCTATTAAAATACAGATCAATCACGATTAATATTATGTTCGATTGTTTTTGTAAACTTTTAATAATACTGTAAATAATTTAACACAATATGCACGCATTTGTTGACGTAGTGCTGAACTTAATATATTTAACGATAAAATACTACCACTATTCATGTTTCTATGAATATTTTTTATGCACCATGGGCCGACGGAAGAACTGCCTCAAATAATCCTTCTAAGAAATGTTGGTAAATAAACACTCAAATTACAGCATTATCATCAATAGTCTTTCCTATATATTTTTATTTTTAAAATACTTTCAGTAAATTATTAATCATTAAGCAGTTTGCTACACACACAATCTGACGGGGAATAAAAAACTGTAAAAGTTCATTTCCTTAAACAAATTTTCAGAACGTTTTCAAACTCAGACTATACATGGTGAAGATTTTATTTATAATTCTTCAGAAATTGGAAAGTGTTTTATATTTTTTCAGATAAGAAAAAAAACTGTCCCAAATACTTTACATAAAACAATTTATTGAAAGTTAACTACAATTGTCGGAAAATACAAGATGCATAATAAGGTGAATAATGATGAGCCATTATTCATTAGTTATCTTTTAAGTTGAATCCTGTATATCGATAATTTTGACCTATTATTGGGAGAGACACTTAATATTTTTTCGGAGTAATGTAAATTCCCCATATTAGATCGAGTCTTTTACAAGGTGGTCAATCGTTCTGATTTGTATCGGTATATTAACAATAAGTGATTTAACTGTTTTAAAATTTATCTTAATAGTATATATTTTAAATAGCGTTAAATAAATGATGTTTTGGTGTGTCTTGGCACTGTTGAAATTATAATAAAGTTTTTATTTCTTATAGGTATATTCCTACATCGCGTATTGTTTGGTATATTATGTTACTTACATCGATTAATCAATAGCACCATTCGTACACATTGTACCGTTCATTTGAAATAGCATTTTGTTAGATGTATGTAGGCCATTTGTATAGGAAATTTAAAAGCCAGGCTTGGGAGTATCTAAATGAAATTTTTTAAAATAAACTGACTAAAAATAAATAAGAATGGCACAAATTCTAAATTCAATCTTGAATATCGATTATAACAACAAAGTTCCAATTGCAGTAAGGCTCGAGAAAAAATTACCATAAATGGGATTCAGAAAAAATAAGTAGGGTAATGTATAATTTGAGAACATTCATGGATATATATTATTATTCGACAACCATCCTATAATTATATCTATAATTAATAAGTATAGTCTTATTTTCCTAATCATATACAGTCTACTGATTTTAATAACGAAGAACATTGCAATAAATATTTTTGTTACTTGGCAGGGGGTGAGAAATTGAGTGGGTGATGAAGGGATAATTTTTGGGTTTTTGGTCTGGTACCATTCGATAGCAATTAATTAGCAATAAAATACGCCCCATGACCATACCGATAACGACGTTTGTTCCGGAGATATAGATATGGCTATGCTAAATTTAGATTAAAGTTGGCATAACCACAGTATCTCAGAAGGGGTTGAAAAACATTGAAATAAAAATGTTTGTTTTTTGTCAGGGGGTGAGAAATTCAGTAGGAGATGAAGGGGTAGTTTTTGGATATTTGAACTGATGCCATTCGATAGCAATTAATTATCAATAAAACACGCCACCAAAATCACCTCGGTAGCGCTGTTCGTTCCGGAGATATAGAATATGGCTATGCTAACTTTAGTCTAAAGTTGGCTCGCAAGGGGTTGGAGCAATAAAATCGTTACGACGGTAGACCTTAATTAACAATTAAAAGTCTGCTGATTTTAATAGCGAAATACATTGAAATAAATATTTTTGTTACTTTTCAGGGGGTGAGAAATTGAATAGGGGATGAAGTGGTAGTTTTTGGGTTAATGGTCTGGTGCCATTCGATAGCAATTAATTAGCAATAAAATACGCCCCAAGACGATACCCATAACGACGTTTGCTCCGGAGATGTGGATATAGCTATGCTAACTTTAGTCTAAAGTTGGCATAGCCACAGTTTCACGGAAGGGGTTGAAGGAATGAAATCGTAGCGAGGGTAGAATTTCAGCAATTAATTAGCAATTAAAACTCTACTGATTTTAACAACAAAAAACATTGAAATAAATATGTTTGTTATTTGTCAGGGGGTGCGAAATTCAGTAAGGGATGAAGGGGTAGGTTTTGGGTATTCCCCCTGGTACTATTCGTTAGCAATTAATTAGCAATAAAATACGCCACCAAGATCACCTCCCTAGCGCTGTTCGTTCCGGTGATATAGAATATGGCTATGCTAACTTTAGTCTAAAGTTGGCTCGCAACGGGGTGGAGCAATAAATCGTAACGAAGGTAGACCTTCAACAATTAATTAACAATTAAAAGTCTACTGATTTTAATAAGGAAATGCATTGAAATAAATATTTTTGTTACTTGTCAGGGAGTGAGAAATTGAGTAGGGGATTAACGCGTAGGGTTTGTGTATTCACCCTGGTACTATTCGATAGCAATTAATTAGCAATAAAATACGCCCCCAAGATCACCCCGGTAGCACAGTTCGTTCCGGAGATATAGATGTGGATATGCTAACTTTAGTCTAAACTTGGCGTCTCCACAGTTTCTTGGAAGGGGTTGGAGGAATGAAATCGTAATGAGGGTAAAACGTCAGCAATTAATTAGCAATTAAAAGTTTACTGATTTTATACAACACAAAATATTGAAATAATTTTTTTTAGTAATGGTTGGGAGGTGAGAAATTCAGTAGGGGTTGAAGGGGTATTTTTTGGTTATTTGCTCCAGTGCCATTCGATAGCAATTACTTAGCAATAAAATACGCCACTAAGTTCACCTCGGTAGCGTTATTCGTTCCGGAGATATAGAATATGGCTATGCTAACTTTAGTCTAAAGTCAGCTTAGCCACTGTTACTCAGAAGGGGTGGGAGCATTAAATTTAATTTTTGCATAATAAATTAGCAATAAATTCTGGAGTAGGTCCTATTTGGGCGTTATGAAATGACTCTGCTAGCTTAACACACATTTTGGTGTTGCCTCATTGGTAATTTCATCTTACTTACGTTTTTTTAATTGGGTACCCATTATAAATTTATGAATATTTTCTGGACTTATAGGACCATATTTGTTTGACTACAATTCTTTAATGTTATTTTGATACAAACAAGTCATGGCCTTCTTAAAAAAATAAGGCCTAACTTTATGAAGTGTGATATTTCGATGAAACTAAAATTTTGTATGCCCTTGTGAGACATATAAAAAAAGTTGAGGCGGTTTTGCGGGATAACAAAAGACCTTTGAGATATGTGATATATGTCATTTTATTTGTCTTAAAAAAGTGTCACATCTTGACAGCTGTCAAATTAACCGGTTCGGATTTACTGAAGAAAAACATTTTCGGGTTTAGCCGATTATTTTCATAACCAAATGATTGATCGTAAAACCAAAGCCAGATTTTAAATGCACTAAATTTCCTCTAAAATGTTTTCCATTTGACCTTTGCTGTATAGAGAAGGGAATTTAAATATACCTGTCCTCAGAAAAATATAATCAAAAATAAAATATGATTTTGTTAACCGTTATTTTAGATAAAACAACACTATAAATCTTATAATATTGGGAAAATTGGTCAAAATAATGTAAACCTCACATATTTGGATGCACCATAAATTGGAAATAGTTATAAGAAATTACTTTATTATCTAGCCAATGTGACTTTTTAGATGATCTTCTAAAGCTTTATTTCTCATTTTGTCTTTTAGTGTTATGCCTGAATTTTTTTTAATAGAATTGGTATTTCCATGCAGATATATGACGGTAGCTTTCTCACATATGTTTTCAAGAAACATTATATGTCGGTATTCTGTTGTAGCGTTTCTCAGATATGTTCGTGTTGTCCACTTTGAGAAAAATACATTGAAGATCACATATTTCTGTTGAAATTCAACTCTGTACTTATCTAATCATTTCTATAACAATTGCGTTTACTGGTTTACTATTTTTCTTTTCTTCATTGAGTTTTGTTGACTTATTTTGTTAAGAATTTTAAATTTTATTTTAATACACAATAATAAGTTTACCATTTATTTTATTTGTATTTTTGCAATTCCTCTCTTCCTTCTTCAGTTGTTTAATTAGTTTTTTATCTTTGCTTCTGAGCCATGACTGTCTTTCTTGATGATTTTCGAAAAATGATTTCATTTCCTATGGAAGATGTCCTCTAAGATCATTTAAGCGTTTTTTACTTTCATTTCTTTCGTTACAGCTGATGTACTTTACATATTTTAAACAGTATATTTTTTTATTATTAACGTGACGTTGACTTTTGTACTGTGTTACTTTGCTGCATAGCAAGTGCTGATATTACACCTTATTACCTGGTCCATATTAGCGTATTCAGTGTTTCTTCATCTACATAGAGATGGACGTTTCTTATCTGGGTTCGTATATTTACAGTTCCGACAATCATTGATTATTATTTTTCCGCGGATGTTTTCTCCCCTCTGTTTGTTAGCACTACTTTCCTTCTTAATTTTATGTCTCTCAATTTTCGTGGTTTTCGTTTTCATGGAGGTGATTTAGAAACCACGCACCTCACGCGGCTTGTCGAGTTTTCATGTGGGATGAAGAAAGATTAGAAAACAGTCAACAACATTCTCAAGATCCTGTATCGATTACGAGAAGTTTGTTTAAAAATATAACAGTTTCGCACAATACATGAACAGGTTTTGAAAACGAAGAAGGAAGAGTTCGGATATCGTCTAATATTGTTGATAACAACTATGAAAATATTCCGTCTCCTCAAGAAAATATTTCTCTCAAAAAGAAAGACACCTCGGAAGAAGCTAAAATATATTTTAATGCATATCGCCATTTTCGAATATACTGCAACTTATAGACAGTTTAAAATAATAATATTTCACTCTGTTTTTTACTTTACAAGTCAGCCATAGACTAAGTTTCCAAAAATTATTTTAAATACGAAATTATCAATTTTGGACATACTTTGTAAACCCTTACATACAATATTAAACCTTTATCCAATATCCTAAAATTTCTAATATTTCTCATTAGTTTATGAGTTAAATAAAATGAAATTCGTCACGTAACAAATTCATGCGACATTAGATATTATTGAACCTTAATCACAAAGGTTACTCAAACTTTACAAATTACTAAAATGCTATAGGGCATATCTCAAAAACTCCATTCGAAATTATGTTCAAGACAGTTGAATATATCAGCAGTCCCAATACGGCACTCTATGAATATGAATGTTCACAACAGAAAATATTTTCGGAAGGATAGATCTACGTCCACTATCAAAAAACTAGTAAGTACAAAATTTCTAACTATTATTTTAAACTTTTGTGCTTACATGTATTGTAACTTCCCTTACAATTACAGAGATAGCAAATATTTTTGTTTATTATATTTTTTTATCGTGGAATACCCAACTCAATTGTGGTACACAGTGGTACAGATTTAAACTAAAAAGTTGTTTCAAAATTGGCTCTCTTCATAACTTCACATTAACACATCAAACTACCATCAATTCATTGTTATAAAGATTACATTCCATCTCAATTGAACAACTTCCACTTCTAAATAAAACTTTTACAAATACATTGAACGCAAGACAATATATTGTTTCTAATCGAGAGCTTTCATCAGTTTTTAATTTATTTATTTTTTCGCTAAATGTATTCCTACACGCAGGAGTTTTAGGAAAATTGATATCACAGAGTCTAAAATCGGGAGTCATACTGTGTATAACGCCGATTCCCTGTGATTCCTAGGATATAAATCACACGAAAAAATTTGTAGAGGTTTACTAAAACCTTACGATACTAACTATTCGACATTTTTCATTCCACTGAACGCAAGATATTATTGGTACAGTATACTGATCGGTGCCATTTTTGCATATAATCACTCAATCCAGTTAGTAAACTGTTAGTGAAAATGGAAATGCTGTGGAACCTTTACTGTGTCAATGTAAAAACATGGTTTTACACCCTAACACCAAACATTTATTTAAACACTCAACGGTTGGTTTACTCCTTGATGATGACAGATGTGTTTTTACATTTGTTAGTGACAATGTTAGGTAATGCTTTTAAAGCATCAATATTCTCTACCAGAAACTCAATTTTGACTTAATTACTAACAGTGGACAAACTATGCAAAAATTGAGTCAATACTGTATTGAACAGAACATTTTGATAGACTCCATATGGACAACACAAAGCGCTCTTTAAAAAAAGAGTTTTGATGTGGTTCTGATGCTTACTTCTAAATTTAAGGTATATCTGAACTGTAAAATATTTAATATATATCACTGTTCCAAGCTCAAAAAAAGATCCAACATAAACATTAACATAAAAAGTCGTAATATAATAAATGATGACTTTGAAAAACAACATCTGTTTTTGTTGACAATTTACTTTAGTCACAATACAAAATTTAATTATCTACACAATCTTTCAATTCAATTTCAGAGTCCAATAGCCAGTATGGCGGAATTAAATAAACAGATCTTTGCTCATAATCCCCAAGAAGAAAAGAAGATGTCCCATTCAACTGCTTTTAATTAATAATATAAAATTACAAATATCCTTCAATTTCACTAACACTATGAATAATATATCAACGTTTTGATATTCCCATTTTTAGTGTATTTTCATACAAATTTGAAATATTCTGTAATTATTTGTATTTTAATTGTAGGACTAAAATAACAATTAAAAATTACAAAGAAATTCATAATTTGCCATGAAGTTTCTAACGCGATCTATTAGAAAGGGACGTATCATATAAATTTAATATTTATTATATTTCAAACATTCAAATTCAAACATTTACAAGAGAACTTCATAATATCTAATGTTAAAGATTTCGTATTTATTATGGGCTGGAATGCCGAATGCTTTTTTATCACAGTGGCCCGTAGACGATTTTCGAATAATAGCCTTTCACGGAAATATCGGTATAACAAAGCAGAGATGAACTAAACGACCGAAATATTGGCACATTTTTTATATACCAACAGTTTAAAGATTCGGTGAACTAACAAACCAAAACAATTGTTAGAATAGACCTGAAGAATATTATTATGAAGGCGATGTGTGGCTTCTTTAATAATGAATTAGTGCAATAAAGTTATGTAAAAAATATACCTAAACTTATCTATACGACAATGAAATTTGTCACTTTGAAGGATAGTTGCTAACTGTGTATGCGGAAAATCAGCTGGGTATTGAGGATTAATACATTTCAGAGATTCGAAGCAGTCATAAAATATTTTTTTCTACATAAGAAATTACCACTATATATTGTTATATTAAACTTTAATAAGCAAAGAAATGTAATTATTAATAGTATGAATTTATGGTGCGGACACCCATTTAGTCTTGTTCAAATATATTTCATAACATAACATAAAATGTTGTGTATTACAAGAAAACAATAATTTGTTTAGTTTTCTAAAACAGAGAAAATTAAAAATTTGATTTATGCTAGAGATCATTTTAATTTAAATTCAAAACAGAATGTCTTTTTTAGATTTTATTAAGGAAAAATGAATATCTTCATCTAGAAGTTTAGAAATTATGATACTATCTTTTCGAGAGTTTTTAATCCATTGAAGGCAAGACAATATATTGTTTCTAGTCAAGAACTTTCATGTGATTGATAGATCGAATAATTATTTATGTATTTCGCACAAATACCCGAACTTTACATGTTAACGTAAAATAAAAATCGACATCTTGGAGTTTCAGGGAAAACTAGCCAACAGATTAACAGTTAATCTATTTGTTATTTGTTTCTTGTGCTTACTATCCTAGGAAAGGGTAATGGAGTTTTAAATACAGCACTCATTTTAGAATCACTGTGGACTAGTTGTCCCTTAAACTTCTAGATTTTCAATTTTAGTTAAAATGTTAAATTTAGCCTTAAATGCAATATATAAATAATTATTGGAGATTTTAATCGCCGAGGGGAGCGTAACATTTGAAGACTATCGACTGCAATAAGATATTGTCACATAATTGCATTGTGGGTTTTAGTTAACGTATAAATTTGTTTCATGTGACTTCTGTCATATGAATCAGAGGGTAAAAGCATTACACATGGCACGATTTTTTTCTTTTTAGTTTTCTCTAAAACTCCTAATAATTGTGCGTTAAATAGTTAAGCTTGGTTATATGTATGAAAAAACATTAATCATTATTCGAGATTTTAATATGTTGAGGGAAGCGCAGCTGATGAAGTTTTTTCGACCTGAAACAATATATTGTCTTGCGTTCCATGGATTGTATAATGTCCAGAAGATAGTATCAAAAAATAATTACTTAATAGAAAAAGTTGAAAACATATAATGTAATTTAGCATTTGTTGCATTATTAATTGAATTTGTTACTTAAATCATATATTTAATCTATTTATTAATATGTAAAAGGAAATGTTGTACCACTATTTTAAGAAATTTGGGAGAATACTTAAAACATATTTATTTTGTTAACTAAGCCATAGCTTAGTTTAAGAGATTTAATGAAAAAAGTTTTCAACACAATGTCTTTTTTTTAAAGATTACCTAATATATTTCACAGTTTTAGGTGAAAAAAGTCAAAATGTAAATGAGTCAGTTTTGCTTGGTTGTATGTAAAAATTGTCTTTTCCATGTATAATTAGATGATTTAGTTCAGCATTTAAATAATATTTTCATAGTACCCAAAGCTCAAAGATGTTTTTGGTCCTAAAATATTCAACTTTCTTTCTAGTGAGATTAAAGGGTTAAATTCACTTTCAATATTTAAAAAGAAATCCAAACAGTGGATACACTCAATTCAAAGGGTACAAATGCAGGAATATTAAATATTAAAAATATGTACAATTTTTAAAATGTTAATAAAATCGACGTTATAGTAAAACATGTTAAAGTCTGTAAATTAGTTTGTTATTTTAAACTTTGTTTCTTGTAAGCTGAAAGTCGCAAGGTCATTTACCTACGCTAAAGGATTATCCTTCTATGAGATTTTCATTATATTTATTTCAAGTTATGTTTTAATTAGGAGTAAAAACATGATTTTTTATTAATACTAATTTTTGTGTTATAAAAAAGAACTGTATGATGTTTCTTTTTCATGTTGTTTGTATCAAAAATGGAAAAAAAAATATTATGAGAAACAGCCAATTGAGTAATTGCATAAAATGGTAATATAAAGCCAATAATTAGTTCTTACCATCAGTGAAATAAATAGTCATAGTGAAGGATTTTATATTAGTTTTGGTACAAAAAATGTCTCCCTTATTATGTGTCCTGTTTTCAGTAATTAAATTTAGGATTTTTGGAGTTTCCAGTCCCAAATCCCAAAAAATATTACTACGAACTCATCTGATATCTTTGAAAAGGTTGTTAATTTCCACTTTAGTTAACATGCGAATTTAAAGTCATGACCAAAAGTATTTCGTGAATAATAAGAAAACACACAATAATCAAAAATTATCATGATTTCTCGAACTCTCAAGGAATTGTTAGAATCATATAAAAATATCGGATGAAAGGAAATTAAACGAATTATTGAGCGCAATTGAAAAATCAGTTTATCCCTGATTAGATAACCTTTTCAAAATTGGACTAACGATAACTGGCACGATAAACATTTCATCATAGTCATTCTGGCTTTTGGTAGTATAAAGGGTGACCAAGAGTTATCCTCCAAGTAAATCCTGCTGTGGCATCAGACACCTCTGATATTTAACAGTGTCTAGAAGTCACACAAATTTTCGAAAAACACCCCAATAGTGCGTTTTAGATACTATTTAGTATGCATAAGTCATACTGAAATTGACTGAGTAATCCACTTTTTTCAATCTCTCACTAAACCTCATCCTCTCCTAACAGCAGAGTTTAAAAATATATATCAGCATAGCCACAATCTTAGCGACCGCCTCGTATAAAAGTGGAACAATACCGAATTACTGCAGTTCATATGTACAATTTAACTAATTATACTTATTTACTTCACTATATTAATAGGGGCACATAATGAGGTTAATAGTTACTAAATACCTATCTAGATTGAAGGTTACAAATGTAATCTAGTAGTAGTAGTCAAAGACCCGAATGTTTCATTTTCTTAGTGTGCTATCCAGATATGAGGATGGCAAATATGGTAGCAACCCAACGAATCACCATGTTATAGTAAAATAAATGTTGAATGGTTCGTCTGCAAACTTTCAAAGGAAAAATAACTCCAAGATTTTTGTAGTTTGCATGATCATGTCTCTAAGCCTAACCACCCGAGAAAAGAAATATTCTCGGGTGGTTAGGATATTGAAAGCAAGAAGAAAATGAAACGGTATGTTTTTGATAGCTGTGGTATTTTATTAAATAAATGCGTGACAACCTAGGTTTCTGTCTGAAGTTAAAATTGGAAATGTTCATAAGAAACGGCTTAAGCATAAAATTGGTGATGACGCTATAAGCACCAAATTTATATTTAGTGAGGTCTTGAGGCTGTAAAATACAACTGAATAGATATTGATAATTCTATGATATTTTTGTTAAGTGTGAGAAATCGAGTGCCTAGTATCATTATCATTATTCCCTTGAAAATAAACAGTAAATTTTTATTATTATACTATTAATTTAAATCGTTTAGGCATATAGATACTATAAGACTCACATTCCTATTTAGTAGTATCATTGCAGAGCTTTTCACCTCGATAACGCTTAATAATAAGAATTAGTCTATACAACGACAATTTAAACAAAATAGTAATGTAATACGAAATAATAAATTTGTTTATATATTTGCTTCATGTTAAGCAGCAAATTTTAATCGGATTGGAAGTAATGCACCTGCAACTGTACGAAATCGTTATTATTTTGATGAGTCCTCAAACTATATTAAGAGAATGCATATTTTAGGGACAGTCCCCAAATTATCATTTCGTCTATCGCCAGTTTACAAAATGCATGTTTTGGGGACTGTCCTCAAACCCTACGTTAGTTCGATGAGGGCTCAAACAATGCGTTCGTTAACCGAAAGTTATTTTTAATAGAAAAAATTGTTTATATAACAATTGAACTATATAGGGATATATAAAATGTGATTTAGAAGCTTTTCCTGCAATAAAATTTTGGTGTCCCAAACCATGCGTTTTACACATATATATATATATATATATATATATATATATATATATATATATATATATACGATAACTAATTAATTCATCATTTCTTAGTGCAAATTTTACAGAGATTTTTTGATAAGTATTTGTTCATCACTGTTTTGGTTCAGTCATAGACTGTTATGATCAACTAACACAAAGACTACATACATATACATACAGACAAAATAATAATTATATATCAGTAGTTGAATATATATATATATATATATATATATATATATATATATATATATTATATATATTCATGTATGAATCAACAGTATTTTCTTTTAAGGAGACATTCTATTTACAGAAGGATGGTAGCCCAATGGGCAGCACACTGTCTCCAATTCTGTATAGATCATGCCTTGGACATGTCATTGTCGAGATTTCCTTGTGAAGTCCCTTTTTGTAAAAAGTTTGTAGATGACTTGCTTCTACCCATAGTTGAAGAAGAAGCTGACCAATGCCTCAACTTACTGAACCAGTTCCATCCTAAGTTACAGTTCATAATTGAAAAAGAGCATAATAACAGGATTGCGTTTTTGGACATGTTAGTTATACGCCAAGAGGGGAAACTTATGACAGATTGGCATCAAAAAAACTATGCATCAGGTAGATACATACACTTTATGTCATACCACCCACTCAAGGTAAAAATGAACATTATCCACAATATTAAGACTAGAGTATGGAAGATCTCACATGAAACATTTAAACAGAAAAATTTAATAATCTTGGAGAAGTTGTTAGTCCAGAATGGATACCCAAGAGCATTATTACGCAAAATCCTATACAATAATCCAAATACTCTAACGAACCTTGACAACAGTAATACAACTCAGACAGGTGGCTCATCAACAGAAGAACAGGCTCATAATTTCATAACAATTCCATATGCAGGATCACTAACCAAAAAACTAAAGGAAGTGATACCAAAGGACCTTAACAAGATAACAACCTCAAATGTAAAGCCAATAAGGAAAATCTTCACTAAAACCAAAGACACTGACCCAGAAATAAAGAAGTCTAATGTAGTGTATAGAATTCCATGCCTGGAGTGTGATGCAAGCTATATTGGAACTAGAAAACTAAAGTCAGCCAACGAGTCAGCCTACATAAAAGCAATATTAAGAAAGGCCACAACACCTGTGCTTTGGCTGCTCACTCCAATATAGTAGAACACAAGCCAGATTTTGATAATATTAGTGTGTTGGACATGGAAAAAAATCATAAAAAAGAACTTTCCTGGAAATGTGGAGGATAGCCCAAGAAGATAATGTCCTTAATGCGAGAACAGATATACAAAATCTGAGTTCCATATACTCGCATTTGATCCAGATAGACAAAAGAAGATATAAACCGGGCCTGGTAGCAGACACCTGACAGGCCTTACACTCCACATAACCATTGGCAGGAGAACACTGAAAGCTAGCAACGTAGTCCAAATGTATTATCATTTGTTTTAAATCTTTTTAAAGTGTTTAGACGTGTCTGTGTTCTATTTGAGTGTAGTGTACGGTTCATACATGGTGTAGATATCGGAATATGTATGTAGATAAATTGTTAAGTAATTTTACTATTGCAGGGCGAACTATACCGATTTCGCATTAATTACTGCAGCCATCAATCTGTATATAAAGTTTAAATGTTATTATAGATTTCTCTAGTTAATATCTCTGACGGTATACATAAAAACTACTAAGAACGATTTATGTTATTCTATGGTATAATCTGTGTTTATGTTTTATGTCAACTTGTGTTGTCAGTTGTCAACATGACTACCAAAAATTTATATATAATAACATATTTTGTAGTATATAGTATTTTATATTTTAATCAGGATAAGAATTTCTAGAGCAGTTTTCTGTTTAAATGACAAATAGTAATAGAATCTGTAAACTCCACTGTGTGAAAAGGCATACAATCACATTACCTGATGAAGGGGTAAATTATTAAGTAATATTAAACCCCGAAACGTTGTAATCTAATGATTAAATTGTTTTAATTTGCACCTGACCTCTACATCCCAAGACTACATACGTATCTCATAGTAATAATCTGGGTCAATAGTCGTAAGCATATATATATATATATATATATATATATATATATATATATATATATATATATATGATAGTGAAATTATAGTCGCAGTAGAATGATTGTTAATAAAGGTGGGTAAAAAATGTTAATAATGCTATACCTACAAGGGGTAAATGTAAATGCAAAAGATTTCAATATCTGCTTCCTCGAGTCATTTTATGACGAAAATTTCCAATGAATATAAGTCCGCAAACACTTCGTTGGCGATATACAAGATGTTGAAATCTTCAGATTTTTTGCAGTTTTTTTCTTCTGACTACTAAAGTTTTGGAGCATTAATGCCCCTATGAAGTCTTCATATAAAGATAACAGAAACGGCCATGAAAATCTACAGGGCGGTAATTATCTGGGACCATATGTTTTCTTGCCCCTACTAACTTTTTTTCAGTACGCCTCTGGCAACTGATAAAAATTGTGAATGAATCTCTAACGAATTTGCAATCTTTTTCTCTCTTGCGTTTTTTTCGTATCTGCCATTGTTTTCGCAGTTTGTTTCTATGGTAATCTTATTTATTTTATTACTAGGAGCTGTAATATTAATTCCTCTTATTGACAAATCTATTTAAACTCTTTATTAAGTTAATATGATTACAATTATCAAATGTTAAAAATACATTTCAGCCACGTTAACAGCCAGGCTGTGAGACTTTACAATTGGCTCACCAGTTTAACGGGGAGACAACCTAATTTAACTAAGGAAAAACCTAATTATTTCTATGTGTCAATTTAATTTGGGATTCAATAATCTATTAATATCATCTAAAAGAGCAGACGCTAAAACTTTAAAATCAAATAGAGACAGTTATAAATTATACGAATAATAGTTATAATAAAAAATAGCATTAATGCCCCTATGAAGTCTTCATATAAAGATAACAGAAACGGCCATGAAAATCTACAGGGCGGTAATTATCTGGGACCATATGTTTTCTTGCCCCTACTAACTTTTTTTCAGTACGCCTCTGGCAACTGATAAAAATTGTGAATGAATCTCTAACGAATTTGCAATCTTTTTTCTCTCTTGCGTTTTTTTCGTATCTGCCATTGTTTTCGCAGTTTGTTTCTATGGTAATCTTATTTATTTTATTACTAGGAGCTGTAATATTAATTCCTCTTATTGACAAATCTATTTAAACTCTTTATTAAGTTAATATGATTACAATTATCAAATGTTAAAAATACATTTCAGCCACGTTAACAGCCAGGCTGTGAGACTTTACAATTGGCTCACCAGTTTAACGGGGAGACAACCTAATTTAACTAAGGAAAAACCTAATTATTTCTATGTGTCAATTTAATTTGGGATTCAATAATCTATTAATATCATCTAAAAGAGCAGACGCTAAAACTTTAAAATCAAATAGAGACAGTTATAAATTATACGAATAATAGTTATAATAAAAAATAGCATTAATGCCCCTATGAAGTCTTCATATAAAGATAACAGAAACGGCCATGAAAATCTACAGGGCGGTAATTATCTGGGACCATATGTTTTCTTGCCCCTACTAACTTTTTTCAGTACGCCTCTGGCAACTGATAAAAATTGTGAATGAATCTCTAACGAATTTGCAATCTTTTTTCTCTCTTGCGTTTTTTTCGTATCTGCCATTGTTTTCGCAGTTTGTTTCTATGGTAATCTTATTTATTTTATTACTAGGAGCTGTAATATTAATTCCTCTTATTGACAAATCTATTTAAACTCTTTATTAAGTTAATATGATTACAATTATCAAATGTTAAAAATACATTTCAGCCACGTTAACAGCCAGGCTGTGAGACTTCACAATTGGCTCACCAGTTTAACGGGGAGACAACCTAATTTAACTAAGGAAAAACCTAATTATTTCTATGTGTCAATTTAATTTGGGATTCAATAATCTATTAATATCATCTAAAAGAGCAGACGCTAAAACTTTAAAATCAAATAGAGACAGTTATAAATTATACGAATAATAGTTATAATAAAAAATAGTCATTAAGGATGCTCGAAAGCAAAACGTAAATGTGAGGAAAACTTTAAAAACTATTTCAAAAGAATGCATAGTATAATACCTATCTTCTGTTAATATTTGGAGGTCAATCAACTCCACTGCAGTTTTTGAGAATTTTTTTAAATCGCCACTTTATACATGTGCTCTTATGGGATAACGATGTCGATGTTCGATAAACAAGTGATATTACATTTAATAAATGTTAAGAAAGTTACAAAAAACTCCTCAGTCGATAGCTTAAGTTTTACACTTTCATATGAATTAGAAAAAGCCGTCACTTACCCTCTAGTTTATTAGGTAATTAAAATAAGAAACAGAATTTTATCAGATCTCAATGAGTATTCAAACACGAAACTGAAGTGTGACAACAATGCATACCTTGAGGGCTTATTATTGCTTGCATATAATCTGGCCAAACGCGCGGAATTTGAATGTAGCCCCGCGAGCCCGTCAACGGTAGCCCACACCGCCCATGCCTTACGCCGCCTCTGGATATATGGATTATAAATAGGTTCAATCAAGGTCAATTACAATTCGAAAATTTACTGAAAAGCAAATTAATGTTACTACTTCTGACATTAAGAACTTCCATGAGACCGTCCAGAAACTTCAAATTGACGAAAAACTTTTTAACAACAATATGAGAAAAAAAAAAGAAACCGCAATCGGAAAGAATAACGATAAAGTCGGTTATGTTGAACCAAAACTTATGATTTTCGAATTCTGTGAGAAACTAGTGGAGAATTACCTTTATTTGGAAGATAGCCTAGCCTAGTTATACTCTGTATTCTACACGAAGTAGAGACTGAATATAAATCCCTTAATAATATCAGATATGCTTACATCATCGAGCGCGTGCAAGACTCACTAACTACCATAGTCTGGTTAGACGGTGAGGAAAACTTAAGAACAAACCCGAATAAACAGTAAATGAGTGTTTTACTTGTTAGAACGAAAATTTGCGGTACTCAATGCCGCTGCTCGCCTGCCAAAGTGTTAAGTTGAGAACCTACCAAAGAAAAACTCCAACTATTGCAATTATAGAGGAATATCTTTTTTTACAAATTAAAACATAAGGTTAGTCAAAAAGAGGCTTTAATTTTTACACGTTACAACTTAGTGACTTGCAGAGTAGGCAGACTGAGATCTCGAGTTCGATCTAGATTCTGAAACTGGGCCATCATTAATTTTTTTTTAATTGGGACCTGTACTTTTTTGTTACAATATCGATAAAGCATTGAAAGACCAATACATTGGTATATCTTGAGTAAACTTTTATACGACGTTTTGGGAGAAACAATAATCATTAGTGTACAAATTTTTAGGAGTCTTGCATTTTTGCAATATTTACTGTCTTCTATAGAAAAGCAATAAGGCCTTAATATATTTTTTATATAAATAGCTCTTCACTTGCAAAATTAACTTAAACAATTACTTGATAAAATATTCAGTATTTTAGCCTCAATTCAATTCACAAAAAAAAATATAATGTTACAAAATTGATTTTACAGTGGGGAAGAATCTCATGACTATTTGTATGTGCATACCTTATTTATGATTTGTATATTCTGGATCTTTAGATTTACTATGACATAAGCCTACCGAAGGCCGTCTAAAAAAATGATATTTAAAATTAGAAAAATACTTAGAAACCAAATTTGTCATTCGATAGACTTTTACTTTTGCTTACCTACAACTTTCACAAAAAAATGCTTTTACTATAACGTATATTTTAAAAGTCATCAATGAGAAACTTTAATTTTCCTGATTTCACCAATTTGCAAAAAATATAGGTTTTCTTGCCATGGAAAAAATATATTTTTTTAACCTAATGTTAATTGGTTCTTCCAATTCAAATCAAATGTATTGATATTGCAATGATTTATCGATATTGTAACAAAAAAGTACAGGACCGTATTTAAAAAAAATAGTTGATGATGCTCCAGAAGAAACAAAACTTAGCAGTGAAAATTTCGTGTCGCCTTATTGTAGAAAAGTATATGTAAAAAAACCTTTTCCCTTTACTATTTTTCGATATTTTTTCAAATAAAAGTGCTAGAGGCAAAAAACCATTTATAGTTTTTCTTGTTTAAGTTAAGAATGGCAACAGATAGCGTAATTTGGTAGAATAGGCTCTAAAACACGCATTTTTTTCTCCATTTAGTCGAGTTTGTTTCTCTTACCGTTTCATAGATAGGAATATAGATATAAGGTTTAATATTAAATAAAGTAGAAAACTACTAAATTTAAGTCTGAATAAAATCGATGGTGAAGAAAACCTCTGAAATTGCAAGGTCAACACAATAAGATAAAAAGTCCTGACACATTGATAAAAAGATAGGACTCAATGTTGTTTAGGTAAATACTCTTTTTTGGAGACAATTATAATACTCGTGGAATATATTTATGCAGTTGTGATCTTTAATATGATTTTGAGTTGAGTTAACAGACAATAAAACAATTTAAAAAACAAACATTGCTAAGTTTTACCAGTTTTTATTCCAATGATGAAAATATTTACTAGTCAGAAGTAAGAAAGTACAAACTTTACTATTTTCATGACGACACTAAACAAATTACAGGGTTGAAACCAAAGGTATTTTATATATACACGAAATTAAATTAGCCATTGCTAAAAAATATATTCTTGGTAATTTAATTTAATAACAATATATATTTAAATATTAAAACCAGCGGGGGACCCTAGCATGACGAAATTATATACATTTACCTCAGGAATTACAGTCACCCACGTCGTAAATCCCTTGTACGACTCACTACATGGAATACATTTCGAAATATAGGGCATTTCATTTGATATTTGTTATAACTGTGCCCAGTCCACCCTATTCTACCTATAAATGTTTATTTAAGTTTTCATTTAAGTATTCCAGCAATATTGATATGCTGAAAAATAGTTAACATTAACTTATCTATAGAATATATTTCAGTTTATCGTATTCTTTAGAACGCATTGATTGAGGAACTTGAATCTGTTAATTTCAGGTTACTGGAGGAAGATTATATAGAAAAGTAGCAATTCCATGCAGACCTCAAAAAACCTTTTCACTTTTAGCACATGAAGTTCCTGCTGACTTACCCGAAGATGATATCAGAGCAAGCCTTTATCGATACTGCTCAGTGGTTAGTATATTTTTCAATTAAAATAATATTTTTAACTTTTGTATAGAATAAGAAGAGAATTGTAAGTAATACTTTGCATCCGTTTTCCTGTTTATAAGCATCCTTTAAATAATTTTAATAACACTTTCACAAAATATGTCAGCCGAGACTTCATCTAAGATGATAAAAAACGTAGTAATAACAGTATTGAAAGAGAGTACTTGGTATTTTTTAAATTAAATAGTGCAAATTTATTTAATAAGTTTAAGGACCAAAGGGAAGATATCAGGGTAAATATGTGTATAGTAACAATATACTAAATTATAAATATTATTAATAAACATGAACAATTTATTTTCACTTGTTACTTTCTCTAAAAAGCAAAGTTCACTTATCAAGAAATGTTTTAGCCAAAAAATCTCCTGTCTTAACATAATTTAGGATATTATTTTATAATAATTTTTTTGGGTTCAGTTACAAACAATATAAACGTCTTTATTCGCACCAAAATGAATCATAATACTGTTTTTAAATTTATACCAAAAAGAATTATTCATACCGAACAAATGATCACTGAGATGCTATCTACTCAACTTCACTTCTATCATCCGTCAACCTTCCTTTATACGCTTAGTGATTCTAGGCGCTGGCACACGTCGATTTGTAGGTATTTTTAAATGATCATTTTACAACAAAAACTGGAGTGATATAAGTTTGTCAAATTGGCACGACATTATTTTGGACAAGTTCTAAATATTTAGAAATAAAAGGGACCTACGATATGATTTCCAACAATTCCTGTCTAAACAAAACTTTTTCAGGATAATGCGTATGTTTCTCTTTTATTTAGTGAGGATTCTCATTAGACCAGTAGCGACAATTTTGACGACTAACATGCCCGTGAAGTGGAAATGTGCTCTCATCAGAAAACAAAACATCTTGTAATTGGATCACATTATCTAACCTTACCATCATTTGTTCACAGAAATACGTTCTTCTATCGAAACCGTGTTCCGTGAGCTCCTGAGTTGGCTTCATATTATAGGGATGCATTTTACTTTCCTTTAATACTCGAAAAATTGTTGTGTGGCTAACGTTGAACAGTGGGGCTACTTATCAAATTTTGTATTATCACTTAGAGCAAGGGCAGCTACTTTTTTATCTGTCTTACATGACCAAGCTCACGAAACTGCTTTTCTATTTTGCAAATTCTGCCTTGGGATACAGGCGGCAAATTTGGAAAATTAAGCGAGAGACTTCCATTTGTGTCCATGTGTTATCCATAATCCAATAGCACTGATACTGTCATGCAGGCAGACAACAAGATGTTAAGACTATGAGTTTTGACGAAAATAAAGAAAACTGTTTTTTTTTCAAATCAGTAAAAAGGAACGCAGGAATGGTTTTTGCTTACTATCTCAATATCAGGAGCTATATGGGAATTGAGTATTGGGTATAATGTAGCGAATTTGTGAAATAAAATAATTATTTTTTTTATGTTAATTTTTGTAATAAATCTGAAAACACTTAATATTTTCGAAACAGTTAAAGATACATGAATTGTCTAGAATTTTCTGGAGAATCCAAAAAATTAATAATATACAGGTACTTGATTTTAAAATAAGAAAGTTGGTATTGGCCACTGTCACATGACACACCCTATATAATTTTTGTTGAAAAAAGGCGCATTTAAAAATAAGAAACGATGTGTCCTAGCATTTTTCCTTACCAGGCCTCGTTTATGCCTTATAGTATTTATTCCATTTGACTGTTCGAAATCGGTTTTTATACCACCAATCTTTTTTTGTCGGCGTTGTTTATTTGAATGGTTTTTACAGTGTTTATTTGCAAGATTAGTTTTTATTTAACATGATTAATTTTTCTAAGGTTTTCTATTTTGACAGTGTAAAATATAAATATGTTATAATACATGATAATCACGAGTAAATCTTTTGAGAATTTGGGAGCATTACAAACTGTAATTGAGACGGCAAGAATTAAGTAATATCCTAAATCATTCCTTTGGGTTACTGGTTTTAGTAGTTTAACTTGTTTCATTTTTTTCTGTTTTGAACAGAACTGTGAATTATTGCTAACAGTCAAAGAAGTTTCTTTACATTCATACTATCATATTTTATCGCCCTGTTTAATTATTTTAAACCAATGTCAGTGCTTTTACTAAAATTAAATTAAAACATAATGATTTTAGGTAAATTAGATGAAGTTTAACTAGACCAGGATTTTATAAAACTCCCTAGGTATGAATATAGCGATAAAAATTGACTATGATTCAACCTTGTGCACATTTTCCAATAAAAAAAGTGTACTCTCTTCGAGGTGTCATTCCTTTGTACGCAAGACAATATATATTATATATAAATATAATATATATTATTTCTGGTCGGGAACCTTCATCAGTTGCGCTTCCCACAATTGAATGTCCTCTTGAACACTTCTTCATGCATTTGATGCATTTCGTTAAATTTGAAGACGCGAGATGTACGACCGACATCTAGGATTTTCAAGAGAATCAGTACACAGAGGTTCCGAATCTGTCGGTCTTGCATCTCGCGTCTTCAAATTTAACGAAATGCATCAAATGCATAAAGAAGTGTTCGAGAGGACATTCAATTGTGGGAAGCGCAACTGATGAAGGTTCCCGACCAGAAACAATATATATTATATTTATATATAATATATATTGTCTTGCGTACAAAGGAATGACACCTCGAAGAGAGTATTCAATATCTCTGTCAGGTGAAGTAACCTGAAAATTTTATCGTGACATTCTGTCCTAGGAGTTAAGGGAGAACAGCAATTACACGGAACGGCTCCAGATTCGCAACGTCTGTGTACTGATTCTCTTGAAAATCCTAGATGTCGGTCTTACATCTCGCGTCTTCAAAAAAAGTGTGTCTTGACAAGCTGTGAAATGGAATGTATTTATAGATTACCACGAAATGAAAATCATTTCCATATAGAGGATAGTTTCATACTACATGTGAAATCTTTCAGGGGATGCACCTGATGCGAAGGTGGTTTAAATTAGTTTTTGGTTGTTTGGTTATTGTATGAATTTATGTTTTCTCTCTTATTTTCTTTTATTGTCTTCTCAATTATACATTACGAACAACTTACAAACCAGCAGTTCAGCTGGCGCTTATTTTTCTATAATTATGTTAATCAGTTCTCCATTGAAAACATACCTATATTAAAACCACTTAGACGTAATAAAGTAATTAAAGTATATAATTATTTAGGGTTGATAATAGATCTGAGGAAGAAAAAATATGGAGAAGCTGAACCAAGAAATACATTACAAGGTAGTTATCGACATAATAATTGAATAAAAAAGGTATCAGTAAACTGAGTGGATTCAAGATCGATTAATAAAATCACTAGAAAAATGAACAGCCGTGGGACAAACAACTAAAGTTCATAGTTTAATAGATAAACTGGAATTATATATAAGTGAAGTACATCTCGAGATTCAAGTAAACAAATAGAATGCTTAGAAGTTCAGTTGTAAGTAAAATTGAAAATGTAGAAACCAAATCGGCCATATTGAAGACAAAGTACCAATTGAAATGCAGGTCCAAGTGAAATAGAGAGAAGTCTGAAATGACAGGATCAGAGGAATATGCGTAAATGGTTGCTTTGTAAATCCAAAACATGGTTATATCTCGAATGATTCTTCAACGACGACTAACACGTGAAACATGATAATAATTTTCGATTTCTGTACAGAATTGAAAAACATTCTGAGAATAGGTACCTGAAATATTAAACTTCTAAACTCAAGAGAAAAGAAATTAACAATTACCGGCTCTACAAAAAACAAAACAAAAAGGCCAGGCAATGCTAGCCAACTACGTAGTGACCTATGGTGGTGTATGAGACAATATAAGCCACATAAAGCGTGGCCATCCTACTCCATAATAAGTGTCCAATGAAAATTAAATTTAAAAAAACGTCAGTCATATGAGACTCAACTATGGAAGCGAAAGCTTCTTACGAAATATACTTCCCTTTTCTCATTATCTCACTGTTTCTATTTTTCTTTATTTGTGTTTCTCTTAGCAATTTAAATAAATATCAAGTGAACTAAAATAATTGTCACTATTTTGTTACGTTTCAAGGATTAATCCTAATTTGCCATTTTGTGCGGTATTATTTTTAATTTCTCACGTATGAGACTTACTTTTACTTATTACAACGAAAATCAAATATTGTGTAGGTATTCAATATTACTTGGATGTTATATTGGTTTATTTTCTATTTGTTATTGTTTTTCTATAAAATTATTATTCAGAAGTCTTAATGTAAAATGTTTAGTTGATAATATGAAGCTAGTCAATACATAAATTTAATCGCAAGTTTAATGGTGTTCTTATTTCTGATGTCTGACGTATGTCAAGTCTATAATTTAATGTATCGCCAAGAGAGAATTGGAGTTTTTATTAGAACGAACAACAAATTTTGTGGGTATTGTATATTAGTTTATTTTCTATACCTATTGATTTTCTATGAAAGAAGATACTCTTAATATAATACCTAGTCCCTGCTTCTTACACAGAATGTATTGTTGGTCGGTCGGGTAGGGTCGATCAGGTCGGGTCGAAAAAAATTAAATTTAAAGTTATACATTTCATTCCCTTGCTTATCTATTTTCGTATGTACAAGTGTGGGCCTGCGTTAAGAAGTTTGCTCTTCAATAACAAACCCATAATGTAAGTGGAGTAATAGACACGAATATACCAGAGAAAGTTTTCTTGATGATCTTCACCATACAATAAACCAGGTATCATACCAGCAGTTAACAAAGGCTTTAAAGAAGACGTTAGTTTATTTGCTAATAGACTTCTGCAGCACCAACGAAATACGCTTTAATAATATGCAGATTTTTCGTTCCTGAAGATCAATACAAAACACCCTTGTACAAAAATCTATGATCGATTACATTTTAGCTAATGAAGAAATACTTTCCTCATAAATACGTGAGAATACACATTTTAGCAGAAATGGGAAGTGACTATATTCTAATAATATGTAAACTAAAACCCAAAGACTGACAGGAAGAATAAAAATAACGGAATAACGGAATCCGATAGGTAGAAGCGAAATTAAAAGCGACAATTTGCGCGCAGCTAGGGATCCCGATGGGAAAAGAAAAATAAACAAAAGCAGAAAATTCACAAATAAACGTTTAATTTATTATTCTTACATCACGAACCGTATTTTTTAAAAACATTTGTTTTCTATAAAGCACTAATTTATTTATTATTCGGAGTTGACTAGGTACCAGTTGAAGTAAATTATGAACTGAATTTATCTAGAAGAAATTAATACATTGGCATTCTAATAATCAGAACACAAGAGGTAAGAAATGCAGTTTGCTTAATCTATATCTATACTATTATAAATTTGTAGTTGTCTGTTTGTTTGTTTGTTCGGGAATTACGTAAGAACTACTTAACTAATTTTGATGCAAAGCCTATATAGTTTGACTTAAAATCTGGTATGCATTTTATCTTCTTAGATTGGCAGAAACAGTAGATATAGAGAAAAAACTTCCACCAGGTTGTGTAAACACCATTATCCTATCGGATTCACCGCACACACCAAATATTAGATACTTGTATTAACTTAGCTTAAATTCAAAATTCGGAATATGCCAATGTAACTAACATGTTTCAATTTTAAAAAAATCAACTGATATGTCAAGCGTAATGTTACAGGTTGTTTATAATTTTTTTAAAATTTATATTAGGTATACAATGTGGTTGAAATAAGGGGGAGTAGAATTAGTTGTACGGGGTGGTTCAGTAAAGTTATTTTGGGTGGCCAAAAATAGTTGCATATACCAGGTTGCTGAAAAACTGGTGTATTTGAATTATATTTATACAGGATGGGTAACAAAACGTTATATTGTTTCGTTCATAAGTAGTTGCATATACAATATTGTTACGAAATTTACCCAAAGCCGAACCTGTTTCATTTCAGTACGACAACAAACGCTTTGAGATAAAAAATGGTTCTCGAGAAGACTCGGCACCTATAGGAGTGATGATGATGTTTACGAGAATTTTCTATGCTGGTTTTATAAAGGAAGCACGCCACGATCGCGAGTTCAGTTGGCTGTACGAAGCGCTTATATGCAGAATTGTTATTGTGATATTTGAATCAGCTGTTGTATATTCGATGTAAATAAAAGTTCTAGAAAAGTGAAAGTGAATATTAGTTTTATCATTTTAAATTGAACCCACGGACTTTACAACAATTTGGTGTCAGAAGTGGGATTAAGTGCAGTTAAAATCGTAATTTGATTTATGAAAACCTGAAGAATGGAATATATGGACGAAGCTACCAAAAAATAGTCAAACAGGTTACGGAGGGACTAGACGAAAAATAGCCCACATTCTAGAAAAACGTGACAAGAAGGAGAAACAACACCAAGAAGAAATTCAACAAAGGTTAGTAAAATTTTTTGATGAAAAACGTAAAGTAGAATTAGAAAACCTTGTCACAACGCTGAAAAGCGAACAACATAATTTAATTGAAGGATTGTTCTCGAAATTTGAACAAAAACAAGATCAAACTGAATTAAAACGACAAAATGAATTTAAAATACTAGAAGAAAAACGAAACGAAACTGAAGAGAAAAGACAACTGCAATTTGAACAATTAATGCAAATAGTAGCACAAGCTAATGAAACAGTTAATGACAGAATGCAAATAGTTGAGTCAGACATAAAAGAAATAAATGATGACATTAAGACCACAAAAAATACGGTGGACACTCTTGAAACCAAAGTAGTAAACCACCCACATTCGATGGCAGTTCATCTTGGACCATGTATAAACGGCAATTTGAGGCCGTCGCTACAGCTAATAGATGGGATAATCAAGAAAAATCTACTTCTCTGGTAATTTCGTTAAGAGGTCCGGCCCTAGAACTCCTCCAAAGCATTCCAGTCGATGAACAAGGCAATTTCGACAAGATTATCGCCATCCTAGACAAACGATATGACAATCAATCCTTGAGTCAGGTATACCAAGTCCAACTGAGTGGAAAAACGCAAAAATCCGGTGAAAGCCTCCAAGAATTCGAAGCAGAGATTAGACGGTTAGTTCACTTGTCCTACCCAGACCTGCAAGAGGAAACGAAAGACCAGTTGGCCACACAGAGTTTCATAAACGGCATCAGAGATGTGGAAGTACAACGAAATCTAAGGCTAAGTGGCGTCAAGAAATGTAATGAAGCTCTACTTCGGGCTTTGGAAGTAGAGGCCGTCATAAACATGTCCAAGCCGAGGGTCCGAGCAGTTTCCTTTAACCAGGAAGAGTCAGAGTCACCATTTCAAGCACTGCTGGCTAGTCTGAACAAAATATTAGAACGGTCACAAATAACTGGCACCAGGGGGGCATGTTACCGCTGCTGTCGGACAGGACACTTCCAACGTGATTGTCGAGTGAGGCTATCTGAACGATCACCGACCAGGGGTAACCAACAGATCAGCCACATGTCCAGGGACCGTCAGCCAGTCAGCATAAGGGGGCGAATGCTGACTGACCCTCCACCAGCCCCCAAAACCTTGTCCATCCGGGGATTTTGCCGAGATAGCGGCAGCCTTGTCATTAGAGGCACCATCAATGGGCGAGCAGTTACCATCACCATCGACACCGGCGCCGCTGTGTCCATTGCTAAGTCCAGGGTTTTGAGAGTCCAGTTACCAATAACATCCAGCTCAGAACAGTCACCGGCGAGTCCATGTCAGTACAAGGTGAGGTAGATGTCGTGCTACAGATAGGGGACAACATTATCCGGTATAGGGTCCTGGTAGCGAATATTGAGGACGATTTTATACTGGGAATGGACCTAATTAGCCAGCATGGATTTATGTTCGACCCGAGATATGATTCTTCGGTTCCTAAATGAGGAATTTGTATTGACCCGGCCCGTCAACACAGCAGTCACCTCCATAAAAATTGTGGCAAAGTCTTCAGCTAGAATTCCCGGTCGAACGGAACAGATTATTCATGGGCAGCTCGACAGCAATCCTGGGAGCTGCGTTGGAATAGTGGTTGGACGGGCTATAGTTAAAACCGGACGAGATATACCAATCAGAGTCCTGAATTTGTCCAACAACGACATCAGAATTGCCAATGGTCAAGAGATAGCTTGTGTCGAGCCAGTAGAGACCATCATCAATTGCGAAGAAGAGTACCAGACGTCGGTGAAGGAGACAGGGCCCAGTAAAGAGTTCCTACAACAGTTTGCTGACTATTTGAAACACCTGACACCAGAGAACCAGAGGAAAGCCAAGCAATTTATCACAAAGCACTGGCAAATTTTTAACAGTCAAGATGGAACCACCGGTCGCACCAACATCATCCAGCATCGAATAGATACCGGAAAGGCTCAACCCATCAGAATACCACCTAGACGACTACCATTGGGGCAACAACAGGCAGTCGAGGAAAACATCGAGTACATGTTACAAAATGGAGTTATTGAGTCATCCATCAGCCCATGGTCTGCTCCCGTCGTGCTAGTTAAAAAGAAGGATGGAACCACCCGATTTTGTGTGGATTACAGAAAGCTGAATGACGTCACGAAGAAAGACAGCTATCCACTACACCGAATCGGTAACACTTTGACCACACTAGCAGGCTTCCGTTTGTTCTCCACACTAGACCTTAAAAGTGGATATTGGCAGGTTGGTCTACACGCAAACGACAGAGAGAAGACAGCGTTCTCCACCAGTAAAGGGCTGTTTCAGTTCACGGTCATGCCCTTTGGGTTATGTAATGCACCGCTACATTTGCGAGGCTAATGGAGTATGTACTGAGCCGGTTAACATGGAGGACGTGCTTAGCATACCTCGACGACATTCTAGTCATGGGCCAGACATTCGACGATCATCTGAAGTCCCTGGGCGAACTATTCTCCAGACTTAATAACGCCAACCTGAGATTCAATCCAAAGAAGTGTTCCTTGTTCCAAAAAGAAGTAGAGTTTTTGGGCAACGTAGTGTCCGAGTCAGGAATCCGCATCAACGAAGACAAGATAGAAGCCATCCGTGATTGGCCAGTCCCAAGAGTCAAGCATGAACTCCGAAGCTTCTTGGGCCTCTGTTCATACTACCGACGTTTTGTTGAGGGATTTGCCACCATCGCCGCCCCTCTACATCGGCAGACCACTGAGAAAGAGACCTTCCATTGTAATCAGGATTGCGAAACATCATTCAGACGACTGAAGGCAGCACTATGTTCAAGCCCAATCCTAGCCTTTCCTACACAGTCCGGCAAGTTCATCTTAGACACCGACGCCAGCAACACAGGTTTGGGGGTCGTCCTATCCCAGGTGCAAGATGGTGAAGAGAGGGTGATCGAGTATTACAGCCGTGGATTCTCGAAACCGGAAAGAAATTATTACGTCACCAAAAAAGAACTTCTTGCAATAATAAGGGCTGTAGACCATTTCCACAAATACCTCTATGGTCGTCATTTCTTAATCCGAACAGATCATGCCGCGCCGCACTCAAATGGCTGCTGGACATGAAGACACCGGAAGGACAACTGGCCAGATGGATGGAGAAATTACAGCAATACGACTTCAAGGTGGAACACCGTGCCGGCCGTTTGCACAATAATGCCGATGCCCTATCCAGAAGACCATGTAGAGCGGAAAGCGGACATTGTCTGAGGACGGAACAGTGAGAGGATATCCCCATCAGGCAGATCCGAATGCAGGCCATTGAAGACTAGACAACGGAACAGTGCATCTAGGACCAAATGGCTGATCCAGACATCGAACCAATCTTGTCACTCAAAACGAGAGGAGCACCCAGGCCACGATGGGACGAGATAGCTAGATACTCCGGCGTGCTGAAGTCGTTAAGGGCTCAATGGGACTCTCTAAGAGTAGACAATGGAATGCTCAAGCGAGTTTGGGAAAGCGCTGATGGACGAGAAACCAAGTCCCAACTGGTAGTTCCGAAGAAAAAAGTAGGAGCCATCCTGACCGAAGTATATGATGGAATTACCGGAGGCCACCTGGGCATAAATAAAACGCTAGACAAAGTTCGCCAGCGGTACTACTGGGTGAATTACTTCGAAGACGTCAGAGCTTGGTGCCGCAAATGTGCCACCTGTGCGGCCAGTAAGGGCCCGAAAACCCGGACCAAGGGCAGAATGCAGCAGTACAATATGGGCGTCCCATTTGAGAGAATCGCCATCGATGTCGCCGGTCCGTTTCCCGAGTCTGAGGGGGGGAACAAATACATTCTGGTCGCAATAGATTACTTCAGCAAATGGCCTGAGGGATATGCAATACCCAACCAAGAGGCAACCACGGTAGCGACGGTGCTAGTAAAACAAGTATTCCAGAAGGTCTGCACGATGTTGGGGATCAGGAAAACGAGAACAACACCATTACACCCACAGTCAGACGGAATGGTGGAAAGATTCAACAGGACCTGGGAACAACACCTATCCAAGGTCGTCAGCAATAACCAGCGCGATTGGGATGAGCATATTCCCCTATTCCTGTTGGCATATCGCTCTGCCGTACATAATACTACAGGCCTGACCCCAGCCAGGATCCTATTCGGAAAGGAGCTGCGATTACCCTGCGATTGGGCATTTGGCTCCCCCGAAGAACCTTCCCAAGACATCGACGATTATGCCGACCAGCTCCGACATAACATGCTGTCAACACACGAATTAGCCCGAACGCAGATGTTGGCCACCAGTGACCGGATGAAGACGCGATACGACCTCAAGGCCAATTCAGTCGGGTTCCAGGAGAGGGACAAAGTCTGGCTGTACAACCCCCAACGGAGCAAGGGTAAATCCCCAAAGCTTACACCCGCCCAGGATGACGCTTTGAGATAAAAAATGGTTCTCGAAAAGTCTCGGCACCTGTAGGAGTAATGATGATGTTTACGAGAATTTTCTATGCTGGTTTTATAAAGGAAGCACGCCACGATCGCGAGTTCAGTTCCCTGAACGAAGAGCTTATATGCAGAATTGTTATTGTGATATTTGAATCAGCTGTGGTATATTCGATGTAAATAAAATTTCTAGAAAAGTGAAAGTGAATATTAGTTTTATAATTTTATATTGAACCCACGGATTTTACAACAATATGGTTGAAATAGGGGTAGTAAAGAATTATAGGAAAACAGGGTGGATAAAAAATCTTAGAAAGCATGTGTTATGTAGGCAGTTAGGATATTTTAATTATGTTCTTGAGTTATTATAGCTATGAAATAGTTGTTTAGGTAGGGTGGTTGAAATACAAGATGGAGTAGAATTATAGTTTATACGGTGATTAAAAAAATTATTTTGAAATATGTAGCGGAGTATAATTACAGTTATACAAGTGGGTTCCAAAAATATAATAAAGAGATATTATGATCTACAAGCTGTTCCGTATACAGGATGGGTGAAATAAAGGGTAGAGTAGAATTGTAGGTACACAGGGTTGTTAAAAAATTGTTATATTGGGTGGCCCATAAGTAGTTGCATATACAAGGTTACTGAAATATAGAGTGTATAGAATTACAATTATACAGGGTGGGTAAAAATGGACGAAAAACATTTGTCGCATAGGGTAGAACATGAGCAGTTGAATATATGGAGTACTTGAAATATGGGACGAAGTAAAGTTAAGTGTGATTCAAACAAGATTAGAAAATGTTGCATACGAAGGGTGGTTAAACTGAAAAATGGAGAGACATTATACTTTATATCATGGTTAAAAAAACTGAGGAAAAATTGTGAAATAGCGTAACTCATATTCAGTTGCACATATAGGATAATTGAAATATAGAATTGAGTAGAGTTATTGTTAAGTATTTAAGAAATGTTATATTGGGTGACCAATAAGAGGCAGAATTTACAGGATGATTTTATTACAGGTTGAAGTAGTGATAAATAAACAAGGTGATTAAAAAAGTTACAAAATTGTTATATAGGGTGTTCCAAAAGTAGTTGCAGTTTTGAGCGAAATATATTGGGAATTCATGGATTTGTACTTATACATACAGGGTGGTACAAAAAATTTTATATCTAGTGACCCATAAGTAATTACACACACAAAGGTTGCTGAAATATAGAGCATATAGAAATACAATTAGACAGGGTGGGCAAAAAGTTAAAGAAAAAAAATTGTTATATAGGGTTATAAGCAGTTGCATATATGGAGTACCTGAAATATGGGGCGAAGTAAAGTTATGTGTGATTTAAACAAGATTAGAAAAAGTTGCATAAGAAAGGTGGTTAAATCTGAGGAAAAATTGTGAAATAGCGTAGCTGATAATCAGTTGCACATATATCCATCCTGTATTTCAACAATCAAAATATAGGATAGAGTAAATTTATTTATTAAATCTTTAAAAACTGTTATATTGGGTGACCAATAAGCGGCAGCATGTACAAGATGGTTATAATACAGGTTGAAGTAGAGATAAATATACAAGGTGAATAAAAAAAGTTGAACAAAATTGTTATATAGGGTGCTATAAAAGAAGTTGAAAATATATTGGGAATTGATGAATTTGCACTTATACAGGGTGGTACAAAAAATGTTATATTGAGTGGCCCGCAAGTAGTTGCATATACAAGGTTGCTGAAATATAGAGTGTATATGGATGGCGTGATGGCGCTGTACGAGTGAACACGAGTTTAAGCAGCTAAAACTAAATTGGCGTTTTTTAACTTTGAATAAAATTATTTTGTGCCTAAAATCTATAAAATTCAAGTCTAAGTGTATCGATATAGAGCTATTCTGAAAATTACTTGCTCTAGTGCGTACTTAACGTTTTATTATTTGTTTCCAAGTCTATTAAATGTGAGGTTAAAATGGTACTGTTAAGATCTGACCTCGAAAATATTAAGGGGGAATATTTTCCGACAATTTTCTTCAAGAAATCATAGATAAGGTCTCACAAAATATAAAAAAAATTGAGGAGAGACTAAAAAAGAAAGTCGAAACAATCCGAGAATTAGAAAAAGAAATTATCGATCTAAAATTTCCAATAATAAAATGTTTCAAACTTAAGATAATCTAGAGCAGTCAAGTGTCTTCAAAAAATCCAATTGACAAGCCACCTGCGGTTATTATCAAATTTTCTAATGATGTGGTATGTTTTGAAAAACCGAAAAAACCTAAAGTCAACAAACATACACATCAAGGAAGATCTAACTCAGTACCGGGTCAGGCTGCTAACCGCAGCTGTGAAAAGAATTTCGAACAAAATGATGTTCTGTTTACATTAAAATCAGTAGTGTGGTGCATATCATTAGAAATCAAGAGGATATTGATTAAGTTGTTAAACTAAAATGTACGTACACTACTTGCTTTTACTAAAAATCAGATTTCTTACTTTTATTAATATTTTACTTCACGTATTTTTTTGTGCTTTTTGAAAGTGATGATTAATCAATACAGATTTGTAAACAACATAATCATTTTTAAATTTCTATTATGTTTCTGACTTAATAATACTACATAATTTTAGTTTTTGAGTTATATCGATTTTAAAATACTATAAAATTAAAATGTTAAATAACCTTATGATTTGACGACAATAGCTTAAAACATTCATTCATTCTTTACTTGTAATGATACTCTTTCGTCCATCAAAAAAATTGTTATACTAAAATTAAATTGTTCATTTCTTTAACAAATATTGGGGTAGGCATGGTCAGAATGTTTAATTTTTCTTAGAATTCTATGTAAAAAGTTATGTTTGTGTTATTTGTAACACTAAGCTGCTTAAGCAAAATATGTATTTCCTATTGTTACTTTCATTTTTTATAAGGAAACTCCTCTTATAAATCACTAATTCGGGAAGGCGGGCTCCTTAAAATACTTTCTCAGGTTATTTTTATTGGATTTTAGCCTGTAATATTTACAGGCTTGTTTAGCATTAAACATTTTATATAAATTTATGTTTGGTGATGCTCCATGACTTGGACTTACCATAATGCCTAGTAATTTTTCAATACCTGGTTATAACTTTTATACTGTGAATAGCAACGAAAGATGAGGCGGTGTGGGGGCTTATGTAAATAATATTTTTCACTCTGAACTAATTATCTTAGACTTTGATTTATCAAGTAATCTGGAAATTAATATCTTAAGTATTAAAATAAAATCCATTACAATGGCAGTTGCAAATTTTTATAGACCACCAAAAAGTAACCTTAACTTGGCTATTAATGATTTTGATAACATTTTAGGTGATATTACAACAAAATTTGCTCACATCATATGTTTGGGTGACTTCAATTTAAACTTTTTAGAGATAAGTATTCCTGTCATGAGTTGCTTTGAATCTTATAACCTTCAGCAAATTCTTAACGAACCTACACGAATCACACAAAAAAACAGCAGGCTTATAGATCCTATATTTGTTTTAGTGACCCAAACTTGGTTTTAGCGTGCGGCACGGAGTCGGCTGACACTTTCTCTGACCATGGGCTCGTATTTGTTGAAATAAATTTAAAATATACAAAATTGGAACCTAAATGGGTTACATACCGGTGTTTTAAAAACTTTGTTTTAAGTGTTTTTTTGCGTGATCTGAAATTATTACCTTGGATGAATCTTGTTTATGAAAATAATATAGACAATTAAATAAAAATTTTTAACGATTTAACAAATGTAGCCTTTGATACACATGCGCCGATTAAAGTGATCCGAGTAACTAAACCCAAAACTCCTTGGTTGAGGCAGAATCTTAAAATGATCATGAAGGAAAGGGAGAAAGCCTTACAAAAATTTAAACGTACTAAGGCTGGCACTTATTGGAACAGATATAAAGAGCTGCGCAACTTCATAGGAGCTTCGATCAGGGTTGAAAAGAGGGTCTATCTTAGCTTTTATTTCCAGGCACAATAATACAAGGCTAACTTGGAAAGCACTTAACCTATTAAATGTGTGTCCTACTCTTGGTACTCATTTACCACAACATCTGTCTGATCCCAATAATATAAATAGACATTTTGTCCAATTTTTTACAAAATATCTCATATAAATGTATTAATAAATATAATTATTATGAGGTTAACCGTTATTATTCTATAAAGACCTTTTCATTTAATATGTGTACTGTGGATACTATTAATAAAGCTCTACACAGTATTAAGACTAACTTTTGGGGCGCTGATGGAATTACTTCTGAAATGATCAAAATTTGTAGTCCTTTTATCGATCCTTTCATAACAAATATCATAAATAGCTGCATCGAAAATAATTGGTCGGTACTTTGCTGGATCCTGTGCACATAGGTTGTCCTTTGGTAAAAGGTATGTAGGATTTTGCGTAAGGAAACTAGGCATCTTGTGTGTGTGGGTAATTACGTCATTTATAAGGGCTGTTTCGTGGGTTGCGTACAGTTTCTTTATCCAGTAATTTTTGTACACCATCTGGTTCTGATTGTCGGAAAAGGGTGTTGCCTAGTTTCCGTTGGTTACTGGTTTTGTATCTTCTCAATCGACTTGTGTAAACGGAGAGCTTTAGTCGTAGACTGTCCAGACACTTCTGAGATGTGACGTTTTCTCCATCACACTGGGAATGTATTAGGTTATTGTCTATTCTAGTCTTGACAAGCTTTTCTATTTTGTTGTTCCTGACTCCTCGTTGGTAGTCGGTCAGTCTTCCAACGTCTTTCCGAAGAGGATTGATTTCCCCTTCAAGTCTTCTTTGCCAAGGTGGTATTCGAAGAGTTTGTCTAAATTGGGGAGGGTCTTGCTTTGGTCTTACTGCGACCCCAATTATTCTGCAGATGGAAGTTGCAGCACAGTAGATGATTGTATGTAGCGACTCTAACGTATAAGCACCTAAAACATAGTTTGGCAAGATAAATTTGTTCATAGCCTGCAAGACGATCCCCAGTTTCTTAGAAGGTCTTATTTTGGTAAGACCTGGTCTAGTCATTGGATCTGTTTCACTATACTCTCTAAGAGCTCCATCCATTTCTGCTTGGATCTTCTCAATTAGGTCAGCGTTGGTTGGCTGTTCTTGTTGTAGTTCTTGAGTCTCGTCCGCCCTTTGTGCCAAAGGTGTTTCAGGCTCTGGATCGATTGCATTTCGACCAAATAGTTCGCGCTCCACTTCGCTCTTTATTCTATCCTGTTGTTCAGGCGAAATAAGGCCATTTCTCAAGATGACACGATATTGATCTGCGACTCTCTGTTCAGTAACTTGAAGCTCTGGGTACTCACGACAGAACTCTTAATGGAGTATATGGCGATATCCAGTCTTGTCCTGGCCAAGGTTCGTAATTCTGTAAAATGTGCGCATTATAATTTCATTCATGGCGCCAGACCATTTCAAGCGCTGTCTTTTTAGTCCGGCTTGAGTGAGCGCTGGTTGTTGATCCTGCGCAACACTTTCTGCGGGTGGAGTTCTCGTTCTCGTTTGACTCCGTTGGTGATGGTCACGTTGTTGTTGTGACTGTATTGGTCAGTGTTGTTGTGGTTCTTCTGGTTCTTCTCCTTCTTCTTGGGCTGTAGCTCTTTGGACGACAGTGGCCCGTTTCCTCAGCACCCTGCCACCGACGTCTCGCATGCTGTCATGTCCAGCGCCGGCTCCAGACATGCCCTGGCATTCTCCAGGCAGCGGCTCTTTCCGAGGCATCTACTCCGTTGCTCCATTTTTATAGCTGGTATCACCAATTGACCCTGGTGACCCGGGTAACTCGGAACCGTGGGGTTGTCAGTTCCCAGATGAAATGATTTAAACCAAATCATCCCGTGCGGATTTTGAGGAAGGGAGTAGGTCAGCCGACAGCTGCCCCTTTAGTCGCCTCATACGATAGGCGGTAGATAGCATGGTGCTATTATAACTCGGACACCACACGGAATTTAGAATTTCAAATTATTATTATCCCGACTTGACCATACAATGTATGGCAGCCCACTCCCTCTAAGCCACGCATGGCGTGCCTTTAGGGGAAAATTCACTAAACCCCAGATATCCTAGATATCAAAAGGGTTAACTCTGTGGGAGACCTTGACAGGTTTTCAGGCCCGTGGTTATAGTCGTGGCAGCCGTTTCCCATAAACTTCCTGACCGCCCGGGCTGTTCCTAACAGGACGGCTTTTTGCCTTTGTTCGTAAAGATGTTCGTCCAGACCGAGGTATTTTAAATTGTTTAATAGATGTTTTGGAACTAGTCCTGTCGTTGACATAACAATTGATACAGTTCGTGTGTTGTTCATGTCCCGCTGAGTTTTTATTTGAAATTCCAAATCCCTATATTTCGTTATTTTCTCAGCCTGCTTGATATTTATATTACTGTTATTAGGAATTGCTGTGTCAATTAAAGTTGTTTTCCGAGCGACTTTATCTACCAAAACTATATCAGGTCTATTGTGGGCAACAGTCCGATCAGTCAGTATCGTGCGGTCCCAGTACAGCTTGTAGTTGTTATTTTCTAAAACAGATTCTGGTTTGTATTTATAGTATGGTAATCTTACCGACTGTGATAGTTCAAGTTTTAGTGCTAGTTCCTGGTGCAGTATTTTAGCGACAGCATCGATTCAGTTATTATTATCCCGACTTGACCATACAACGTATGGCATCACACTCCCTCTAAGGCATGCTATGAGTGCCTTTAGGGGCAAATTTACTAAACCCCAGATATCCTAGATATCAAAAGGGTTTAGCTCTTAGGGATCCCTTGCCACGTTTTTAGGCCCGTGGTTAGAGTCGTGGCAGCAGTTTCCCATAAACTTCCTGACCGTCCAGGCTGTTTCTAACAGGACGGCTTTTTGCATTTGTTAGTAAAGATGTTCGTTCAGACCGAGGTATTTTAAATTGTTTAATAGATGTTTTGGAACTAGTCCTGTCGTTGACATAACAATTGGTACAGTTCGTGTGTTGTACATGTCCCACTGAGTCTTTATTTGAAATCCCTATATTTGATTATTTTCTCAGCCTGCTTAATATTTATATTATTGTTGTTAGGAATTGATATGTCAATTAAAGTTGTTTTTCGAGCGACTTTATCTACCAAAACTATATCTGGTCTATTGTGGGCAACAGTCTGATCAGTCAGTATCGTGCGGTCCCAGTACAGCTTGTAGTTGTTATTTTCTAAAACAGATTCTGGTTTGCATTTATAGTATTGGTAATCTTACCGACTGTTATAGTTCAAGTTTCATTGGTAGTTCCTGGTGCAGTGTTTTAGCCACAGCATCGTGTCGTTCTCTGTATTCAGTTGCAGCGAACGCTTGACAACCTTCTGTGATATGTTGGATAGACTCAGATGTTTGGCAACCGTACCTGCATCTGTCGTTGTTAATAGAAGGGTCTTTAACGATGTACTTTAGATAGTCCTTAGTTGGGATTACTTGATCTTGGATTGCCAATATAAAGCCTTCCGTTTCAGGAAACATACAACCAGAAATCAACCAGTAGTTCGACGCAGCACTGTCGACATAGTCTTGGTTGACGTCATTTATATGTCTTCCATGAAGGGGCTTCTCTTTTCATTTCAGCAGTTTCTGATCAGTGGTCTGGTGGTGTAGTTGGACGTGTTGTTGTGTCAATCGCAGTGGTGTTGAGTCATCAACCTGGCACATGACTCTGTGTAGATAAGAAAATTCTGCTAGTTGCTGGAAATGACTATGCAAAATAGAAATTTGTTGGTCTAACAGTTTGCTTAGATCTCCCAATCCTCTTCCTCCTTCATACCGTGGCAAAGTTGTACGTTCAACAGAGCTCTTTGGATGGTGATCTTGAACTTTTGTTAGTAAAACTCGAACTTTTCGTTGTAATTTTTCAATTTCAGTCTTCCACCAATTAACTATACCGAAAGAGTAAATGAGCACTGAACATGCATATGTGTTAATAGTCTGAAACAGATTTTTACTGTTCAGTTTGGTTTTCAACAGTCGAGGTACTTTTCTATAAAACTCTGCTGTTAGGTCCTTTTTCATAGTCAAGTGATCAATACGTTGAGCCTGCTTTATTCCAAGGTATTTATAAGTAAGACCTTCCCCCATCTCCCATTTCGAAGTGCCCCTGCTGTATTTTGCACTTAACTGTATTAATAATTCAGCATTTGTCTAGGCCAAATTTCATATGGATGACACTAGAGAACCCTTCCTATTTTAAGCATATCATGCAGCTGTTGTTTCGAAGCTGCCATCAACTTTAAGTCGTCCATGTATAACAAATGGTTTATCTTTAATGCTTGTACGTTGTTGTGTTTGAGAACTTGTCGAGTTCAATTTGTTTGAGAGAGGGTGCATGGCCAGGCAGAACCACAGCGGGGAGAGTCTCCCTGGAATATACCCCTTCTGATTGGAATAGGGTCAGTTTGTATCGAACAGTTGCCTTCATTCAGTGAGATTTTGGTTTGCCAGGTGGACATGGCATATTCTAAAAAGTTAATAATACAACTTTATAGAGTTTTATTGCCTTAATAAGCCAATCATGTGGAACTGAATCAAATGCCTTTTTGTAGTCCACATATGCCATGTAGAGGTTTCGTCGTTTGGGTTTACGGTAGTTGGTCCTATTTGATAACAGTCCTCGAGTACATTTTTATTTATTTATTTATTTTATTTAGCGTATGGCAATAGTATACATGAGCTGATCTTATAATATAAAAATACTAAATTATATTTATTTAGCGTATGGCAATAGTAATCACAAACTAACAGATAGGTTCTTTAGCCATTCAGTCGCTAGTATATATATCCGTTAAAATACTTGGTATATATGTTTGAATAGGCTATATTTATTTATTTCATGTTCCGTGTTCCGTGTCCCGTTCTAATTCTATTTGCCGACTTCCATATATTGCGAGGTAAATCGAAACCCGCAGGTTCCTCATGGATGCTCACATAGTCAAGTACCTCTGGAGGGGCATCCTCCCTCCAACCTGCATCCCATTCTTATTTAGTAGGAAAAGAAAAGATTATTATAAATAAAAAAGAGATAATAAGTTGTCATATTGGTGAATTCTTTTATTAGTGAATCGGAGCCATCAGGCCACTGTTAAAACTGATGTTGATTCGGTCCGTAGATCATCGTCCGAGGTGCTTTCCACTATCCACGCTATAAGCGCATTGTGTGCCCCTTAACCATTTTCATATCTCTCGTAGTCGATGTGGTGCTGGGCCGAGGTTCTGGCTGATGGTGGTTTCCGAGTTGATTGTTCGCAACGGTTTCCGATTATTAGATGGAGATTTAGTAGGGGAGCATAGATCTGTCGTGAAGTAAATGGTTATTAATCTAATTCGGTTTTAATGTGATATAATGGTTTAATGGGAGTGTTTGTTGTAGGTAGCTTTTTCATTACTAGGTTTTTGTTGCAAAATATGGGAATGCGACAGTTTTATTAGTACAGGTAAATTTGGGATGGTTTTACCTTTTTGACAGAGGAAACACTTGCTTTTCTTTAAGGGATACCCAGAATGGATGGTGGCAACGTTAGATAGTTGTGCCTTCGAGTCTATCCCTTTTACGAGAGTTCTCATGTCAAAAACCACGATTTTAGATTGTTTAAAATTTGGGTTTGTTCAAAGTGACTACCTAACAACTCCCGCACTATTGATATCGGTTGGTATTTCTTTATCACGTTATTCGTTATTTACATATAAAACTGTAATTATTGCAGTTGTTAACGAACTTCAAAGAATGGTAGCTATATGGGTCGATAGACTGCAATCACTGATGTACTTTAAAGCCGGAATATGTGCTTAGTTACCGCTTTTTTTTACTGAATGCCGGAGCGGTCGAAAAACACGTTGTTGGTTTGCACATGTGTATGTAGATGCTCGAGTACAAACTATGCACCTTGGAGATTCCGTTTTATAATGTCTATTGTTTGTAATGTAATGTTTTAGAGTTAACTATACACATTATGCACATATTCACTTTTTTGATGCTGTAATCTCAAAACTTGTTAGATCTAAGACAGTAGCTTTCTGAGAATGCGGGCTGTTCCAAGTATTGCTGGTTTTTGGAGCTCACACACATTGTGCTTTCCTAGTATGTTCTTTATATGATGTTTCAAACTGTTCGTCATAAATCCAGGTGCGCCGATAACAATTGGTATTAATACAGCTTTGACTCCCCACATTCTTCGCATTTCTATTAAAAGAGATTTTTTCGGCTTCTTTTTTAACAATTTTTCGGTCTGATGAAACGGCCACATCAATAACATAGCATTCTTGACCTTTACGTATTACAAGGTCTGGTCTATTGGCAGGAACTTCTCTATCCGTAATTACAGGCTGATCAAATAAAATGGTAGTTTTGCCATATTACTTATTATAACATTTCGTGGTTTGTTTTCATACCACCTCTTCGATTCCATTGGGCAGTCATAAAATTTATAAAGTTCGAAGTGAATGGCCGCGCATATTTTATCATGTCTTTCTATGTACTCTCTTTCAGCTAAATGAGAGCATCCTGCCACTATGTGTTATATTGTTTCTTCATATCGCTTGCATATTCTGCACTTATTGTCTGTTCCAGTCTTGTGTAACCTTGTTTCGACTGAACGAGTTGTGAGGGCTTGATCTTGGGTGGCTTTTCGTTTCTGATTTTATATTGGTTATCTGCAACCATTTACATGAATAATGTTTGTCAATATCCAACTGGCCCATTTGTCTGTGGAGTTGCCCGTGAATTATATCAACCGTCGCCTATGCTAGCATACAGAATTACGTCGCCACATGAAGACCATTGACCAGACGGATCACATATGCAGTTATAGGTCATATTTCATGGCATTTCATTGTTGTTGCATCATAATAGTTAGTTAGTTGTAACGCTTTTAGATTGTCGGGTTGAAAATTAAAATATATGTATTTCAAATAAAAGTATTTTGTTTAAAAACGGAGTGTAGAGTTCACGACCCATTTTTGGCGCAGTCAGTAGGATAGTTTCGAAATTCGCGAATCGATCGAGAATTTTTCGTTTTTACGATTAACGGAACTAACGAACTATCGAACTTTGTTGATCGAGCTGGTGATAGCGATTGTTGACAGAGCGGCTCCTCGAACTTCAGGAAACCCAGTTCATCGAGAACCTGCTTCAGCCTTTTACCAGTCCATCAGAGAAATTTGGAACAAAAATCTTCCGAATTTGCAAGGAAGACTCCAGTGGCGTAGACGAAAATAGCTTCCCTGGATGTCGCCCTTATAGTTTGTGAAAAATGCTCAAACTCGTTTTTATTTTTATGTAAGTACAACATTAAATGTCAAGTGAAAATTTGTCAGATATTTTTAATTGTTTATCTATTAAAGACGGCCCTACAACTGACTCAAATTCTAATTTAAGCTATAATTTTCCTGAAACTTCTCAAAATAATTTAAATAGTGACGAAGAAATAGATTTAGATAGGAATTTAGTTGAAAAAGTAATTGTAGAAATTAATCTTAGTAATAAAATAGAAATGGCTAGACCTGTTGCTAATCCTGAACCATTTAAATCTGAGTATTTAAATTGCGTACCCGAATTCGACGGAAACCCAAACGAACTTGGAAGATATTTAAGTATTTGTGAATCCATTTTAACAACTTTTTATGATCGTGCAAATCCAGAAAGCTTTCATAACGTATATTTGTTGAATTCATTAATTTCAAAATTGAGAGGTAATGCTAGACTAGTGATTAATATTCAAGATGTGAACAGTTGGAATGATTTAAAATTAGTATTGACACGAAATTTTGCGGATCAAAGGGATGAAAGTTGCTTAAATAGAGATCTTGTTTTAATGAAACAACTTCCTAACGAAAAACCTCAGCAATTTTATGATAGATGTCTTAATATGTTAAATTTGTTGTGTAGCTATGTAAATTGTCATGAAGTCACAGATCAAGCTAAACAGTTAAAACGTGATCTCTATCAAAATTTAGCATTAAAAACATTTTTGTCAGGATTGCGTGAACCCCTTGGTACAACAATACGTTGTATGAAACCTGATTCTTTGAGTCAAGCCTTACAATTCGTAATCGCAGAAGATAATGCCCACTATTTTCAAACAATTATGTCTAAACCAAAACCGCCACAGATGATTCAAGCACCATTTCATAACCAAAATAATTTTTTGAATAACCCATCTTTACCAAGAAACTATAATTTTCAACCAAAACTACTGCCAACAAAATACATTTCTTTCACAGCCTGTTCAAATACAACCAAGACAATACTTTCAGCAACAAAGCAACCAAAATGTTTTCAAACCAAACTTTCGAAATAGAAACTTTCCAAGACCTACTCCAATGAGCGGAATTTCTGTTCAGAACTCATCAAATCAAAAAACATCTTTGCCAACAACTTTCTACCAAAATCAAAATACCCAAAGATTTCCACAAGGTAATGTAACAAACTATCACAACAGCCGAAATCATTTGGTTTTTGAAGAAATTAATAATACTGAAACTGACGACAAATTCACAACTGAAAATGACTATCAATACTATTACGATGAAAATACTGTACAACCAAAAGAAAACTCTAGTATCGAAATCTCTGAAGTTGAAGACGATAAGTCTCAGGAAATTCCACAAGAAATTTCTCTCAATCAAATTATTTCGAATCAATTACCATATATTATTTTTCCCGAACAAAATTTAAAACTTCTAATTGATTCTGGATCATCAAGATCTTTTCTCGATCCTGAAATTGCCTACAAATTTTTCCCAAATTTTATTGTTACTGATCCATTTACAGTGTCTACAGTTTCTCATAAATCAACACATCAATATAGTGCACTGATTCCCGCTTCAAAGATTTTTCAACTACCAACACCTAAGTCCTTAAAATTCTATCTCTTTAAGTTTCATGAGGTATTTGATGGTCTTATAGGCTTAGAAGATTTAATACGACTTCAGGCTATACTTGACTTTAACAAAGGATGTCTGATAACCCCATACGCAAAAATCAAACTTCTTTTTCATAAAGTAGAAAATAATATGAACTCGTTTACTGTTAGCCCAAATTCTAAACATTTTAGCAATACCGAAATTTTTGTTCAGAAAAAATTACATAAACCAAATTCTAGGTCTAACAAAATACCTAAACAAAATATAAATACTTTAAAATCGAGAAACACTCAAAAGTTTGATCACAAAAATTTTATAAACGAATTTGAAAATCAGGCTAATTAAAATTCGGCAACCAAAATAAAAGTAAACGCAAGAAGTACACAAGGAATCTTAAAACCCAGAAAAAAAAGTAGAAACCGAAAAAGTAGAAAACATCAAAAACTTGTCAAATTTTCTGATAACAAATCAACAGAAGACAATAACATTTTTATGCTTATACAAACTGGTAACAACAACTCTGAACATACTCGGCAAAATTCTAGAAATAACGAAGACAATTCTGAAAAAACTACTGCTCACTCTAATACAAATGCAAACCCCACTGTTGGTATCCCCATTTTTAATTACGCTGTAAATTATGGACAAAATCAAATAGTTATTCATTCTGTCTTACACCCTCCAGTACATCCAAAAACAACTATACTTTTCGAGCGAAAGCGGCGAATTAATGTTCAGATTTCCATAAATAATTTTGAAAAGGACGTAATTAATTTCGTTACAAATTTTGTTTCACCAAACATTCAGTACCATCTCTTTTTCGAAAATCCTAATGATTATGAACCTTTTACATTAGTTCTCCAAAGAAACTTCCCAATGTCCAAATTGAAATTGAAAAACTGTAACAAAAAACTTCTTGAAACTTATCACGAAGGTAAATCAAACCATCGTTGTATCGATGAAACTTTACAAAGAATTAAAGAAAAATATTATTGGCCAAATCTCAAAAATTCTATTCAAACTTATATAAATGACTGTGAGATTTGTCAACAGTCGAAATACAAAAGACACCCTGTAAACATGAAAATAAATGTCACTTCTACAGCAATAAAACCATTCGAAATAATACATCTAGATACATTCTCTTTCGAAAATACAAAATTTCTTACCATTAACGATCACAAAGAGCGACCGAAGCTACTTTACTCAAAAATAAATTCTGACTTGATTATTAACAAAGAACGAACAATTCAAAAACTTAATCGAACCCGCGATGACCCCGAACTGTTTAAACCACAACAAAAAAGGTACTTATCAAAAAACATATTAAACAGAATAACGCAAGCAAATTTAATAAATCTACAACCCTCCAGACAGTTCACTCTGAACATAAAACAATTTCCACAGAAATTTTAAATAAAGTCCATATGAACAATATAAAACGTCCTTTAAAAAGGACATACTCTTTCTGATATAGGTTTTATTTTTATTTCAGATTCCCTGCAATACTAGGAACACAAGAGAAGATTACAATTAGGAATTTAGAAAATAATCCCGGCATTATTCCTTTAAAATTAGGAACAGCAAAAGTTCAAAAATACATGCATTCCTTTATCCATTTTTATGATCTTAATCCACTTATTACTGAAGTAAACAAACTAAAACGACAATCCGAAAATCTTAAACTTTACATCAATAAAAATTCTGACTACTCTAATGACTCATCAAATTATTTGAAAATCCTCATTTTAACAGAAGAAAAAGTAGAGAATAAAATATCAGAAATTTTACCACACCATAATCGTATCAAAAGAGGACTTATAAATGCTTTAGGTTCCATTTTCAAAGCAATTAGTGGCAACCTGGATTTCACCGATGGCGAAAGATATGACAAATTAATTGAAGAACTTCAAAACAATCAAGACAACCTTGCACAAACTATCCAAAAATAAAGTTCACTTTCGATTTCACTTATTGACAAATTTAATAACACTGTTCGACAAATATTACATAATGAAAAGCTTCTCGAATCAAACATGGATCAAATTTCAAAAATTGTGACAGGCTCAACTTATAGAGAAAATTCTATGTTCATTAAAGACGTTATGAACCAAATTATTAATCTATACGAGGTCATTAACTCTATTCTACAAGATGTTGAAAATTCAATAACTTTTGCAAAACTTGGAGTCATGCACCCTAGTATAATGACAACTACACATCTTTTTCACGAATTAAAATTTTTGGAAAAATATTTGAAAAAGGAACAATTTCCTATTGAGATCAGTTTAGACAATATTTTGTTATACGAAGAAATCACAATGGTTCACGGTTATATAAATAAAAACAAAGTGACCTATATTTTGCAAGTCCCAATAACGCACACTTTTGAATTTAAATATTATCATTTATTTTCAATCCCAATTAGAAAGGAGAACCAGTTTAGAGCCGTTATACCAACAAAGAAATATTTGACAAAAACACAGTTGTACTATGCATATATGAACGAGCCTTGTAAGTTTGTTTCTTCACAATTCTATTTGTGCGGCCAACTGGACCTTCAAGAAATGAAGAAAGAAAACCCCTGCGAAATCCACCTTACTAGAAATGAAAAATGCCTCTATTTGCCAACCAATATCAATCAGTATAACAAAACCAATGTTCAAACGTCTAGACCAATCAAACCAATGGATTGGCCTAATACCAGCCATAGAAAAAATTAAGCTCCATTGTCAGCAATAAGAAGAAGTCCAAAATATTATTGGAACTTATTTAATCGACATCCCAACCGGCTGTCAAGTGTTCACCGATAAAGAAGTTTTCAGCAATAACAAACCGATAAGCTTTAATCAGCCAATATTGTTTCCTGAATTAGAAGCTACAAGTGAAACAGTCTCCTTCACAAACCCAACCATTCGCTTAAGAAATCGATCTGGATGAACTCCAAGACATACGAACACAAGTGTTAAATAATCAACCCCATTTGTCGCATAACTGGATATCACACACCCCCAGTATGTGGACGATCATAGTCTATGGGTTACTGGTGATAATATCAATGTATTTCATTTATACAAAAATTCTCCAAAGATGTCAGAAAAGTAACCGTCATACCCAGCAAGGTATCGAACTATCCGAAGTTCGCCTCCCTCACTAACTCGGGACTCGAATTTTCGGGGGGAGGAATTATATCAACCGTCGCCTATGCTAGCATACAGAATTACGTCGCCACATGAAGACCATTGACCAGACGGATCACATATGCAGTTATAGGTCATATTTCATGGCATTTCATTGTTGTTGCATCATAATAGTTAGTTGTAACGCTTTTAGATTGTCGGGTTGAAAATTCAAATATATGTATTTCAAATAAAAGTATTTTGTTTAAAAACGGAGTTTAGAGTTCACGACCCATTTTTCGTGCATGGGTTTATCTTTCCATTTCTTTTCGCGCTCTTCTTTTATGCGTTTTTTTTGTACGGGAGATATTTGAAGGGGCCTATGATTGGGTTGGCGTGTCCCATATTTTTCCGCGACGGACATGCCTTTTTTGGTAATAGATGAATGCATGCTTCGTTGTTCATCAAAATTCTTGACAATTTCAATGATATGATTTTCTGTCCTGCTGTGTAAATAGTATGCCATTCTGTACATTGCTGCGTGATACGCTGCTTCTATCTGTCGAAGTCCTCTTCCCCCGTTCTTCCTTGGGGAATACATTCTGTCTATATCGGCCTTTGGATGTAGCATTCCATAGATATTTAGCATTTTTCTAGTTTTTCTGTCCATCTCTCATCTAGGTCAGACCTTAATATTTTTCGTATTCTAGTTTTATATTCTGTTCTTATTTCTGCTTTTAGATTGTTGTGTTTATACCCTTGACCTTCTTTAATACCCAAGTATTTGTATGTCTCTCCAGGTTCTAGCGATTTAATGGTTTGCTTTTCGTCTACCTCTATATTATTCAAGCTATTGACCTGGCCTTTTTCAAATCTCGCCACTGCGCATTTTTCCAATCCGAAGGTCATTTTTATATCATTGCTAAATTCCTTTACCCTTTCTGTGAGCTTTCGTAATTGGTTCTGGCTTGTACATATGAGTTTGAGATCGTCCATGTATATAAGGTGGTTTATACTTCTATCTGTGTTTTTGATTTTGTAGCCTACAGGTAATTGGTTCAGCACTGCACTTAGGAGAGCCATTGCTATACAAAAGTGTATGGGTGAGAAAGAATTGCCTTGGTAGATGCCTCGTTTGATTTGCATTTCTCTTGTTTTTATACTGGTTGCATTTGTGTTTAGTTCTAGAGTAGTCTTCCAAGTTGACATTCATGCTTTGCAAAAGTTTATTACGACTTCTGCCACTCCAATCATTTTCATTGATTCAAGTACCCAGCTATGTGGAACACTAGCAAAGGCCTTCCGATAGTCTATCCAGCCCATATAAAGCTTCTTTTTTTTGTTTAAGACAGTCTTCGATTACAGCTTTCGAAAGTAGTAGTTGGTCTTTGCATCCATATGAGTTTTTGCAGCACCCTTTTTGTTCTTGTGGCATTAGATTGGTGAATTCTATATGTTTACTGACTTTCATGGCTAGCATGCCGATAATGAGCTTATAAATGGTATTAAGGCATGTTATGGGGCGGTAATTCTTTGGCTCTGCTGTGATCTCCAATTTTGGTATCAGCAGTGTTTTGCCTTGTGCAAGCCATTCTGGAATGCATTCATGATTGTTAATTATTTTGTTTGTTTGTACGACCAGATATGGATGAGTCGACGTTACATTTTTCCACCAGAAGGTATATAATCTGGCCCGGTTGCTTTCCAGTTCTGCGTTTTCTTGATGGTTTCATGAAGTTCATCTATATTTATATCTGTCCATTTCATGGGTTCATGCGTTTTTATAGGACACTCTTTTATCCATTCTGCTTTGTAATTATGGGTTTCCTCGATTTCCATTAATCCACTCCAATACTCTTCTACGGTTTTTTTGTCTGGATGATTCTGAATTTTAATAGTATTGCCTCTAATCTCTTGATGCAATGCTTTCGTGTTTTTCTCGTATTTTTTATTTTGCTTGTATGGCTACTTCTTTTTTTGTATCTTTTAAGCCTTTGGCTGGTTGCTGATACTTTTTGTTGAGTTGTTCTATACTTGAATCTAGATCTTGGTTTTGTTTAATTTTATTTTTACTGATTAATTTTCTGGCTTTGTGTGATTCTCTTTTTAAGCCACCTTGCTTAAAAAGAGAATCCTTGCTTTCCTATAGTATTCAATTTTTCCCTCGAGTCTTCTCTGCCATGGTGGAATCTGGATCTCCTTTTTGGGTTTATTTGTCAGAGCTTGGGGTGGGCGGATTATTTTACCCGTGACTATCAATGCCGTAGCATATGTGATGCAGTCTATTTTATATATATCTAGTGCATCTTCTTTCTCTAAAATTGTCCCTAAACAGTCATTTGTAAGGCGTATTATGTCTCTAACCTTTTGAGTAAGTGTTATTTTTTCAGTTTTAGTCTTTTTTTCCATGGGAAATCGCTAATATTTCTTTCTACTTGTCTGTTATTTCGTAAACTAGCTGATCTTTCTGCGTATTGCTACATCTTCCGCTCAGTGGCCGATGTCGTAACTCCTCTTCTGATGTTGTTTTTGGATTGCTATGTTCTTGTGCTACCGTAGGATTGTTTTTCGGTTCGTGTGTTAATCTTTGATGATCACGCAAATCTTGCGATGCTTCTTCCAGTGCTAGACTACCAGGTAGTCCCAAAGAAAAATGTTCCCACGCCCTAACCGAAGTATATAAAGGGATTACCAAAGGTCATTTGGGCATGAGTAAAATCTTCGATAAAGTTCGCCAACAGTCCTACTGGGTAAATTACTTCGAAGAGGTCAGACCTTGGAGGCAGAAATGTGACAACTGTGCAGCCAGAAAGGGCCCAAAGCCCCGGATTAAGAGCAGAATGCAGCAATAAAATGTGGGCGTCCCGTTAGAAAGAATTGCCATTGATGTCGCCGGTCCATTTGCCAAGTCTGAGAGCGGGGTATGCTATACCCAATCAAGAGGCAACCACGGTAGCGACGGTGCTGGTAGAACAGTTATTCATATTTGGTGTCCTGTTGAAGTTACATGCAGACCAAGGCCGTAACTTTGAGACCAATGTATTCCAGAATGTCTGTAGACATCAAGAATACCAGAACCACATCTTTGCATCCACAGTCAGACGGAATGGAGGAAAGATTCAACATGACCTTAGAACTACATCTATTCAAGTTCGCCAGCAAGAACCAGCGTGATTGGGATCAGCATATTCCCTTATTCCCGTTGGCCTATCGCTGAGCCGTACATAATGGCACAGGACTAACTTTAGCCAGGGTACTATTCCAAAAAGAGCTGAGATTACCTTGTGATTTTGTCTTTAGCTCACCAGAAAATTCTTCACAAGAAATCAATGATTGGGTGGCCCATCAGCACATAACTTTCGATTAAGTTACAAAAATCGTTTTTGTCCCATTAGATTATGATGTCGACTTCGGTTGGAAAAATCAAGTTAGCCGTGGCCGCTAGAAAAACAAATGTCACTCAATTTTCAAAATTGCCAATTATACTTACACGAATTTTAATAGTAGTAATTATTCCTAAAAAGATTATTTCAATACCTTTATTATTTATAGCTAGTGTAATAAAGTGATAAAGAAGCCGATACCATTACACAGAACAATAAATTGAATGATACTACCTAGAGAATTTCGGATGAGTCAAACTAACAATTATCATTAAATTAAAATTATTAAAGGTTCTTTTCTTAGAAAATAACAAATCCCAAATAACAGACAACACGTAAACCTACATTATAGGGACACGTTGTACACAATCCTCTTTGTGCTTAAAAGACTATCATAAACTTTATTTTTATTGCACCCCATACGTAATAATGCAGAACAGACAAATCAGGCGAACAAGGTGGCCACAGAAAAGGACGGTTGTTTACAATCCACTGATCAACGAAAACCTCTTCTGAATAGTTGTTCACTAAATAGCCATTGCGGGGTGGTTCCCCATCATGCTGTTAAAATAATTCCCGATAATTGGCAATTGGAAAATTTTCCAGATACTTGACTTCAAAATCTCATAACATATTCAAATACCTATAAAAATGAAAAATCAGGACATAAAGCAAGAGATAAAACATATTTATAATTTTACCATTTAAATTGTCTTCATAAAAATGTAGTTTTACCACTCCGTCATTTCTTACCGCACAATAAACATTAAACAGTCTACTCATGAGGATTAGAGGCATTAATGGGAAATGTGCCTTTTAAATATAACATTTTTGATGCATTTTGTCTCCATCTGATCAAGTGATATTGTCCAAAAATAAATGGTTTTCTTGGAACCATGTTAAAATAAATTCAGAGGATTTTATGTGTCTCGGAAAATCAGTTTGTTGCACATTTTGCACTAAGGAAAAGAAGTGCGGATGAAATTTGTACTTTTTCAATATTCTATGAGTAGAGCTTTTAGAAAATCTCAATTCTAGTATTGCTTGTCTAAGACTTGCTTTCGTATAAGCTTGAAAGTAAGGCAAAATTGAAATTTCACTATTGCCGTCATCAACAACAGGCTTATTTTTCTTAATTGTTGGTTTGATTGATATTATTCGTTTAATTGTTTTTTTATTGCCTCTGCTTCTCCATAAATCATAACAATATTGAAATAATCTTCGATATAATATAATTGATGCGTGCAGGCATTGTGGCGAAGTTTTTAAAAATTGAGTGACATTTTGTAGTCGCCACTTATTTTTCTAGCGGCCACGGCTAACTTGATTTTTTGAAGTAAAGTGACATTTTTAGTGCTAAATTTGAAACTTTTGAGTTTTAAGCATATTGTGAATGCCATTTGCACTATTTTTTAAGAACACTTTGTAGAAGTGCGCTGTTTGCTGGTTTGAGCCTTCTAACAAGACATGCCAAAAAATTGTTTTAAAACAGATGCAACTGCATCTGTCATTTTTGACAAAAAATTCAGATATCTTGAGAATGATTAAATTTCGAGATAACATGTGGTTCACAAAATTTATCTAGAATTTAACGTAGCATCCAAATATCCAATAACATACAGGGTGTTCTATTTGATTTAAGAAAGTTGTGGTTTACTTCCGGTATAACAGGCGTGCCACAGTTCTAAAAATATGTTAGTCACATAAAACCTATCGGCTTGCCTACGTTGTTTAGTGACAGGTAACCAGCCACCTTCGTGGGACACATATACAAACGAAAATCTGTCTTAGAAAATAACAACTACAAGCTGCATTGGGATCTGTATTAGGTATCAAACTGTTGTTCCCAATAGACCAGACGCAGTTTTAGTATAAAGTCTCTAGAACAACAACCATAATTGATATAGCAATCTCTAACAACAATAATACAAATAGCTAGCCAAAAAAACAAGCAAATAAAGAGACAAGACATGAGCTGTACAAGCCCACGTCCAAACATCTATTAAAATTAATCGGTTATAATAATTATAATTATTCTAGATGTGCCTTTACCGCCAACCTTTACTTACAAACTGACCCTCAATTCTGATTTGGTTTGGAATAAATAAAAAAAAACATTGGTAGTGGTCGTTAGGTAATTACGATTTCTAGAAAAATCAAAATAGGTGGAGTTATTTGCATCTTTGTAATTCTTCATTATTGTTAATAATTATTATTAATTTCTAACATTCTGTTAGTAAGTAATTAGAATAGTGGTCATTATTTTTTCAATATTCATATGACAGAACATCTCGATATGGACTCTTGATCAATTTCGGCATGTTTGGCATTATTTTACATTCTCAATATATCTGATGCTCTTTGAAATAAACCATAATTTGCCTATAGTATGTTAGAAATTAATGATGATGAGTTATTATTAACAATCATTAAGAATTGCAACGACGCAAATTGTAATTGGGTTAAAATTATTTTTGATGCCTAAAACTTGTCCCTTTTGGCAAATTTTAGTTTTAATGAAAATAGTACAATTTTGTAAAAAAAAAATAACTTATTTATAAACATAATACTATGTTACTATACATAAATAATAAAATATAATCAAAATTGTATATTATTATTATTAAGCAAATTGAGGTAACAATTTTTAGTAACGCAGATGTGTTGCATATAAAATATTGCTGTCCGGGAGCAGGAGTCTTATGTTATAAAGGGCTATATCTCGTACTCTTTCATCGATGGCGCTGTACTTGAATATCGTTGTCAAAGATATAGATTGGGAACAGTGTTTGGAACTTTATTAGGATTGTAATTGTACTTTTTACCTAAAGTGTTTAATAAAATAACAATTATTTTACATTTTGTCCTCAACAAAGAATAAAATCTCAATTAAGTGTATTAAAAATTGATGTACCTCATTTCGTTGGACAAGTAGTAATTATTAAAAGGAACAATGTTCTTTGCGCGCGAAAAATAAGCTAGAAGAATAAGTCGCTTCACAGTCATCTGAGGAGGTAAGTGTGTTTATTGTGTGGCCGCTGCGCTTCCGCTGTCAAAAGGTAAGTAATAAAAATATTTGCATTATTATTATTCTCATAAATAGATATTTGGGTATAGATTTGGAGAGTCACACAACATTTCTTCTTTATTTTTCCTTTCAGTGCATATTTACAAAATAATAAAATATTTACCAGTGCGCTATTGCTAAACTGCGTTACTATAAAAAAGTAACACAGCTGTATTGGTAACACAGTTACTATAGATGTATTTTAAAATTAATAAATGTATTGTACTACGGTTAAATTACTCCTTGTTTTGTAGAAAGAAGCTTCTACAATAAATGGGTTTGGCACCCGCTGAAAAGCAACGTTGTTATAGGCTTAAGTTAAAGCTGGACCCCATAAAAATAAGAAACGACGAGATCAATAAGCTGTACAACAAATTATGGTAATCATACCGGCTTCCAAACCATATTTAGGAACCTCAAGTTCACCTGGGTCTAGAAACTGAGAACAAAATGTTATAATTACAAAAAGAGATATCAAAAAACTAAAAAGTTAGCAAAGTGCAGTCTCATCAGTTTGGAGACTTACGGAAGCAAGTGCCGTTATACATAGGCGGTCCGAGAGGGCTCATAGAGGTTAAGACCAGTGAGTAAGATATATTTACTCACTGGTTAAGACCCCTCCTCACTCCTGCCCAAACCTTACAAGACAATTTCATAAAGCTCTTAAGAAAATTACAAAAATTAAATAAAAAAGAGATATTGAAAATAATTTTGAGAAATATGAGACTCCCCCAAAATTTTTGGCCAGGACCGCTGTTAGCCGTACCAAGTATACCTTACTAATAAGGTTTATTCCTCATCTGCCAGCTCTAACGATGAGTACCTTGCAAATTTTATGCCACAAACAATTTCTAATTTGAAATAAAAGCAATTGATTCAAATTTCACACGGTTTTTAGTAAACTTAATTTTTTTTAAGTTTGGCTTGATAAAGGTAGTGACTCGAAATATAACAAATGTTTTATTGAATGGATTATATCTGTCATTTAATTTTGTGGGAGATTAACAGTAGTATTTTCGAAATTAGTAGTATTGTAGTTTAAAATTGCCATACTAAAGAAATTAATTAAATAATTTTATAAATAAAGCTAGAATTTCAAGAAAGGTCAGGGTTTGTTTAATTTTTCGATCACTTCGTGTACAAATTACCAAAAATATGGTGGGGTCATTAAAAACATCACTGCAAATGTCAGTGCTTTATAGATTAAACTATTACCATGTTATATCAACAAAAGATCATTAACAAATATATTTTTAAATTTTCAATTTTTCAACAAATTGCAATTCAAGTTAGGCCTTAAAAAGTATTTTTACCCAATTACCCAACGAAAGCTACCTTTATGTTTTAAAATCTACTTATGCTTTCCCAAAAGCATAAGTAGATTTTGCTTGTGTATAAGTGGTGGTATGCGGTGAACGAACACCTAAAGCGTTTTATTTAAGAATTTTCATCTTCAGTTATTGTTGTAAAAAGCAGTAGAAATGGGCATATTCCAATTTTTTTTTCGGCAATTTTAATACCAATCAAGTTTTCCAAATGTTATTATTACTCGTCAAACTCATCATGTTTTGGTCGATTTATCAAGTGATTTCCTAAAAACTTTAGTAGTGACATCAGAAAACTGCCCTAAAGGATTTGGTAAATAGTTGAAGACTACTTACCAAGTCCTATTGTTCTGTTATGTTGGTTAACCTATTCGGTATAAAACAATAACAATATTATAATACATACATCCTTTACCAACAAAAAGTTTATACGTTATTGAATTGTTCCTTCGTTTTGTCATTTTAATCTATAACATTGTAATTTTAAAGACCCAAATGTTCATTAGCCATTGCATTGATGATTGATCGAAATGGAGAGATAGCCCCAGTCATGAATAAAAATTTCTAGATTAATTGAACTATTTGTAATTTAGGAAATTTTTGCCATGTTTGTTGATTATTCGAATAAGTATTGGAGTCTCTGAAAACGATTATTAGTGTTAAATTATGTTTCCCTGCAATAATGCCTGGAATAATTTTAGATGTATTATGTCTAATTCACAAAAAGCGTTCCAACTTTTTTAGATGTGTTATCTATTGAGAATAATACAATTAATCATTTTGGAATTGAATTATTTGGAGGCACAATTAATGTTATTAAAAAGTCAAATCATGGGGTTATTTAATAGAATTAAATCAATTAATCTTTCAGTATACATTTTTAACAGCTAAGTTTAAGTATTGGAAAGTATGATGTATAAAAACTACGTACAGAAATAAGCATGAGCACGCTCGAGTATAGTCGCGTCTGTAAGTGTCCGGGTTTTGGCTCTGTTCATTTATAACGATTCAGTTCTATTCGAATCTTTTGGTCAAATACAGTGATTTAAGTATGAGTTTCTCAAAAAAACAAGAAGAGGATATCAAAACTCCTTCCAAACACATTTTCATAGATAGTATATCCTTCATGTTAACAATTGCTGATAAGTTGGATGATTTACTTTATAATAAACTAGCCGACAAAATTGAGGGTTTAGTGAAAAATATCAAGGATCTGCAGACATCACTCCAAGCAGTCTCAGATGAAAATTTATTATTGAAGTCCAAGGTTGAAGGCTTAAAGCAAAAGTCCAAGTTATCCAACCTACGATTACACGGCGTTAAGGAACGAAAGGGCGAAGACCTAAAGGAAGCAATGCAAGATATTTTCCGTGACAAGAAAATGGATTCTAATCAATTGGTTGATTGCTATCGTGTAAGCCCTTTGAAAGCAAATAGCAGCAAACCCAGAAGTATTATGATAAAGTTTATTTCTGAAAGAGTAAAGAATCTAATATTCTCAAACAAAAAGAATCTAAAAAACTTTAAATTTGTTATAACAGAAGATCTGATTCCGTCCAGGTTTAAATTACTTAGAGAAGCTAAATACAAGTATTGAATACGTAATGCTTGGTCTCAAGATGGTTACGTGTTTGTGAGTGTAAATGGCAAAAAATTCCAGATACCAAAATAACCAGTCACCTCATCTCATATTATTATTCGGAACTGTATCTAACTTTGTTTCGTCCAGTGTCGTTCTTCATTTCAGCAAGTATTGTTGTTTTACATTATTTTTCCTCCATTATACTTTTAATTGTTTACAAACAGTGCAGGAATATTTTGTTATCTCTTACTAGCTTATTTTACAAAGTAATATTCATTTACATCCTGAGATATCAAAAAAATATAGTATTGGTCATTTAAATGTGAGATCATTAATAGCTCATTTTGAAGATGTAAAGGAGTTCGTTAAAAGTTTTGATATAATGGCAGTAACAGAAATATGGTTAAATGATGGGGTAATTAGCGGTTCTGCTGATATACCGGGTTATATATTTTACAGATTAGATAGAGAACGTATAGAAATTTACGTAAGTAGTAAATTAAATTCCTATAAAGTGAAAGTGAAATTTAATTTTAGCGATACCATAGAGCAATTGTGGGTTGGGGTTAAGATTAATAAACTTAGTTAGTTCGTAGGATGCATTTATAGACCTCATGGGAATCTTACTAACTTTTTAAATGAAATAGATAAAACCTTGTCACATATTTTATCTTTAAGCGGAAATATTATATGCTTGGGTGATATGAATGTTGATCAGCTGAATCCTGATAATGCATTTTATAAATGTTTTAATCGCTATGGTTTTGATAAGTAGATTAAAGAACCTACTCGACTAGGCAAAAACAAATCTGGCCAAGTCAAATTATCCCTTTTAGATGTCATATTTGTTTCCAACAATAATTTCATTAAGAAGAGTGAGGTGAGAAACAATCAAAATATATCTGATCACATTTTTATTTGATATGAATTAACTTGCTTTAAAACTTCCGCATGGCCCAAATACATTACTTTTAGGGATTTTAAGAACTTTATTCTAAAAGCATTCCTATCCGATTTGTTAGAAACACCGTTTCTAGATATAATATATAAATAAGTTATTCAATGAGCTTCTAATTTCACTATTCAGTAAACATGCTCCTATACGCACTGTTAGGGCCACAAAAAACAAAGCTCCTTGGATTACATATGCCATAAAAATAATGATAAAAGAGCTTGATCAAGCCTTATCCAAATATAAGTCTACAAAGTTACAATGTGATTGGAATCGGTATAAAGAATTACGAAATTTCACTCTATCTGCTACACGCAGAGAAAAGAAAAACTACTTTTATTCAGTTTTTGCTAATACAAATACAAAATTATTGTGGAAAGTAGTAAATAATAAAATTGTAAATAAGCCAGTCATTCCTATTCTACGTAATTTATCCAATCCTGATAAGGTAAATGATTATTTCGGCTCTGTATTTAATGTTGCTGAAGTAGACCCAGCTACTGTAGACTATTATGAAAATAATCATTTTACAAATAATAATGCATTATTTGCCGTATGGTCACTCCAGCTGAAATTTATAACATTCTTTAGTTGCTGTTGTTGGGATATCGATACATATGCTTAAGCTTTGTAGCCCCTATATGGATAGCATACTAACTCATATTATAAACAGTTGTATTGATCAAAGTTATTATCCTGATTAATGGAAAAAATCCATAGTAAAACCTCTGGCCAAAATCAATAACCCTGAAAAATACATTCATCTCAGATCCATCAGTATTTTACCTTTCAAAAATACTGGAAAAGACATGTTTTATCAACTTTCACACTTTATTACCACTCAGAATATTTTGTCTGATTTTCAAGCTGGATTTCCTAAAGGCTACAGTACTTCCACTGCTTTACTGAATATCTGTGATGAAATTGTATCTGCCATTGATCGTAAAGCTGAAACTTTCCTGATGCTACTAGATTTCTCCAAGACTTTTGACACGATCAATCAAAGTTTACTTTGCTCTAAACTCAAATATTATGGATGCAGCTGTGAATTTGTTGTCTCGTTAAATTTTATTTGACAAGTCGTAGGCAGATCGTCCAGGTCAATGACTCATTTTCATCAGAAAAAGTAGCTACCTCAGGTGTGCCCCAGGGGTCCAACCTTGGCCCTCTGTTCTTCTTAATTTATTCCAAAGATATTTTAAAGAGCGTTCAGCACTGTAAAGTTCAAGCATTTGCTGACGACTTGCATATGTATTTTAACTTTGACATTCACAACATTAAACATGCTGAGTCGTGTATTAACGGTGACTTGGAAAGAATAATCACCAGTTCCAAAAACCATAACTTAAATCTAAATAGCGCTAAAAGTCATTTAATGACCTTGGGAAGGCATCAAAATCTTGTGCAAATTAACTTATCTGTTCATGCAAATGGTCAGGTTCTACAATTTAAAGAGATTGTTCGGAATTTGGGTATTATTTTCGATAGAGATTTGAATTTCGTTTATCATGTAAACAGTTTAATACAAAAATCGTATGCAACTATAAAGTTGTTATTCCCACATCGGTTTAATCTAAACACCTCAGTAAAGAAACTATTAATGAATTCCCTAGTCTTATCTAGTTTTAATTATGGTGACACACTATATGGCCCTTTCATTAATAAATATGATGCAGTCCGAATACAAAAAGTTCAGAATTGCTGTTGCCATATCGTATGCGGTGTCAGAAAATACGAACACATTTCAAATTATCTGAGAAATATTTCCTGACTTACAATGGAACAAAGAAGAGAATTTAATTACTGCACAATAGTTTATAAAGTCGTCAATTTTAAAATGCCTCCATCTTTATACCATAAATTAATCTTTAGGAATACCCTCCATCCGCTTAATTTACGCTCAAACAGACTTCTTTATATCTCGCGTTCCAAAACTGCATTATTCAAGCGTTCATTTTCTTACCTAGGTGTAAGGTACTTTAACAAACTCCTAATAAATAAGCTATTCCCGTCAATACGAGCATTTAAAGGTTGGCTTAGAAAGTTGTTGCTGTCTGGTACTCATTGTTTGTAAAGCCTTTGTTCTCTGTAGACTGTTAGCATAATGTAAATCCTAAACATTTGTAACTTAAGTAGTGCCCTGTATTATAATGTATTGCAATGTACTTCGTGGGTTCAATTTAAAAATTATAACAACTAATATTTACTTTCACTTTTCTAGAACTTTATTTAAATTTAAAACAGCTGATTCACAATACATTTTCATATAAGCTAGTCGTCGCGGTATATCTGCTGGCGATCGTGGCGTTCTTCTTTTATATCACCAGCGTAGAATTCTCCAGTAGAAATCAACATCGTTCCTTCCGCTGCCGAGCCTTTTCGAGAATCGTATTTTTTTATCTTGAAGCGTTTGTTGTCGTGCTGAAATGACACAGGGTCGGCTTTGGGTAAATTTCGTAACACTGCCCCCCCTTTAATTCTGATCGTCCCGATCAGAAACATCCCCTCCATGGTAGGGAGCGAGTCGATCTAAGTGAACCACCTTCAATTTAGCCTTGGGGTTTCGACGGATCCGGTAGACGACATCATTCAGCCTCTTGACCACTTCGTATGGGCCATCCCAGGCGGGTGTAAGCTTTGGGGATTTACCCTTGCTCCGTTGGGGGTTGTACAGCAGACTTTGTCCCTCTCCTGGAACCCGGCTGAATTGGCCTTGAGGTCGTATCGCGTCTTCATCCGGTCACTGGTGGCCAACATCTGCGTTCGGGCTAAGTCATGTATTGCCAGCATGTTATGTCGGAGCTGGTCGGCATAATCGTCGATGTCTCGGGGAGGTTCTTCGGGGGAGCCAAATGCCAAGTCGCATGGTAATCGCAGCTCCTTTCCGAATAAGACCCTGGCTGGGGTCAGGCCTCTACTATTATGTACAGCAGAGCGATATGACAAACAGGAATAGGGGAATATGCTCATCCCAATCACGCTGGTTATTGCTGACGACCTTGGATAGGTGTTGTTCCAAGGTCCTGTTGAATCTTTCCACCATTCCGTCTGACTGTGGGTGTAATGGTGTTGTTCTCGTTTTCCTGATCCCCAACATCGTGCAGACCTTCTGGAATACATTCGATTCGAAGTTACGCCCCTGGTCTGAATGTAATTCCATCGGGACGCCAAACCTGCTGAATAGTTGTTCTACTAGCACCGTCGCTACCGTGGTTGCCTCTTGGTTGGGTATCGCATATGCCTCAGGCCATTTGCTGAAGTAATCCATTGCGACCAGAATGTATTTGTTCCCCCTCTCAGACTCGGGAAACGGACCGGCGACATCGATGGCAATTCTCTCAAATGGGACGCCCACATTGTACTGCTGCATTCTGCCCTTGGTCCGGGTCTTCGGGCCCTTACTGGCGGCACATGTGGCACATTTGCGGCACCAAGCTCTGACGCCTTCGAAGTAATTCACCCAGTAGTACCGCTGGCGAACTTTGTCTAGGGTTTTATTCATGCCCAGGTGGCCTCCGGTAATTCCATCATGTACTTCGGTCAGGATGGCTGGTACCTTTTTCTTCGGAACTACCAGTTGGAACTGGGTTTCTCGTCCATCAGCGCTTTCCCAAACTCGCTTGAGCATTCCATTGTCTACTCTTAGAGAGTCCCACTGAGCCCATAACGATTTCAGCACGCCGGAGTATCTAGCTACCTCGTCCCATCGTGGCCTGGGTGCCCCTCTCATTTTTAGTGACAAGATTGGTTCGATGTCTGGATCAGCCATTTGGTCCTGGATGCACTGTTCCGTTGTCCAGTCTTCATTGGCCTGCACTCGGATCTGCCTGATGGAGATACCCTCTCGCTGTTCCGTCTTTAGACAATGCTTGCATTCCGCTCTACAGGGTCTTCTGGATAGGGCATCGGCATTATTGTGCAACCGGCCGGCACGGTGTTCCACCTTGAAGTCGTATTGCTGTAATTTCTCCATCCATCTGGCCAGTTGTCCTTCCGGTGTCTTCATGTCCAGCAGCCATTTGAGTGCGGCATGATCTGTTCAGATTAAGAAATGGCGACCATACAGGTATTTGTGGAAATGGTCTACAGCCCTTATTATTGCAAGAAGTTCTTTCTGGTGACGCAATAATTTCTTTCTGGCTTCGAGAATCCACGGCTGTAGTACTCGCACCACTTGCACCTGGGATAGGACGGCCCCCAAACCAGTGTTGCTGGCGTCGGTGTCTAAGATGAACTTGCCGGACTGTGTAGGAAAGGCTAGGATTGGGCTGGAACATAGTGCTGCCTTCAGTCGTCTGAATGATGTTTCGCAATCCTGATTCCAACGGAACGTCTCCTTCTCTGTGGTCTGCCGATGTAGAGGAGCGGCAATGGTGGCAAATCCCTCGAACAAAACGCCGGTAGTATGAACATAGGCCCAAGAAGCTTCGGAGTTCATGTTTGTCTCTTGGAACTGGCCAATCGCGGATGGCTTCTATCTTGTCTTCGTTGGTGCGGATTCCTGACTCGGACACTACGTGGCCCAAAAACTCTACTTCTTTTTGAAACAAGGAACACTTCTTCGGATTGAGTCTCAGGTTGGCATTATTAATTCTGGAGAATACTTCGCCCAGGTTCTTCAGATGGTCGTCGAATGTCTGGCCCATGACTAGAATGTCGTCGAGGTATACTAAGCACGTCCTCCATGTTAACCCGCTCAGTACATACTCCATTAGCCTCTCAAATGTAGCGGGTGCATTACATAACCCAAAGGGCATGACCGTGAACTGAAACAGCCCTTTACTGGTGGAGAACGCTGTCTTCTCTCTGTCGTTTGCGTGCAGACCAACCTGCCAATATCCACTTTTTAGGTCTAGTGTGGAGAACCAACGGGAGCCTGCTAGTGTGGTCAAAGTGTCATCGATTCGGGGTAGTGGATAGCTGTCTTTCTTCGTGACGTCATTGAGCTTTCTGTAATCCACGCAAAATCGGGTGGTTCCATCCTTCTTTTTAACTAGCACGACGGGAGCAGACCATGGACTGATGGATGGCTCAATAACTCCATTTTGTAACATGGACTCGATGTTTTCCTCGACTGCCTGTTGTTGCCCCAATGGTAGTCGTCTAGGTGGTATTCTGATGGGCTGAGCCTTTCCGGTATCTATTCGATGCTGGATGATGTTGGTGCGACCGGTGGTTCCATTTTTACTGTTAAAAATTTGCCAGTGTTTTGTGATAAATTGCTTGGCTTTTTTCTGGTTCTCTGGTGTCAAGTGTGTTAAGTGGTCAGCAAACTGTTGTAGGAACTCTTTATCGGGCCCTGTCTCCTTCACCGACGTCTGGTACTCTTCTTCGCAATTGATGATGGTCTCTACTGGCTCGAAACAAGCTATCTCTTGACCATTGGTAATTCTGATGTTGTTGTTGGACAAATTCAGGACTCTGATTGGTATATCTCGTCCGGTTTTAACTATAGCCCGTCCAACTAAGTAGTCATGAGCTGAGTGTACGGGCTCCACCATTCCAACGCAGCTCCCAGGATTGCTGTCTAGCTGCCCATGAATAATCTGTTCTGTTCGACCGGGAATTCTAGCTGAAGACTTTGCCACAATTTTTATGGGCGTGAATGATGTGTTGACGGGCCGTGTCAATACAAATTCCTCATTCAGGAACCGAAGAACATCATATCTCGGGTCGAACATAAATCCATGCTGGCTAATTAGGTCCATTCCCAGTATAAAATCGTCCTCAATATTCGCTACGAGGACCCTATGCCGGATCATGTTGTCCCCTATCTGTAGCACGACATCTGCCTCACCCTGTATTGACATGGACTCGCCGGTGACCGTTCTGAGCTGGATGTTATTGGTAACTGGCCGAATTTCGGATGCTCTCAAAACCCTGGACTTGGCAATGGACACAGCGGCGCCGGTATCGATGGTGATGGTGACGGCTCGGCCATTAATGGTGCCTCTGATGACTAGACTGCCGCTATCTCGGCAAAATCTCCGGATGGATAACGTTTTGGGGGCTGGTGGTGGGACAGTCAGCATTCGCCCCCCTATGCTGACTGACTGACGGTCCCTGGACATGTGGCTGTTCTGTTGGTTACCCCTGGTCGGTGATCGTTTAGGTGGCCTCACTCGACAATTACGTTGGAAGTGCCCTGTCCGTCCGCAGCGGTAACATGCCCCTCTGGTGCCAGTTCTTTGTGGCCGTTCTAATATTTTGTTCAGACCAGCCAGCAGCGCTTGAATTTGTGACTCTGACTCTTCCTCGTTGAAGGAAACTGCTCGGACCCTCGGCTTGGACATGTTCATGACGGCCTCTACTTCCAAAGCCCGAAGTAGAGCTTCACTACTTTTCTTGACGCCACTCAGTCTTAAATTTCTTTGTACTTCCACATCTCTGATGCCGTTTATGAAACTCTGTGTGGCCAACTGGTCTTTCGTTTCCTCTGGCAGGTCTGGGTAGGACAAGTGAACTAACCGTCTAATTTCTGCTTCGAATTCTTGGAGGCTTTCACCGGATTTTTGGGTTTTTCCACTCAGTTGGACTTGGTATACCTGGCTTTGGATGGAATCAAGATCATCTAATTTTGTTTCAAGAGTATCCACGGTATTTTTTATGGTCTTAATGTCATCATTTATCTCTTTTATATCTGATTCAACTATTTGCATTCTTTCATTAACTGTTTCATTAACTTGCGATACTATTTGCATTAATTGTTCAAATTATCAATTAAATTATGTTGCTCACTTTTCATCGTGGAAACAAGATTTTGTTGTTCACTTTTCATCGTGGAAACAAGATTTTGTTGTTCACTTTTCATCGTGGAAACAAGATTTTCTAATTCTATTTACGTTTTTCATCGATATTAGTGACAAGATTTCCTAATTCAACTTTAAGCTTATCATCAAAAGATTTCACTAACCTTTTTTGAATTTCATCTTGATGTTGTTTTTCCTTCTTGTCACGTCTTTCTAGAATCTGTGCAATTTTTTCGTCCAGTCCCTCTGTAACCTGCTTGACTATTTTTTTGGTAGTTTCGTCCATACTACGAGTTTCCATAAATCAAATTAGGATGTTAACTGCACTTAATCCTTCACTTCTAACACCAAATTGCAATGTACTTCGTGGGTTCAATTTAAAAATTATAACAACTAATATTTACTTTCACTTTTCTAGAACTTTATTTACATTTAAAACAGCTGATTCACAATACATTTTCATATAAGCTAGTCGTCGCGGTATATCTGCTGGCGATCGTGGCGTTCTTCTTTTATATCACCAGCGTAGAATTCTCCAGTAGAAATCAACATCGTTCCTTCCGCTGCCGAGCCTTTTCGAGAATCGTATTTTTTTATCTTGAAGCGTTTGTTGTCGTGCTGAAATGACACAGGGTCGGCTTTGGGTAAATTTCGTAACAGTATTATATTTATGTAATTTACATGTATGGCTAGGTTAAGTTTAAGAATAGACGGTTTCCCTACCTTAACATACAATGTATGGCAGCACACTCCCTCTAAAGCACGCATAGCTTGCCTTTAGGGAAAAATTCACTAAACTCCAGATATCCTAGATATCAAAAGGGTTTAGCTCTGTGGGAGCCCTTGCCAGGTTTGCAGGCCCGTGGTTTGAGACGTGGCGGCATTTTCCATGAATTTCCTGACCCTCCGGGCTGTTCCTAACCGGACAGCTTTTTGCAGTTTTTGGTAAAGATGTTCGTCCAGACCGAGGTATTTTAAATTGTTTAATAGATGTTTTGGGACTTGTCCTGTCGTTGACATAACAATAGATACAGTTCGTGTGTTGTCTTTTTTTTAAATTCCAAATCCCTATATTTTGTTATTTTCTCAGCCTGCTTGATATTTATATTATTGTTGTTATGAATTGCTATGTCAATTAAAGTTGTTTTCCGAGCGACTTTATCTACCAAAACTATATCTGGGCTATTGTGAGCAAGAGTCCGATCAGTCAGTATCGTGCGGTCCCAGTACAGATTGTAGTTGTTATTTTCTAAAACAGATTCTGGTTTGTATTTATAGTATGGTAATCTCACCGACTGCAAAAGTTCAAGTTTCAATGCTAATTTCTGGTGCAGTATTTTGCCACAGCATCCTGTCGTTCTTTGTATTCAGTTGCAGCGAACGCTTGACAACCTCCTGTAATATGTTGTGTAATGTCAAAAACGTCCGGTAATGCCTAGATGTAATGGCTGACCTACCACCTTATTACGGCCCACGTAAACGTTGACACACCAGGGTGCACGGCAGCTTCAGTGGAGACGGGAGTGGGTTAACAAACAAGGGCCAAGCCAACTGTAAGTTAACTTTCCAATATAAAGATGTTCTGGGCGCCATGTAGATTCTCTGCCTCTTTACCCCAGCTAACCGCCTAAGATAACCTACCAATCCTCCGCGGCTACAAGAAATCTATAGATAAGGGCTCAATGGCTAATAAGACCTCAGTATATTGTCAGTTACGTCACAACAAACCTACTTCAATAAAACTCTTCATAAAACAGTAAATAATTTAATGAACTTGTAAATTATTTCAATTCAATCCTGCAAAAATATCAAACACAAGTCGACCTGTAGCCAACTTCATGTACCTACATACACGTATCTATAGTTCAACCAAGAATCAACATTACATACTTGATACACTAAGTTCAAATTATTACCAAAATCAACAAATGTAATAATCAATTAATGATCAAGTGAACCTAGATAAAATAAACAGATATTATCAAAAGCATTAATCAAAATATTCAAATGTTGTTGTGATCCGTAAACATGCACAATATATCTAAAGTCAGAAATGAGATACTTGAATGCACAATATTCAAAATAATATCAAAGTCAATAATGACATCTAAACTGTGAATAATTCAAAATTATATCAAATTCAATAACTCTACTGTTATTCTAAAATCTGAAGCCAACAACATTCAGTTACTGGCAAAAGTGTTTAATTACATTTAAACTTTAAGAAAAATCAATAATGATTTCATAAATCTAGAAACAAATATTATCTTTAAAACATCCAAAATAATTCAATTAACAAGTCGACGTTTCGAGCTCTCACGACGCTTTCACAAAATACCAAATATTATCTATATCTAATAACTCAATAATCATGCAATGATACTCAAAATTTAACACTATAGGAAATGCATAAAAATCAAATTTATATGATCAAATTAACAGTCAAAAGTTCGACTACATAATCAGGTTCTTTATTAAATCCAATAAGTTCAAAATGTTATTCAGATAAATCAATTCGCTTTAATGTGAAAAGCAAATTATGAGCAAAACAAATACACTGAATCAAATTACAAAGATACCTTGTTCAAATGCGATGACACAACACTCAGCTGTCCTCTGTAGAATCGAAGCAAACATACGCCGTCATTGCTATACGACAACCCACAAAGGTTTCCTGTTCCCAATAAACCAAAATGGAACTCGATTACAAGACTTGCCAAAACTTCGGCAAACTAAGTGAAGTTGATAGCCCCATACACTGAAGGTAAACAAGGTACTGGATGGGCTAAAGTTCTTACGTACGATGTTCAGATGTTGACCAGTTAGTCGTTCAAGAGGGCCAACGGGAGTACATGCAAATATTCAGCAATCAAATCCTCACAAATGAGAACGTGTTTCCACTAATTTCCAAAAATATCACCAAACTGCCAATGGAGACATCAATTAAACGTTGCTGAAACCGGGGATCATCCAGAGAATGAGTGATGAACTTGTATTAAATCCTCACACGAGTATGGTTTCCGTTAAAATCCAAAAATATCACAAAACGAATATCGGAACCAACGATTAAAGTGTATCCAACTAAATCCCAATCAATGGATGGCACAAAATTGCCATTATAAACTCAGATAACACTTGTAGACCTCTATCATCACATTTCACCATAACCTCTCTTTCCAAGTACTACACGCATCCTTACACTAGGACGGTCAACAGGCAACAACCGTTCACGAGGACCGTCGGCGGCCAACCCCCCTTCCGACAACTGACATCTCCAAATCCTACCAACCCATACTAATCTACTACCAACATCGCCTAAATTTCCTACATACAACGATCTTCTTCTACGACATTCCACAACATCAATGCTCTAAATGTCCCGTGCTCGACTCTACCTCTTCTATCGCAATAACAAAAATGCTACGGAATAATAAAAAAGGTACATGTTTACGTTTGAAGATAATTTTATACTATCCGTTGGTGTTAATGTTCAAAGTCAATACTCATATTTTAGTTACAAGAAAACAGTTATTGTAGATAAATGACACATCCAACGTCCAGTTTAGGCTATTTAAAATACGTTTTGCATAATTCAAACCTCAGATATTTCTTCGGTTACTTGTTCTTTTACGGGTTTATGGAATACACTGCTAGTTATACTCTGCGACAAAAATGTAATGTTACAGTTGGATAGATTCAGATGTTTGGCAACCGTACCTGCATCTGTCGTTGTTAATAGAATGGTCTTTAACAATGTACTTCAGATAGTTCTTAGTTGGAATTACTTGATCTTGGATTCCCAATATAAAGCCTTCCGTTTCAGGAAACATATGACCAGAGATCAACCAGTAGTTCGACGCTGCACTGTCGACCTAATCTTGGTTGACGTCATTTATATGTCTTCCATGGAGGGGCTTCTCTTTCCATTTCAGCAGTTTCTGATCAGTGGTCTGGTGGTTGTAATTGGACGTGTTGTTGTGTCAGTCGCAGTGGTGTTGAATCATCAAACTTGCACATGACTCTGTGTAGATCAGAAAATTCTGCGCGTTTCTGGAAATGACTACGCAAAATGGAAATTTGTTGTTCTAATAGTTTGCTTAGATCTGCCAATCCTCTTCCTCCTTCATATCGTTGCAAAGTTGTACGTTCGACAAAGCTCTTTGGGTGGTGATTTTGATGTTTTGTTAGTAAAACTCGAACTTTTCGTTGTATGTTCAATGTCAGTCTTGCACCAATTAACTATACAGCAGGAGTAACTGAGCACTGAACATGCATAGGTGTTAATAGCCTAAAACAGGATTTTACTGTTCAGTTTGGTTTTCAACAGTTTTTAATAATTCGGCATTTGTCTAGGCCACATTTCATATGGATGTCACTAGAGAACCCTTCTACTATTTTAGGCATATCATGCAGCTGTTGTTTCGTAGCTGTCATCAACTTTAACTCGTCCATGTATAACAAATGATTTATCTTTAATACTTGTACGTTGTTGTGTTTGAGACTGAACCCAAAATTAGTCGAGTTCAGTTTGTTTGAGAGAGGGTTCATGGCAAGCCAGAACCACGGCGGACTGAGAGTCTCCCTGGAATATACCCCTTCTGATTGGAATGGGGTCAGTTTGTATCGAACAGTTGGCTTCATTCAGTGAGATTTTGGTTTGCCAGTTGGACATGGCATATTCTAAAAGTTAATAATATAATTATTCATTTAATAGAGTTTCACTGCCTTAATGAGCCAATCATGTGGAACTGAATCAAAGGCCTTTTTGTAGCCGAGATATGCCATGTAGAGATTTCGTCGTTGGGCTTGGGCTTGATTGTAGACAACGGAATCAATTATCAGTTGTTCTTTGCACCCTATAGAATTTTTCGGCATCCGTTTTGTTGTTCAGTAATTATGTTGTTTAACAAACTCATGTTTGAAAATGCGATGATTAATGCACGATGTTATGGGTTTGTATAAGGTTAGGAGACAAGTGATTAGTCCGTACTTTGCTGGGTGCTGTGTTTATAGATTGTCCTTTGGTGAGAAGTATGTAGCACTATGGGTGGGTGGGAAATTGCGTCATTTATAAGTGCTGTTAGTGTTTCGTGCGTTGCGTACATTTTCTTTATCCAGTAATTTTGTTTCATTATGTTGGATATGTCTTCCGTTGTAAATGACATCACAGTTCTGAAATGCAGCCTCCTCCACAATAATCCAACTGGCTCTCGAATTATTGGAAATTGTTGTGGAAAGCTGTGTTTTCCAGAACTCCTCGATGGCTGTTTTAGTGGGGTAACTAGGGGCTTCATTATTATTGATGTTGTTAAGTTTTCTATAAAACCCTTTTTCTGATTGTCGGAAAAATGTGAAAAATGTGCGGCACGGAGTCGGCTGACACTTTCTCTGACCATGGGCTCGTATTGTTGAAATAAATTTAAAATATACAAAGGAACCTAATGGGTTACATACCGTGTTTTAAAAACTTTGTTTAGTGTTTTTGCGTGATCTGAAATTATACCTGGATGAATCTTGTTTATGAAATAAATAGACAATTAAATAAAAATTTTTAACGATTGTAACAAATGTAGCCTTTGAATACACATGCGCCGATTGTGATCGAGTAACTAACCCAAAACTCCTTGTGAGGCAGAATCTTAAAATGATCATGAAGGAAAGGGAGAAAGCTTACAAAAATTTAACGTACTAAGGCTGCACTTATTGGAACAGATATAAAGAGTGCGCACTTCATAGGAGCTTCGATCAGGGTTGAAAAGAGGGTCTATCTTAGCTTTTATTTCCAGGCACAATAATACAAGGCTAACAGCACTTAACCTTGTGTCCTACTCTTGGTACTCATTTACCACAACATTGTCTGTCCCAATAATATAAATAGACATTTTGTCCAATTTTTTACAAAATATCTCATATAAATGTATTAAAAATATAATTATTAGAGGTAACCGTTATTTTCTATAAAGACCTTTTCTAATATGTGTACTGTGGATACTATTAATAAAGCTTACACAGTATTGACTAACTTTGGGGCGCTGATGGAATTACTTCTGAAATGATCAAAATTTGTAGTCTTTTATCGATCCTTTCATAACAAATATCATAAATAGCTGCATCGAAATAATTGGTCGGTACTTTGCTGGATCCTGGCACATAGGTTGTCCTTTGTAAAAGGTATGTAGGATTTTGCGTAGGAAACTAGGCATCTTGTGTGTGGGTAATTACGTCATTTATAAGGGCTGTTTCGGGGTTGCGTACAGTTCTTATCCAGTAATTTGTACACATCTGGTTTGATTGTCGGAAAAGGTGTTGCCTAGTTTCCGTTGGTTACTGGTTTTGTACCTTCTCAATCGACTTGTGTAAACGGAGAGCTTTTGTTGTAGACTCTCCAGTCACTGCTGAGATGTGATTTTTTTCTATCCCACTGGGAGTGTATTCGGTTATTGTAATTGATAGCCTTGACAAGTCTATCTATTCTGTTGTTCATGACCCCTCGTTGGTAAACGGTCAGTCTTGCAACGTCTTTCCGAAGAGAATTGATTATCCCGTCAAGTCTTCTTTGACAAGGTGGTATTCGAGGTGTTTGTCTAAATTGGGGAGGGTCTTGCTTTGGTCTTATTGCGATCCTATTTGTTCTGCACATGGAAGTTGTTGCACAGTAGATGATTGTGTGTAGCGACGTATTCGCACCTAAAACATAGTTTGGCAGGATATATTTGTTCATAGCCGGCAAGACTATACCCAGTTTCTTAGAAGATCTTAGTTTAGGAAGAGCTGGTCTAGTCAGTGGATCTATTCTTGAGTCTCGTTCGCTCTTGGTGCCAAAGCTGTTTCAGGCTCTCTATCGATTGTATTTCAAGCAAATAGTTGGCGCTCCACTTCGCTTTATATTGTGTCCAGTTGTTCAGGCCATTTGTCAAGATGACACGATATTGATCTTCGACTCTCTGTGCAGTAACTTGCAGTTCTGGGTACCCACGACAGAACTCTTGATGGAGTATTTGGCGATATCCAGTCTTGTCCTGGCCAAAGTTCGTAATTCTGTAAAACGTGCGCATATAAATTCATTCATGGCGCCAGTCCATTTCATGCGCTGTCTTTTCAGTCCCGTTTGAGTGAGCGCTGGTTGTTGATCCGAGCAACACTTTCTCCGGGCGGAGTCCCGTTGGTGATGGTCACTGTATTGGTGAGTGTTGTTGTGGTTCTTCTGGTTCTTGGGCTGTAGCTTTTTGGATGGCAGGGGCCCGCCTCCTTAGCACCCTCCCGTGTGATGGCCGGGTTAGAATAGCACAACGGTATCCGTCGTATGTGTCGACTAAAGGGGCAGCTGTCCGCTGACCTACTACCTAGCTTTCCTTCTTTCCACACAACCCATACGGGATGTTCTGGCTTAAATCATTTCATCTGGGAAGTGACAACCCCACGGGTGTGAGTTACCTGGGTCACCAGGGTCAATTGGTGACACCACTCATGAAAATGGAGCTACGGAGTAGATTAAATTAATTATTATTATTATTGTTATTGCTTCCATCACTTTACTTTATGGTTTTGTATTCTATACTAAACACCCTGTGTGTAATTACACCGTCTTCGCAAAATTGAAAAATTTTCATTTAAATCGGTATTTACCGGTATTTGCCGAAAATACTATTCTGTACTACCTATATACTTTGATCTACATACAAAATTTTCAAATTCACTATTAAACCTTCCAGTGCCTACAGTTCTCGCTCTATTACGTTGGAATTAAAACATTTATGGGAAAAGTTACGTCACTTCGGCGACATTATTCGATTTTTCTGCAAAATAGCATGTTAAAAGTCACAGGAAAGTATATGAAACCACCTAAGAATATTTCTTACTGCATCACAATTTAAAAATATACAGGGTGAGTTTTTTTGATGGTCAATATGGGGATCTCTAAAACTAGCGGAGATAGAGCAATGGTTAAATTGGGAAAGATTTGCAGTTTTACTGGCCCAATTTAATGACACTTTCGGATTTTTGTAAAAAGTCATGGCTTACTACATATTTTGAAAAAACGAAATTCTGTTGATTTAGTCAAATCCCTCTAGCTCCTTTGTTTTTAATTTTATAAAAAAAGTGTAAATATCAAAATTGAAGGGAATTATATCCCGAATATGATTGTCGTGTCCTAGTTTGCGTAACAGCTCTCGTTTTCGAGATATGACACAAACTTATATTTTTTTGAATGGAAACCATACTTGGTTATGACCTCAAAAAATCGGACATTTTTAGAGCTTTTCAACGATATAATACTAGATATAAATATTCATAAAAATAACGGAGTTATGGATGCTGGAATGTCTTCGATGGAACATTACATATAATATCCAAAAAATGTATGAATTAGATGTTACGGTTTTAGTTCAATGCTAGTTCAATGCGAGTATGTAATTGACGAAGAACCTTTTAGCGGAACAATCAATAAACACGTGCCGTCGCGTAAATTAATTCACCAGATAAAGTTAATCACTAACCTTTTACGTCGAAGCTCTGCAGGTGGTGTTTTCTTGGTTCTTCTTTCTTCAGAGGCCAGCCCCGCAGCGGCAGGAACTATCTTTTTAGAGCTTCGTCTGGACAACACGTTACACAAAAATAGCGACGTAATGTTCATTGATTGTGCAAACAAAAATGCGGGTTTAACAACAAATGATGCGCTTTTGTTAACACAAAAGAAACAAAATGAAAGCGGTTTAGCGGTTGTTACGACAACACAATAACAACAAAAAGCGGCCGTCTTAAGACGGTATCAAAAGTGTCCGAATAGCTTGAAAGTCAATACAGGACTCCCGAATACTGTCTATATTTTACAGGCAAAAAACACTTAAAATTAACATTAGCGCGACGGAAGGTTTTGGAAAAGGTGCAGAAGTTTAAAAATCAATGAAGTAATTCAATCAAATTTGTACAATACACTAAACAAATTGCGGGAACGCACCATTCCGCCAGCCTTGAATTACTAGTTTCAAAACTAAGGGTAAACTGGCAGTGGACAGAGGTCGCTTCAAAGTACCACTTGCAGTTCTAACTGTAGCAACGCGTACAACACCATCACCTCCAGGATGTACGTCAATAATGCGCCCTAATGGCCAATTCAAAGGAGGGGAAGTGTCTTGCTTCAAAATAACAAGAGTAGCTGGCTTAACAACCTCCGAGGGTTCAGTCCATTTGCTCCGTTGATGAAGAGTATGTAAATATTCTTGCGACCAACGTTTCCAGAATGCCTGATGCAAACGACTCAGTAACTGCCATCTGTTGAGACGATTAGATGGGACAGATAGGAAATCAGATTCAGGGGGTGCTGTTAAAGGTTCCACTGTAAGAAACATTCCAGGACTCAAGGCGGTAAGATCCGATCGCGAGTTTAAAACTTGCTTCGACCTGCGCTAATACAGTAGAAAGTTCTTCGTAGGTTACGATATGATCTCCAACGACACGTCTTAAGTGAGCTTTAACGGATTTAATTCCGCTCTCCCATAGTCCTCCAAAGTGAGGAGCCGAAGGGGGATTGAAATGCCAAGAAATGGTTTCTCGTGCAGCAGTAGCTCTAAAAGCTTTCAAGATCTGCTTGTTAGCACACACAAAATTAGTACCACAATCACTATAGATATGGTTACATCGCCCACGACGTGCAATGAATCGTCGCAAAGCTGCCAAGAACGCATCAGCAGACAAATCTGATACGAGTTCTAGATGAACAGCTTTCGTTGCAAAGCACTTGAACAGGCACAGATAAGCCTTTAAAGTTTTCGACCCTCTAGTTTTAGCCATGGTTATAGTGAAGGGACCAGCAAAATCTACTCCAACATGAGAAAAGGGTTTCAATTGTGAAACGCGGGAAATGGGCAAATTTCCCATGAAGGGTTGGTAAGCAGAAGGATTAAGCTTCCAACAAGAAACACATTTAGAAATGACCCTACGAATTACTTTCTTTGCGGATAGAATCCAAAATTGTTGCTGCAAAAGAAATTGAACGGTTTGGATTCTTGCGTGAAGATTGGTGACATGACAATCTTCGACAATTAGATTAGTCAAACGACCTTTACTTGGTAGCAGTGCGGGAAATTTAGTAACAAACGGCAATGGAGCATTAGCCAATCTACTACCAACTCTAAGAGTTCCCTGTTCATCAAGAAACGACGAAAGTTTACGAAGCGATTTGGGCAAAAGTTTTCGTTCTCAAATTTCTTTAAAAAAATATTGATCTTGAACATATCGAACAATGCGAAGCTGAACCTGATATAACTCAGCAGCCAAAAATGATCCAGAGCCCCTACGGTCTGGATTGCGAGCGTTATCAACAAAGCGACAAATATGAGCTATAATGCGGGTAATGCGATTAATAGAAGAATGTTCTTCTAACAAAGTACCAAATACATTTGGTGAAGCCACGACTTGAAGCGCCACTATACGGGCTTCAGTCATAACTAGCGGTGACATGCTTGAGTCTGAGCAAGCATGTGGCAAACAAGCGGTAATCAACAATTGTGGGCCTTTCCACCAAAGTGTATTGCCTAATAACTCTGATGGCAAAGTGCCGCGGGAACCCAAGTCAGCAGGGTTATCACAAGATTGGATGTAAAACCAGTGCGAAGAATTCCTTTCCTGAATGTAAGCAACTCGCTTACTGACAAATGTCTTCCAACGGCGCGGGGAAGAACTAAGCCATGAAAGGACTACCATGGAATCTGACCAGCAACGATTCACCTCGAACAACAAACGACTATTGAATTGCTCATAAACATAATGAGCCAACTTAGCGGTAAGAACTGAAGCATACAGTTCCATTCTGGGAAGTGACAAAGTTTTCAAAGGGGCAACTTTCGATTTAGACAACACAAAAAAACTTTGACGAAATCCAGATGCGGTTTCGAACACAAAATAAACAACAGCGGCATAACCTCTCCCAGAAGCATCACCAAATGCCTGAAGTTCACAACTAGAAAAGTTTTCTGTATTTCTGTAGCAAGCAGGCACTAAATTCTGTAAGGAAGGAAGATCACCTATAAATTTTGACCATAACGAAACAATGTTAGCAGGCGGGGTTTCATTCCAAGACAATTTCGAACTCCATAATCTTTGAATCAAGTGTTTAACCAGAAAATTTACAGGTGAGATAATTCCTAATGGATCAAAGATTCTGGACAAAGTGGACAGAAGTATGCGTTTAGTACAAGAGTTATCAACATGTGGTAGACTAGTAGAGAAATAAGAGTCAGAGGATGGATTCCAATGCAAACCTAAAACTTTTAAGGGATTATCAGATTCAAAAGAGTATGGATTCATCGACAAATATTCCTCAGGGAGGTGTAGCAACAATCGTGAATCATTACTGGACCATTTGCGAAGCTCAAATCCTCCTCGTCTTAAGAGTTCAATAATTTCTAACTACAATGTTTGAGCCTTTTCAAATAATGAACTTCCAGCAATGATATCATCTACGTATGTGGACGATCGAACAATAGCGGCTGCTGATGGCAAAGAGCGTTCTTCTCCATCAGCCAACTGATTTAAAGTGCGGATAGCTAAAAAGGGTGCGGATGAAACTCCATAAGTCTTTAGCCTATAGATTGCAACTGGATCTTGCGGAGAAAAACGCCAAATGATTCGCTGATAATTTTGATGTTCTGGGGCAATCAAAATCTGTCTATAACTCATTTTGATGTCTGCAGTAAACACTACAGGATGAAATCGAAAATTTAACAAAATAGCGATAATGTCTTGCTGCAATTTGGGACCGATAAATAAACAATCATTCAAAGATAACCGATGAGGTATCTTAGCGGATGCATTAAGCACTACACGAAGTTTGGTTGTGCTACTATCAGGTTTCAAAACACAATGATGCGGTATGTAGTAACATTCAGAAGAAGTAGATAGATCTGGAACCAACTCCATATGTTCAAGCTCTAAATACTCTTTGAGAAAATCACAATATTGTTTGTAAAGATCTGGTTGCTGTAGAAGACGTCTTTCTAAAGAGTAGAAACATTTTACGGCGAGATTATACATTCCATCAAAAGCAGGAAGTGTATTTCGTAAAGGAAGGGGCACAACGAATCTACCTGATTCCAATCTCCTGCATCCCTCGGAAAATATTTTTTCGCAGATAAGATCATCAGTGGACTGAACCAGTGCGGTTGGAACATCTTCAATTGTCCAGAACCTTTGGAGTGAATCATCTAATGATACTACATCTTCAATTTTACAAAAAAGCGAAGTTGGGTTTATAACTGACTGAGAGTGAGAGTTAACAGAACTCGAAGACACTCTACCCATAAGGATGTAATCAAACACAGTGTTAATAGCATCAGGAACACCTTCCTTTCCCAGAAGGCGTCCATCCAACAAAATTTGAGAGAATATATCGGCACCTAACAAAAGGTCAATGGCGCCTAGGCTATTGAAACCAGGATCAGCAAGTTTCAAATTGGTTAGATATGCCATATTAGCCATGTTAATGGGTGCAACAGGCATATCATTGCAGATGCGGGGTAAAACAATAGTATCAACAACAAAATTGCACTCGCGCTTTACTATAGAGCGAAGAGAAAGGGTAAGAGAGCCCTCAGCAGAGGTACTCTTCATAGAACTTAGCCCGTTGAGTCTAATCGAAGCGGGCATAGGTCGGAAGCCAAGCCGTTTCACAGCCTTGCTCGCAATGAATGATGTCATGCGACCAGAATCTAGCAGACATCGGAAAGTTTGATAATAACCGTGCTTATCTAATACCTCAACTAAAGCGGTAGATAACAACACATTTGAATTGTATGACAAAAGTGAACTATGACAAGAAGTCTGCGGTAGAGAAGTTTCGGGATTTTCAACAGTATTAATGGTACTGGATCCACCAGATGTGGAAGCCAGGTTTGCGGGGAGAGCACTAGAATCAGACCGAATGCCTGAATCACCACGATTTACAAAATGAAGCAATGTGTGATGGCGTTGTTTGCAGTTGCGGTAAGTGGATAAAGATTTACAGCGATTCGACTGATGAGAATCGCTCAAGCAATTAAAACAAAGTCTAAAATCTTTAACATACTTAAACCGCGCGCATACTGATTTGTTCAAGATTTCAGAACATTTGTAAATCGCATGATCGGATTTACAAACTCAACAATTTCTATTCTTAGTGACAAACAAAGATGTAGTGATGCTTTGAATTCAATGGTAACTTTTTGTCAACACTTCGCTTTGCCTTGCGGGATAATTCAACATGTTCAAAGGCATCGCAATGCTTCGATAAAAAATCAACAACTTCCGAGCGGATCGGAAAGTCATCTTGAGCGGTCACAGTACCATGGTAAAGTTCAAACTTAGCGGCTAAATTCTTCGAAACTCGTTTCAACATCATCTGAACGATACAAAAATCCCACAGATTTACTGTTAAACCCATATTCTTCAGTGCTTCCAAATTATCACCGAAGTCATCCAATAATTTCCGAACCTCTGAAGGGCTATCTGAAGTTAGTTGGGGGACTTGTTCTAAAGCTGGCCAATGAGACTCCGCGATTAAACGAGTTCGCTTGAATTTTTTCAAAAGTGTTTCATTAGCACTCACGTAATTGTTTTGTGTTAGTTTAAAATTCCTAATAGCCTCAAAAGCAGGCCCTTTCAAAGCTAACTGCAAATATTTGAACTTCTGCATAGCACTGAGTTTTTCATTATTGTGAATTAATGAATCAAACAAATCAATAAAAGTACCAAATTCCAATATGTCTCCACTAAATGAAGGCAAATCAATTCACGGCAAAGCAACACTTTCCTGTTCCCGAGCTATATTTTGTGGCGTAGAATTCTGAACAGATTTCAGTTTAGCAAAAATAAACCTAATTGAATAGAACAATTTTTCAAATTTATTGCGAATGTCATTCTCAAATTCAAAATCATCCTTTGTATCTAAAATTAAACCAACAATCGAATTGTGATGTTTAAAAAATTCTGAATGAATTGAATCAACCATATCAATCATGCAAAAAAACAATTCAACGTCGTCACCTCTTAAGGCTTTCTCGGCAGCAAAATAAATATCTTCTAATCTTTTAAACTCCGATTGTCGATGATTTTTAAATTTACGTAAATTTTCAGCGGTTTTTGACATCTTAACAATAAATTAAAATCACTGTAACGCCACTGAACAAATCTAACACGATAGAACGAAAATACTATTCCAAAAATGTACAATTTTTTACTGTTGAATAAATGCAAAACAATTTAGCAAAATAACCAAACAAACAAACCGAGTTCTTGTAAGATTTTAAGGCGGCAAAAAATATGCGAAATTTATCTCCAACGGAATGAGGGAATATCCCGAACTTGCTTTCTCTGTTAACAAATAAAGAAACGAAAATTCAATGCGGTTTTCAACAATAATTGCAACGAAAAATCAAAGGTTTGATCGATAAACTTTGCAAGAAATTAACTCAAATTGCATCCGGCTCGGAGTTGTACCAAATTATGGGATGTCTTCGATGACACATTACATATAATATCCAAAAAAATGTATGAATTAGATGTTGCGGTTTTAGTTCAATGCTGGTTCAATGCAAGTAGCAGCGACAGGAACTGTCTTTTTAGAGCTTCGTCTGGACAACAAGTTACAAAAAAAATAGCGACGTAATTTTCATTGATTGGCAAACAAAAATTCGGGTTTAACAACAAATGATGCGCTTTTGTTAACACAAAAGAAACAAAATGAAAGCGGTTTAGCGGTTGTTACGACCGGAACTAATAACTCGCGGAATCGTAACACAATAACAACAAAAAGCGGCTGTCTTAAGACGGTATCAAAAGTGTCCGAATAGCTTGAAAGTCAATAACACGACTCCCGAATACAGTCTATTGGAAAAGGTGCAGAAGTTTAAAAATCAATGAAGTAATTCACTCAAATTTGTACAATACACTAAACAAATTGCGGGAACGCACCATATGCTTTTCTCACTTATTTTCACTTTTAACGTACGTAGTCATGAAATAGATTGATTTATTAATAACTATTCCAAAAAACATTGAACGATTTTTTTATTAGGTATATCAGATATAACGAAAAAAGTAAATAAGTAGGGACTTACTAAAAACTTAAGAAATTAAAGTACATAATAATGGTTACAATTTATGTTCGAAAAGTGCACCATTGTTTTTTAGACAAAAATGGCACCTTTTTAAGATTGACATTACCGCTTTCCTCACAGACCGCCTATCAATTTCTTCAGTTGCTTGTAATACCGCCTCCCTTAGGTCATCAACTGTCTCATACTTTCCTTTTGTATACTTTATTTTTTAGTGCACCCCATAACTAGAAGTCTATAACTGCCAAATCGGGAGACCGGGGTGGCCATTCGCGTGGGCCATTTCTTCCTATCCAAGAGTTTGGATAGATATTATCTAAGTGTTGTCTTACTAATAACGAGTTATGAGCAGGAGCTTCATCATGTTGGAACCACTCAATTTCTAAACGACTCAACTTCAAATTATGCAACACGTCTTGAAAAGTCTATTGCAAGAAATGCAAGCAGCGCTCCCCAGTAAGTGTTTCGGTCATAGATAAAAGACCCTATGATAACACAACAAACATTAAAACCAAATTTTATCTGCGGTCGTCTTTGTTCTACATGGAAAGGGTTTTCTTTAGCCCAGATATGCTCATTGTGTCTATTGAACATATCGCAGTTACTAAATCTAGTTTTATGTGACCATAAGACCTTTAATGGAAACTGTGGATTGTCAAGGCACATGTCTCTAAACCATGTACAAAACAAAATACGTCGATGTTCGTCACCAGCATGCAAAGTTTGAGAAACTGAACGTTTGTACAGGTGGAACTTGTGCGCTTTGAGTACCTTAACTACAGTTCGTTGAGATATGCCAGCTCCTGCCGCAATCTCACGAGTTGATGAAGATGGATTATGACTTACCATTGCCAAAACATTTATTTGTGATGCTTCGTTAATTTGATTACGTTCCTTTGGTGGTTTAGTAAAAGATCCATATCTGCGTTAATTATCGTAAAACCTCTTAAATGTATATAAAGCAGGTTGACAACGATTAAAATATATATGAAATTATTCCTCAGCTGCATGAACTGAATTTTTATTGCATATGATATAACATTCCACCATATTCAGTTTTTCTTCGTTAGAATATTCCATTTTATCACGAAAACTAGTCAATATCGACTGTCAGTTCAGCACTACTAATGGAATTACTCTCAAATAAGGAAACGTCAAAGTGAAAACAATCTTTTTCATGGCTACCTACGTTAGAAGTGAAAATAAGAGAGAAAAGCATCCATAACTCCGTTATTTTTATGAATAACTATATCGAGTATTATATCGTTGAAAAGCTCTAAAAATGTCCGATTTTGAGGTCATAGCCAACAATGGTTTCATTAAAAAATATATATAAGTTTGTGTCATATCTCGAAAACGAGAGCTGTCACCCAAACGAGGACTTGACAGTCATATTCCGGATACAATTCCCTTCAATTTTGATATTTACACTTTTTTTATAAAATCAAAAACAAAGGAGCTAGAGGGATTTGACTAAATCGACAGAATTTCGTTTTTTCAAAATATTTTGTAAGTCAAGACTTTTTACAAAAATCCGAAAGTGTCATTAAATTGGGCACTGCAAGACGTTCCCAATTTAACTATTACTCTATCTCCGCTAGTTTCCGAGAACCCCATATTGATCATCAAAAAAAATCACCCTGTATACAAATCGAAAATGGGTTTTGAAGAAATCAACTAATTTGATAGGTATATTGGTCGATTTCCATGCATACATGTATTCATGCACAAATTTCATCTCTTTACAAACAGAATTCTTTTCCAAATTTGAAGTTTCTCCAGTTTGGATATATACTCTATTAAATAAGATCACAATTATTCAAATCTGTTCATAACAATAGAAGAAATCAGATACCATATATACAAAAAATAAGCCGATTTCATAACCTCCTCCTTTTTGGAAATCGGTTAATAAACACATTTATATCAATAATCTTTAAAATAAAAACTGGTTAGCCTTGTACATGGTCGACAAGAGCTTTGGACTCTAGGCGAACCCCTGCCCCTTGGAAGGGTTTTGTAAGAAGAAGAAGTATTCTGTGGTAATTAAAAATAATTAGTACAATGTATACCTACTATGTATTTTGCAGAGCTAACTTCTTTCTATTTTCAAATGTGATTTTTTACTTTATGTATTTTCTATATTCACACATGTGAACTTTCGCAAATTAGCTTTTATATTATTTCGACCGAAGATCTAACTAATCCCGAAAACTTGAGAACACTGACTTTATATACATTTTCGTCACTGCAGGTTTCTTGCAGAAATCTAGTTTAAATACTAATAGTATTATTCTTTTATTGCCGTTTATTTTTTTTATCCGGCAGCTTTACTCATCGGAATCTCAGATTTTGAGTTTGGTTTGTGAATTGACTATTTGAATGTGTGATAATAATAAATAGAAAAAAGAAATGATCATGCAATAGGACTTACTTGTTTCGTTGACTGCTCTACTGACCGCTCTATAGAATGTGTACAGTATTTTGAAGGATTTTATATGCACTGCCCGTTTGTATATTAGATGTGACCTATTTCACTAGCCGTTGGATTTTAACTAGTAAACTAACATCAGTGAAGAACTTGAGAACTTGTTTTCTATGAACGAAAAAGAACTGTAACTAATTTACTTCAATATACTAACAAATCCTCAAAAGAAATCTTTCAAATAACCTGAAATATGTATTTGTATGTACAGAGTTTCAATATACCATTATTTTAACAAATTTTTTGGTGTTTACGATTCTTCTTTAATTTATTTAGCTTTGGGTTCTGTGGATAGACATACAAAAAAGTAGTAAGGTGTACTTGTTTATATTTTTTCATTCATTAATAAATATCTTCACTATACCTTCCGGATTGTTACGTTACATTAATTGTTTTAAAATATTGAAAAATTAAAAAAATATATTTATTTCAGGTAGAAGTAACAAGAGTTCCACCAAAAATCGATCAAAATCCAGGTTCTCCTCCTCCTATCCGGATAACAGTGGCTTCTATAGAAGAATATAACATTTTGTTGCAGCAAGGCCTGGATTTTTACGGCGCTACGTATTTCCCTACGGAGCCATTAAAGAAAGATTTACTTAGAGGCAGCAAAGAAAAGTTATTACCTGTTTTTGATTCTTCAGGATTTTCAAGAATACCACCACCTCCAACTAGAACGCTCAAACCATTACGAGCTTAAATTGATCTGCTTATTCTAACAATTTAATTAACCTTAATCGAACAACCGAACTTTGCTTTTATTGACCCAAGATAAAAATTTTAAAATGATTTTAATATTCATGTTGATTTGTATAATTTATTTGTTGTGATTTGAATTTCACTTAATAAAAAATTTCACAATAGCCAGTGCACTCTTCGATTTCATTTGTTTTATTTTTTTTTTAAATGATATGAAATAGAAATCTTTTAGGAATTTCAAATACTATTTCTAGATTAATTTAGAGGAGAATTATAACAAGTAAAATGTCGAGAAAAACTGTATTTTGGGAAATACAATGAAAACAGAGGAATGGATATGGTAAACTATGCTATGATGGAGGATGAAATAGTTTTCATTAAAGCAAGACATTATCAAGAAGGAGTGTCAGAAATTATTCCATTACAAAACACAAGAACAATAAATCAGTTTTTTAAATACACATTTTCGCACCCTAACACCAAACCTTTATTTTAAACACTCAACGCCGTTTCAACTCTAAGTTGTCATGTTCAAGGAGTTTATTCCTTGAAGATGACAACCAAACTAAATCTAAATTTCGATTTAGTTTGGTTTACTCCTTGAAGATGACAACTTAGAGTTGTTGAAACGGCGTTGAGTGTTTAAAATAAAGGTTTGGTGTTAGGGTGCAAAACTGTGTTTTTACATTTGTGGCACACCAAAGTTTATTAAGTATTTGAGAAGAATAAAAAAAAACTAAATCTCAAAGAAGAATTATGAATTATAACGAGTAGAATCGGAATGATTTGTTTAGTCAAAGGAGAAGAGGAGAGTCAAATTATAGAAATAACAGAAATGTGCAATATAATGGATATGGATACGGTGGAAACCAAAGCTTCTATAAAGAAAGGATTGATAGTGATCTAATGAGATTTAATATGTACTAGGGGCGCCCAGTGTTCGAAATTCGACCCTATTTCATCAAATTGTAATCATTATTGAGGTTCTTTTGTCAAAAGTATATTTTTATAACAAATAAAGTTGAGGAGAAATCCCAGAAGTAGGTGTAATGTCCAAAATTTTTGACGTCATATTGAAAAATCTAATGAAATAATAATAAAATAAAAATTTAATCAGATATAGGTATTCGACATAATTTTGACAAATGCCTATTTTTGACTGGAACCGCTCCTGGAAAAATAATTGGAAGATTGTTCTTCATAATTTAAAAGTTTCTGTCATATCAATCGAGTTCCTGAATATTAAAAAAAAAGGATCTCCAACAACCCTTTGAGAACTTCAATCGTTAATACATTTGCTATTGTCCGCTGACTGACAATTTTATACACAACACCTTCGGAACATTGTGATAACATAGAGCTTGAACTTCTGGAAGTGGCCTGCAATGCACAAATATCGTGCCAAGGCTGGAAAGAGAGGCCAAGGGCTATTTCACTCACAATGAGCTATGTGCAGTATGTCTTTCATTGGCTGCACCCCGCAATCTAGTGAAATAAACTCTTGCTCTCTCTGGTGAATATTTTTACTCTTGGCCCGAAATTTGTGCATTCCAAGCTACCTCCAGAAGTATATACTCTGAGCTGTCAACCAATCTAACAGTATTTAACGCTCCCTCCATATATAATTTACTCAATGTTATGACCGTCAAGGCCAGCTATGCAATACCAAACCAAACTTAAAACAAAGATGGCCGTGACTATCAGGGATGCCAGATGTAATTGTTTATTTTGAATCTTAGGGTCTGTGTATAAATTCACGATATTTGTAAGCTATATTTATAAAAATATAAAGAATCTAACTTAAAAGTATAAGGGTCATTCACGATATTTATAAGCTATATATATATATATATATATATATATATATATATATATATATATATAAATATAAAGAATCCAACTTAAAAGTATACCTAATATTAAAATTAATAAATTCTTATCAGCAATAAATTTATCAAATAACATAATTCTGAAATAATGTACATATGGGAACATCGAGGATATTATTGACTATGAAATAGGAAAAGTTGAAGACGGATAAATAAATATAAAGCGGAAATAAATGCGGAAATAAAATAATAATATAAAGAAAATGATGAACAGGTGCAAATAAAAAATATGAAATATATTGTTACGAAATTTACCCAAAGCTGACCCTGTTTCATTTCAGTACAACAACAAACGCTTTCAGATAAAAAATGGTTCTCGAAAAGACTTGGCACCTGTAGGAGTGATGATGATTTTTACGAGAATTTTCTATGCTGGTTTTATAAAGGAAGCAGGCGACGATCGCGAGTGGAGTTGGTGGAGCGAAGAGCTTATATGTAAAATTGTTGTGATATTTGAATCAGCTGTTTTAATGTAAATAAAGTTCTAGAAAAGTGAAAGTGAATATTAGTTTTATAATTTTAGATTGAACCCACGGACTATATTGCAATTAGGTGTTAGAAGTGAACGATTAAGTGCAGTTAAAATCGTAATTTGATGTATGGAAACTCGTAGTATGGAAAAAAATGACGAAACTTAAACAAAAATAGTCAAGCGGGTTACGGAGGGACTAGAAGAAAAAATAGCACAGATTCTAGAAAAACGTGACAAGAAGGAGAAACAACATCAAGAAGAAATTCAACAAAGGTTAGTGAAATCTTTTGATGATAAACTTAAAGTTGAATTAGGAAATCGTGTCACTAATATCGATGAAAAACGTAAAATAGAATTAGAAAATCTTGTCACTACGATGAAAAGCGAACAACAAAATCTGGTTTCCACGATGAAAAGCGAACAACAAAATCTGGTTTCCACGATGAAAAGCGAACAACAAAATCTTGTCACTGCCATGGAAGAAAAACAACAAAATTTAATGGAAGAATTATTCTCGAAATTTGCAGAAAAACAAGGCCAAACTGAAGAAAAAAGGCAACTACAATTTGAGAAATTAATGCAAATAGTATCACAAGTTAATGAAACAGTTAATGAAAATAGTAGAATCAGATATAAAAGAGATAAACGGCGACATAAAGGTCCTAAAAAATAATGTGGAGGCCTTTGAAACCAAAGTAGATGACATCGATTCCATACAGAGCCAGGTGAAATTTGAAATCAGTGCTATTCAAAATAAAGTAGAAACGGAAATTAAACAAATGCAACAGGACTTACAGCGAGGAAAATACCAGAACACCGTGAGTACCAAAGGTTCTGTTAGTAAACCACCCACATTTGATGGCAGTTCATCTTGGCCCATGTATAAACGGCAATTTGAGGTCGTGGCTACAGCTAATGGATGGGATAATCAAGAAAAATCTACTTCTCTGGTAGTTTCGTTAAGAGCCCTAGAACTCCTCCAAAGCATCCCAGTCCATGAACAAGGCAATTTCGACAAGATCATCGCCATCCTAGACAAACGATACGACAATCAATCCTTGAGCCAGGTATACCAAGTCCAACTGAGTGGAAAAACGCAAAAATCCGGTGAAAGCCTCAAAGAATTCGAAGCAGAGATTAGATGGTTAGTTCACTTGTCCTACGCAGACCTGCCAGAGGAAACGAAAGACCAGTTGGCCACGCAGAGTTTCATAAACGGCATCAGAGATGTGGAAGTACAGCGAAATCTAAGACTAAGTGGCGTCAAGAAAAGTAATGAAGCTCTACTTCGGGCTTTGGAAGTAGAGGCCATCATGAACATGTCCAAGCCGCGGGTCCGAGCAGTTTCCTTTAACCAGGAAGAGTCAGAGTCACCATTTCAAGCGCTGCTGGCTGGTCTGAACAAAATATTAGAACGGTTACAAAGAACTGGCACCAGAGGGGCATGTTACCGCTGTGGACGGACAGGGCACTTCCCACGTGAATGTCGAGTGAGGCTACCTGAACAGTTACCGACCAGGGGTAACCAACAGAACAGCCACATGTCCAGGGACCGTCAGCCAGTCAGCATAAGGGGGCGAATGCTGACTGACCCTCCACCAGCGCCCAAAACGTTATCCATCCGGGGATTTTGCCGAGATAGCGGCAGCCTAGTCATCAGAGGCACCATCAATGGGCGAGCAATTACCATCACCATCGACACCGGCGCCGCTGTGTCCTTTGCCAAGTCCAGGGTTTTGAGAGCATCAGAAATTCGGCCAGTTACCAATAACATCCAGCTCAGAACAGTCACCGGCGAGTCCATGTCAATACAGGGTGAGGCAGATGTCGTGCTACAGATAGGGGACAACATGATCCGGTATAGGGTCCTGTTAGCGAATATTGAGGACGATTTTATACTGGGAATGGACCTAATTAGCCAGCATGGATTTATGTTCGACCCGAGATATGATGTTCTTCGGTTCCTAAATGAGGAATTTGTATTAACACGGCCCGTCGAACACATCAGTCACCCCCATAAAAATTGTGGCAAAGTCTTCAGCCAAAATTCCCGGTCGAACGGAACAGATTATTCATGGGCAGCTAGACAGCAATCCTGGGAGCTGCGTTGGAATGGTGGAGCCCGTATACTCAGCTCCTGACTACTTAGTTCTGAATTTGTCCAACAACGACATCAGAATTGCCAATGGTCAAGAGATAGCTTGTTTCGAGCCAGTAGAGACCATCATCAATTGCGAAGAAGAGTACCAGACGTCGGTGAAGGAGACAGGGCCCAGTAAAGAATTCCTACAACATTTGCTGACCATTTGGCACACCTGACACCAGAGAACCAGAAGAAAGCCAAGCAATTTATCACAAACCACTGGCAAATTTTTAACAGTCAAGATGGAACCACCGGTCGCACCAACATCATCCAGCATCGAATAGACACCGGAAAGGCTCAACTCATCAGAATACCACCTAGACCATTGGGTCAACAACAGGCAGTCGAGGAAAACATCGAGTTCATGTTACAAAATGGAGTTATTGAGCCATCCATCAGCCCATGGTCTGCTCCCGTCGTGCTAGTTAAAAAGAAGGATGGAACTACTCGATTTTGTGTGCATTACAGAAAGCTGAATGACGTCACGAAGTAAGACAGCTATCCACTACCACGAATCGATGACACTTTGACCACATTAGCAGGGTCCCGTTGGTTTTCCACACTAGACCTAAAAAGTGGATATTGGCAGGTTGGTCTACACGCAAACGACAGAGAGAAGACAGCGTTCTCCACCAGTAAAGGGCTGATTCAGTTCACGGTCATACCCAGGGGGTGGGAACTGAGATAGACAACATTGTACCACAGTTCGACGAGTCATCTACACTTCTTCCCGAGTACTAAATCTGACGGTTGCTCGTATTACATGCAGATGGCGAAATAGATATTATCGATCGTTTGAAGATTGTCAGTTCGTCGGTTGTTATCGGTTGTCGTCCATTTATTATATAGTAATGTAATTAAAACATTTAAAACATATCGTGCATCAAACAAAAAAAAGACATAATATTGGAGCATTTATTTTTTAGATTTCTGAATGTTCCAATCAAACGTCTAAAAGGTAATGAATTACGCTATTTAGAAGGTAATTTATTAATTATATTTTTTTGACAGAACTGTGGGAGATACTTTTTCATGGTTTTCACCAGAAAAAGGTCCTGTTACCATTTGCAGCCCTCAAATGTCAGTGAAAATTCTTGAGAAAGTATATGGTGGTAAGAAGAGGCTTTTCAGTATGATTTTAGAAATCACCATGCATCAGAGTCTACCAGCTCTGAATGTCAAATTATACTGGGATTCCAAGGTAACCAATTTAATATTGGTTTTCAAATTATTCATAATTTCTTTATGTATTTTGCAGCACACAAAAAGGTGGTGAGAAAGAAGTTTGTACTTTCAGTAGATAAGAGTGTGAGGAGTGAACTATCACAATGGAAGAGAATGGAAGGTATTTAAAAAATATAACCAGTACAATTATTAATTTCTTTCAAATGTGAAATCAACAGTTAAAGCCAAAGGGCAAACGTTGTTCATTGAATGACAAAATATTTGCTTTACTTATCAATATATAAACAAAGTGCCAAAAGTTATAAATTTTCATCAAGTTTTTTTACTATCTTACTAAAAACTCTTAAGTAATCTTGTAAATAGCATTCTTTATTTGTTACAATGAGCATATTTTTCAAAATTCAAAGAAAAATTTCTTGTTTTTTTAGATGTAATTGTTTGTGAGTATTATGCATTTTGATATCAATTATTGTATGACGTATAGTGCCCTATTTTTTAAATAAGTACAATTTACTTAATATTTGTGAGTATTTTGTGGGAGTTAAATGTATTTACTTATATTTAGGTATTATTTATAATGTATAGTGTCTACTACTCTAAATGCAAAAGGTAGAAAATGAAAATTCAAATATACAGAATATTACATAAAGAAGCAGTCATCACATATTGCTTTCATATATATATATATATATATATATATTATATCTTGTAAATCACTTTTGAGTTTTTAAAAAAATATATTCATTAAAATACAAAAAAATTAAACTTTAAATAAAACAGTAATTGAAAATTAAAATGAACTAACTAAATGGTACAAGTATACTAACGATAAATGACGACCGTGGGACCGCGTTAAAGTGAACATAATGATTAAGTTTAAATAGGTTACATAAAATATGAAAAATATACAAAACATAAAAGTCAAATAAGAATAGAAATGTATCAAAAAGGTTCTCAATTCTATAACTCTGGATGTTCAGGTTCCTCTTCGATTTGGGGCCTCAGTTTTGGTATCAGCCTGGAGAACGGTTTTGTCAGGGTACTCAGACTCTCTGGATCGGAGTTGTCGTTTTTCGGAGGTCTCTTAACGTGCCTTATGATTTTCAATGAGCTGTATATAACAACAATTGTTACAATGATAATTATTGTAGCATACGTGAACCAGGAAATGTTTTTATTAACAAAGGGTTGGTTGATGAGATCGTCGAGATCCCTTGAATACTGGTCCAGCTTGTGGTTGGCTATGGACAGTTCTTCCATGTTTAAGTCGTCCAGCTTCAGGGGCTTAAGGTCCGGAAGTACAAGTTTCTCAGGGTGAGAATTGCAACAATTGAATGGAATTAAAACTGGATGAGAATTGTCCGAAATGTTCATGAATTTTTGTGGTTCGGCCTGGATTTTCGTAATCCCAACAAAAGCACTACATTCCGTTTGTAACCGAATGGTAGAATTGTTCGTTAGCACTAAAGTTTTACCGTCAATTCCTGGACAATTAATGGTCACATGTATGGGTTCCGATATGATTACAATCCACGCATTTGTTTCAAGTTTTTGAACATTGTACCCTTCACTGAAAACGATGGCACTTTTACAAGTTTCGGGGGCACTACGAATGTTTTTCAGGAGCTGCGCCTCACAGGGTGCATTTGAGTCTATGGGATACGCGTATAAATCGGAGCACAGTTTTCGGAGTCAGCTGTTTGCACGCACTCAAGTCCTTGATTGGTATGTACATAAGAGAATCATCATTTCGCGCTACATATTTTTGAGTAAAAGAAAGGATGTGATGAAAACCAGTTCTATCATCTAAAATCGGAATAGGGTATAAATGGTAAGCTGTGTAAAGCTGTTGCTCTACTAGAGGGATTTTTAAGATGAATACTAGATCTGAGTGAGTTTGAAAAGCTTGTAGTTTAATTACTTCTAAATACTGTGCAACACTTGAAAATCTGACTGGTAAAGGTAAATTATTTTTTACAAGGTTTTGAGAAATCTCCTGTAATGCGGCAATCAAATGATCCGGTGTAATAATAGATGAGTGAATAATTTTCAAACGTGCGAAAGTTATTGAATTTAAAATATCGTTAAGGTTATCTTCAAGAAACAAATAACTAGCCATTAGTTTTTCACAAATTTCAAGAAATGATTGTTTGGCTTGAATAGTGGCTATCCGGTCATTTAGTTCATGTATCGTGAGGTTGATTTCGTTAATGTCTTCGTTAAAGATTTTCTCGTCTATTTGAAGTTTCTGAATAGTTTCATTGAAGTTTTTAATAATAGTGGTTGTAACGCTCATATGATTCTTTAAAAGATTTTCGACTTGTAGTTGTACTTGGTTAAGTCTGTTTATGCTGCTAGTATAAAATTCGCCATCGGATGCGTCTAGGTTACCGGTTATTGCTTTAAAGATGGTTCCAGCACCGTCTTTTAATCCGCGTTTGGGTCTTTTAGTGACTAGAAATACTTCTGAAAATTTTGTTTTGAGAGAGTTGGAGATTTGTGTTAAAAGGCTAATGTGTGTTTGGACGTCCACACGAAAGGCACCTGTATCGTGAAATTTGAAGCCAGGCATAGGATCGACAGTTCGTTCTAAAGTATTGAGGATTCTGTTATTATTTTCAAATAGTTGATTAAGGGTTGTCAAGTTGCGGTGAACTAATAGAGTCCATTTATAGTTTGATACAATTATTCGACTTTCGTCATGGTAGTAGATACCGAGAGTGTTGTTAATCGGTTTGACGTCGTACTGTGAAACTGCTGATCCGAGCAGCAGAAGAAACCTGAAAAGAAAGTTAGTTTTCAGAATATGGTTTCATTCTGTCAAAGTTCACTTTCGTTCGTTGGTTAGTTCTTAGGTTTAGAAGTGTAGCAGAATTATTGTGGATCTCAATAATTTGGAATGGGCCGTTAAATTTGTTCTGGAGTTTGTCTTTTATTTGTGACTCTTTAACGTATACCTTGTCACCGATTTTGTAATCAGGAGGGTTTTTCGAAACGTGTTGGTCAAATCTTTCTTTCGCTTTTTGTTTCTGCAAGTTAGTCTTTTCATGTGCAATTTTGTAATAGTAAGAAATTCGGTTATTTAGGTCTCGTACATATTTGCTAATTAGTTCTTTTTGATTATAAAGTGTCTCTGGGGGTCTGCTGGAGGTATGTCCGAAAACGAGTTCGAACGGGGTGAAGCCATGGGTCTTATTGGTTGAATTGTTATAGGCAATAATAGCATACAGAAGTACGTTTAAGGGGTGTTCGTCGGGATTTTCAGCTTTGTGAATGCGAATCATTTCTAGTAGAGTGGAATGAAATCGTTCCACGGAGCCGTTTGTTTGCGGGTGTCCCACGCTGGAGTAGGTAAGTTTGATGTCGTAAAGTTTGCATAGATCTTTTAGTATGGCATTGTCAAATTCTCTGCCATAGTCGCAGTGGATACGTAATGGTGTACCGAAATGTTGAAAGTACAACATAATAGTACTAACGACAGATTTGGCGGATTTATCTGCCAAAGCATAGGCTTGTGAGAATTTAGTCAGTTCGTCTCTTATCGTCAAAATGTGATTTCTATTAGAAATTTCTAAGATGTCGATGTTAATTCTTTCAAAAGGTGTTTTAGGTGTCTCAGTTATGACCAGGGGATTATCTATGTTTTTTCGACAAGCTTTGGTTTGTTGACAGATTACGCAGTTCTTTATGAAGTTCTCAATGTCTTTAGTAAATCCCGGCCAGTTGAACCTCTCTTTGACACGGCGTATGGTTTCGTTGATGCCGCGATGCAATTTGTTTTTTCCGTTATGATATTGCTCGAGTATTAGTGAAATTTCGTCTTTGTTAGGAGTTTTTGTGATGTTTTGGCAGATCTTCCACTTAATGTCTTTTTCAGAGAAAATAAAGGATAGCATTTCCAGAATTGGAAGATCAAGGTTGTTTTCTACACAATATGTTTTCGATGGGGAGAGAACGTCTTGATTTTTGAAAATAGATGCGAAAAGGACTTCATTTACGATTTCGGGATCGTTTGGAAGCGGGACTATGAAGTATTGTCTCCTGCTAACAGTTTTGCTAGCGAATACGTTGATTTTAAATGTTTCAAAATCAGCCACTTCTTCGAAAATATCTTCGAATATGTCGTGATGGAATTCCTGAAGGTTGGATGATTGGGGAAAGATTAGGATATTTTTATTTGCCTTGTCTAGAAGTTGGCAATTAGAAAATTCGATTTTACTATAGTCAATTAAGGAAACAGTTTTGTAACGTTCAACAAAAGTTTTGAATTCTTGGGATATCGTTTCGGTAGTTATTTCGTTTTGTTCAGGTTCGGAGGTATTGTCATCGTCTTCGTCATTTAGGGGTAAGATTTTGTGGGGTGTTAGTTTAGTTTTAGCCTGGAATAGTACGCACTCATCAAGGTGGTTGATTTTAATGCGTGATAAGGCGTCGGCGTTTTTGTTAATTTTACCCGGTTTGTAGATGATCTCGTAGTCATATTCTTCGAGTTTAAGTCTCCATCGGGCTAGTCGACTTCCGGGGTCTTTTATCGAGAACAGCCACGTCAACGGGCGGTGATCGGTACAAAGTTGGAACTTTCGGCCATAGATTATCGGTCTCCAGTGCTTCACTGCCCAAACAATAGCCAACAGTTCTCTCTCAATAGTTGAATATCTTGTCTCGGCTTGACAAAGTGTCCTGGAAGCATATCCAATGGGTAAATCTTTACCTATTGGCCCTTGGGATAGTACAGCGCCGATTGCAAAGGCACTGGCGTCAGTGGTTAGTATGAATGGTTCCTCGAAGTTCGGATAGATAAGTATTGGTCTCGAAGTTAAAGCACGTTTGAGTTCGTTAAAGGACGTGACGCATTCAGCGTTGAAATTAAACGGTTCATCCTTTTGTAAAAGTTTAGTTAGGGGTTTCGATATTCTCGCGAAGTTTGGAATAAACCTCCGATAATATCCAGCAAGTCCCAAAAATGACTTAATATCTTTGGGGTTCTGCGGTTGAGGAAAGTTTAAGATACAGTCAACTTTCGACGGGTTGGGTTTTACACCTTCTTTAGTTATTAAGTGTCCCAAATAAGCGACCTCCTTGCGGAGAAAGTCGCATTTGTCAGGCTGTATTTTGAGGTTTGCCTTCCTAAGTCTTTTAAAAACGTCAGTTAGTCTTGCTAAGTGTTCGTGAATGGTGGGCGAATAAACGATTATATCGTCCATGTACACCAAACATCTTCGTTCTGGATTCCTATCAGAATATTGTCCATCACCCTTTGGAATGTCGAAGGGGCATTTTTCAACCCGAAAGGCATGCGAACAAATTCAAAATGACCGTTCTCTACAGTGAAAGCGTCGTCATTTCTTAATCCGAACAGATCATGCCGCACTCAAATGGCTGCTGGACATGAAGACACCGGAAGGACAACTGGCCAGATGGATGAAGAAATTACAGCAATACGACTTCAAGGTGGAACACCGTGCCGGCCGTTTGCACAATAATGCCGATGCCCTATCCAGAAGACCCTGTAGAGTGGAATGCGAACATTGTCTGAAGACGGAAGAGCGAGAGGGTATTTCCATCAGGCAGATCCGAGTGCAGGCCAATGAAGACTGGACAACGGAACAGTGCATCCAGGACCAAATAGCTGATCCAGACATCGAACCAATCTTGTCACTCAAAATGAGAGGGGCACCCAGGCCACGATGGGACGAGATAGCTAGATACTCCGGCGTGCTGAAATCGTTATGGGCTCAATGGGACTCTCTAAGAGTAGACAATGGAATGCACAAGCGAGTCTGGGAAAGCGCTGATGGGCGAGAAACCAAGTCCCAACTGGTAGTTCCGAAGAGAAAGGTACCAGCCATCCTGACCGAAGTACATGATGGGATTACCGGAGGCCACCTGGGCATGTTCGCTTGACAAAGTTCGCCAGCGGTACTACTGGATGAATTACTTCGAAGACGTCAGAGCTTGGTGCTGCAAATGTGCCATCTGTGCAGCCAGTAAGGGCCCGAAGAACCGGACCAAGGGCAGAATGCAGCAGTACAATGTGGGCGTCCCATTTGAAAGAATTGCCATTGATGTCGCCGGTCCGTTTCCCGAATCTGAGAGGGGGAACAAATACATTCTGGTCGCAATGGATTACTTCAGCAAATGGCCTGAGGCATATGCGATACCCAACCAAGAGGCAACCAGGGTAGCGACGGTGCTAGTAGAACAACTATTCAGCAAGTTTGGCGTCCCGATGGAGTTACATTCAGACCAGGGGCGTAACTTCGAATCGAATGTATTCCAGAAGTTCTGCACGATGTTAGGGATCAGGAAAACGAGAACAACACCATTACACCCACAGTCAGACGGAATGGTGGAAAGATTCAACAGGACCTTGGAACAACACCTATCCAAGGTCGTCAGCAATAACCAGCGTGATTGGGATGACCATATTCCCCTATTTCTGTTGGCATATCGCTCTGCCGTACATAATAGTACAGGCCTGACCCCAGCCACGGTTCTATTCGGAAAGGACCTGCGATTACCCTGCGATTTGGCATTTTGCTCCCCCGAAGAACTTCCCCAAGACATTGACGATTATGCCGACCAGCTCCGACATAACATGATGGCAATACTTGAATTAACCGGACGCAGATGTTGGCCACCAGTGACCGGATGAAAACGCGATACGACCTCAAGGCCAATTCAGTCGGGTTCCAGGAGAGGGACAAAGTCTGGCTGTACAACCCCCAACGGAGCAAGGGTAAGTCCCCAAAGCTTACACCCGCCTGGGATGGTCCATACCAGGTGGTCAAGAGGCTTAATGACGTCGTCTACCGAATCCATCGAAACCCCAAGGCTAAATTGAAAGTGGTTCATTTAGATCTTTACCTATTGGCCCTTGGGATAGTACAGCGCCGTCAGTGGTTAGTATGAATGGTTCCTCGAAGTTCGGATAGATAAGTATTGGTGTCGAAGTTAAAGCACGTTTGAGTTCGTTAAAGGACGTGACGCATTCAGCGTTGAAATTAAACGGTTCATCCTTTTGTAAAAGTTTAGTTAGGGGTTTCGATATTCTCGCGAAGTTTGGAATAAACCTCCGATAATATCGGTGGAGCAAAGAGCTTATATGTAAAATTGTTGTGATATTTGGAGAACTTAAGGTCTTGGGAAGAGATGAAGAAGAAGAGCTTAAGATCTGTGAGAAGGACTAAAGTACTGTACTGAACAGAATTGAAGACAAGTGGACAAATGATCTCTTTTTTTGACTCACTGAAATGAAGAAGAAGTGTAGGACTGACGAATTGAAAAACTGATTCGAAGGACTGAGAAGAAGAATGTTTAGCAGTTTATGGGGAACTCAATGCTATATATATATATATATATATATATATATATATATATTATGGAGTTTTTATTTTTGATATTGGTATGTTTAATTGAATAATTGAATGATTTAACTTTTTATTTATTTCTACCTTTCCTATAAAACATCCACACAATTTTCTTCACACTGCTTCGACTATTGAGATTCTTTCTGTCGGGTTCTTGAACTTCCAATTAACTTTCGTTAAAATAAAACACAATATAGCATATATTTTATATTATAGTTATTATTTCTTCAAAAATCACCACATAAATCTCAAATCGTAATATCAATCAATAATTAATCAAAAATCAAATATGAACCAACAAATTATGAATATTTTACAATACCTTAACTAACAAATGATGTTATTAATCTAAAAAGATTTGTTTTATGCGAATGGTTCTTTTATTAAATACAATGAAATTTAAAACACAATGAATACTTGTATGCCATTCTGAATTTAGTCTTTTTCTTAAATAAACCCGTTACTTATGTAATGTTTCTCAGTAAAAAAACTTTTGAATTAAATAATATATTGTTAAGCGACAAAATGAAATGTTTTTAAAAGAATTGTAAATTGAAATACCTTGTTTCACTTTAAATTGTTTCAAAGTGTTTTCACTTAATCCTTCATAATGTTCTTCTTGTCTACCAGCGCTTTTATTGTATCGGGATGATATCTTAGATTTCTGATATTATTCAAACTGATTCCAATTTCTGCACTTGTAGATGTCTTTCTACACCTTTTAATGTGAACTGCTTCTCTGGATTTGTTACAGTTGAAATTAACTCTGATTTATCTCCACTGTTTGCTCGACTGCTTTAAGCTTACTGTGTGTTTACTTTTAGTGCAATACCATATAGCTTTTATACCTGAACTTCTTTAATTCTTCGGGATCTGGTTGTTTTGATTTGTTTCACAACCATTTTTGAAATTTTGAACTTTTTGAAACTTTTCAAACCTTTGACAAGTTCTCTGAGATTAAATGTCACTTCTTAACCTCAAAGTTTAGCAGCACTGCTAAATTTTGAATATTCTTTTTATTATTATTTATTTATTCGCCATTAAAAATTGCTTTGCAGTTTTTTTATTTTAAGTATTGGTATTTTAAATTGAATAATTGAATGTTTTCACTTTTTATTTATTTTTACCTTTCCTATAAAAACTCCACATAATTTTCTTCACACGGCTCCGGCTATTGAGACTCTTTCTGTTGGGTTCTTGAACTTCCAGTTGACTTTCGTCAAAATAAAACACAATATAGCATATTGTAACGAAATTTACCTAAGCTGGCCCTGGTTTCATTCCAGTACGACATCGATCGCTGTTAGGACAAAAAAATTAATCTTGAAATGCTCAGCAACTGTAGAATTGATAATGGATGGTACGAGAGGATTCGATGCGGGTTTTAAAAGGAGCGGCCCATCATCGCGGCAGTTAGTTAGTGCGGCGAAGAGTTTATGTGGTATTACTATTGTGATATTCGAATCAGCTGTTATGTATATTGGATGTAAATAAAAGTTCTAGAAAGTGGTAGTAAAAATTAGTTTTTAAATTTTTATTGATTTAATATATATAATACAAAATATATTGTTTTATACTCCGTGGGTTCAATTAAAATTTAAAAACTATATATATATATATATATATATATATAATTTCTTCAAAAATCACCACATAAATCTCAAATTGTAATATCAATCAATAATTAATCAAAAATGAACCAACAAATTATGATTATTTAACAATACCTAATCAAATGATGTGATTAATCTAAAAAGATTTTGTTTTATGCGAATGGTTCTTTTATTAAATGCAATGGAATTTAAAATACAATGAATACTTGTATGCAACTCTGAATTTAGTCTTTTTTTTAATAAACCTGTTACTAAAATAATATTACCCAGTAAATAAAACTTTTGAATTAAATAATATATTGTTAAGCGTCAAAATGAAATGTTTTTAAAAAAATTATAAATTTAAATAGATTGTTTCACTTTAAATTGTTGCAAACTGTTTTTACTTCCTCTTGTCTACCAGCTGTTGTCTCGGGATAATACCTTAGATCTCTGCTATTATTCAAACTGATTCCAATTTCTGCAACTGCTGCTCCTTGTAGATGTCTTTCTGCACCTTTTAATGTGAACTGCTCCTCTGAATGTGTTACTCAGTTGAAATTAACTCTGATTTATCTCCACTATTTGCTCAACTGCTTTCAGCTTACTGTTTGTTTACTTTTAGTGCAATACCATATAGCTTTTGTACCTGAACTTCTTAGTAGAAGTAGGGACACGTGGCAGAAAAAAACCACGTGGTCTGCGGGGTCACTAACCTCAAGTTCGAACCTAACGGCAAGGTCGCTAACCTAAGAGGGTGGGCCTTCGGGTGTCGAGACAACTAACGGCAAGGGGGCTAACCTAAGAGGGTGGGCCTTCGGGTGTCGGGACAACAAACGGCAAGGGAGCTAACCTAACGGGACTTCCGTCGGGCGTCGTGGCGTGTCTGACGTTAGTTGGGAACGGAGGTGCATCGTAGGGGTAGCGGTGGTCGGTTGCATCAGTTGGGGGTGGTAGCAACGTACGCGGCGAGGAACCTAACGGGACGGTCGTTGGTCGGGAACGCGGTAGCTGGCGTAACGCGGTGTGTAGGGAACGTGGTGGCGATCGGGAATCGGCCGGGTGCAGGGAGCTTTCGTGAGAGTATCGGGGGTGCGCGGGGTCGAGAACGCGGTGGCTGGCGTAATACGGTGCGTAGGGAACGCGGTCGCGATTGGGAATCGGCAGGGAGCTTCCGTCGGGAATAGGTACTTTTGGAGGATGTGACGCCATTGGAGGTATCGGGAAACGGACTAGCTCGTGCCGTGTGAAACGCTTGTAGCAGGGGGTGTATCACAACATCGGCCGGGGCAGGGAACGCATGCTGTATCGGGATAGTGGTCAAACACATGTTAAGAACATATTCATATTGGGATAGTGGATGAACGAAACGTATTTATCGGGCATATGCGTGATATATACGGTGAAGCGAAGTGAGTTAAGTCGTGTTTTAGAAGTACTCCTAATTAATCCCGTAAATAAGTGGTTAATACTTATAAATAAGAGCATATAGATATAAGGTCTGCTTTCATTACAATTTTTATTAAAATATTTCCCGTCACAGTGATTTCCAAAGTCATAAATTCACATCGGACATTTTTTGTGATGCCCGGCATTTGTACTTTTTGTAATAACTCTACGACCCGGACGAATCCAGGTGTTTCTTGTGACAAATGCACAAAAAACTATCATTTAAAATGTGTGAAATTACCTAGTAGTTTTTGTGAATTCTCTCCGGATTCCGGTGTTAATTGGGTTTGTCAAAAATGCAGAATGGATTGCAACGATGACAACTCTAAAATTGATCAGTTATTAACAGTAGTTAATTTAATTAGATCTGAATTGAAAGATTTCAAAATTAAACATGCCGAAATTATTGAATCTTTAAATTTTTATGGAAATAAAATCGACGACTTTGGATTACGTATGGATCACTTTCAACAAACCGTAAGCGTTGTTCCAGGGCTTAAAGAAGAAGTAAATGTCCTAAAAAAACAATGTTCACAACTGAGTTCTGAGTTAGAAAATTTACAACAACAAGGCAGATTATGTAATATTGAATTGTGCGGAGTCCCTGAGAAAAGAGATGAGGATTTAAAGCTCATTGTTCAAAGTATTTCAGAGCTCATCGAATTTAGAATGGCTGATAACCATATAATCGAGTGTCATCGGGTGAAAACCCATCCTAACAATAAGGGCAATTCTAATATCAACCGCAATATAATTATAAAATTTAAAAATCAAGTCATGGAAAGGAAATTCATTGAAGCGGCTCGTGCAAACAAAGATAAATTGATTAAATCTGCTTTCAGTACTGGCAAAATATTCATTAACGAGCATTTATCTCCTTTTTATAAAATTCTGTACAAACAAGCAAGGGAATTCAGTTTATCTAATAACTACAAGTACTGCTGGGTCAAGGACTGCAAAATATACATAAAAAAATCGGAATCCTCCAAATCCTTTTTGATTTCCTCCATTGATGTACTGCAGAAGATTGGAAATCCAGAAGTGCCTTAGTGACAGTATATTAAGATTCTTGTATTAAGATTATTGTGTAGCATTTTTTCAAGTTCAAAGAATTTCATCTCTACTACCAGAACACTCGCGGATTAAGAACTAAAACAAACAGTTTTTTTCAGTCGGTATGTTCTGGTAATTTTGACATTATCTGTGCTACAGAAACATGGTTACAAGAAGAAATCTTGGACTCCGAATTAATTCCCTCCACATATACAGTGTATAGAAGAGACCGTGACTTAATTAATAGTGGTAAAAGTGATGGTGGTGGCATTTTGATAGGGGTTAAGAGTAATATAGTATCAAAGACTTTACCTTCGTGGTATTCAAATGGAAAAATTGAAGACTTATGGGTATCATTATCCTTGAGTGAAGGTAAAAAACTATTCATTTGTTGTGTATATATTCCCCCAGATAGTACAAACGAAGATTTTATAACTCACTTTGAGAAAGTTGAAAATATTATAAACAACAACCCACAACAATGTTTTCTTTTTATTGGTGATTACAATTGTTCTGATATAACTTGGAAAACTAATAATGAGAATCCGAATACTTTTTCGCCTTCCTCAGGACATGATGGTCGAAGTGAATATTTTAAAAACTTTATTTATCTTGTTGGATTAAAACAATTCAATAACATTGCAAATTCTCACGGAAAAATTTTAGACTTAGTTTTATCAAATAATCTTGATATAAGTGTTCATGAATCTTTGTCACCGTTTGTCCCTGAGGATTTGCATCATAAGGCTTTAGAAATAATATTACAATTATCTGTTGAAAAATTACTGACGCGTAAGCCCTACAGACAACACTTATTTTATAAGGCGAATTATGATAATATCAAAAGTAATCTTGATGATATTTTGTGGAGAGAAGTACTGGTTCATGATGATATCAATGTGTGTGTTGATGTTTTTTATAATATTCTTGATAACGCGATTGAAACTCATGTTCCGGTTAAGGTTTTTAAACAAACATGGTAATCCTAAATGGTTTTCATCAATTTAATTCAATGAATGAAGAAGAAAAACAAATTTCATAAACGATGGAAAACATATAAAGATGCTAATGACTATACACGATTTTCTGAATTGAGAAAAGAAGTTAAAAAACAATAAACAAAGATTATAAAAATTATGTTACACAACTGGAGGAAAACATTAACAATTCTCCGAAACAGTTTTGGTCGCATGTGTCTAATAAACGTAAAAAGTGCGCACTGCCCTTGATAATGAATTATAAGGATAGGGAATACACAGGATCTGTAGAAATATGTTCAGCTTTTTCTGAGTACTTCAGCTCAGTTTTTGTTGATAACAAGAATCCCTCATTGATTAATCATGTTAATTCCAATGTAAATTTTGATATTACTTCAATTTCTAGAAATCAGATTACTAATGCAATTAAATCTTTAGATATTAACAAGGGTCCGGGCCCTGACGGAATTCCAGCCGTTTTTATTAAAAACTGTGCTAATGAGCTTATCGAGCCTTTGTGGATTATCTTTAACAAGTCACTGGCAAGCGGATGTTTTCCAGATAAGTGGAAAATGGCCCAAGTTGTCCCCATATTTAAGTCTGGTGTTAAGAATATTGTAAATAACTATAGGCTAGTATCTTTATTAAATTTAACGGGTAAAATTTTTGAAAAAATTCTGACTCAAGAGCTATTCTTTCTGGTTAAAGATCGTCTTACCATATTTCAGCACGGATTTTTTAAGAAAAGATCAGTAGCTACTAATTTAGTGCCTTTCATTCAGTATATATATAATGGGATGGAAAACGGTCAGTCAGTAAGTGCTGTGTACACCGATTTTTCCAAAGCATTCGACAAGGTACATCATCCGACACTGGTCGCCAAACTTATAAATTTCGGTGTGCATAGAATGGTACTGGATCTTATTTGTTCATATATCTCCAACAGAACCCAGTATGTTGCTCTAAACAATGTAAAGTCTAGAGTCACTCCTATTAATTTGGGTGTTCCACAAGGGTCCCACTTGGGTCCCTTATTATTTAGTATTTTCATTTCAGACGTAGTTGAATGTTTTTTTTTGTAATGTACTTTTATATGCTGATGACATGAAAATCTATCGAAAAATCTCAACAATTAATGATTACCAATTAATGCAAGCCGACCTTTGTAGCTTTTTTAATTTCTGTCAAGTCCACAGATTAATATTGAATGTAACGAAGTGCAATTGTATACTATTTTCAAGATTAGTTAATCCACCACTAGTTGATATGACCATCAATAATGATATTATTCCTCAAGTAACCCAAATTAAAGATTTAGGAGTTATTATGGACAAAAAGTTAAGCTTTGATAACCACATTTCCCTTATGGTACAAAAAGCCTTAAGGCTCCTGGGCTATATACTAAGAAATACAAAAGACTTTAAAGACCATAGTACAGTAATAAGGTTGTATATTTCTTACGTAAGATGTTCTTTAGAATATTGCAGTATGGCATGGAATCCTATGTATGATAAGTATATAAAATCCCTAGAACATGTACAAAAAAAATTTGTAAATGCACTTAATTATAGGTATTTTAGGTTTCGGCATTACCAAGAATATAGTCACAACTTGAGATTCTACAACCTTCAGCCACTGTTTATCAGAAGAGAATTTGCCGATATTTGTTTTATTTATAAAGTTATTAACAATATGTTGTGTTCTGAATGGTGTCTGAAGAATTTACCAATTAATTGCAGTTTTCCTAGAACAAGACACAAACAGATTTTTTACGTTCCTTACTATTCTACCAACTACTACGGTAACTCCCCGTTAATAAGAAGTATGAATGCTTATAATATAATTTGTCATTTAAACGTAGATATCTTTTCCTCCAATTTTAATAATTTTAAGAAAAATTTAACTAGATCGTTACAAGAGTTTTATAATACAGGCGTAAACAGTGATATATAAACATGATCCACAATATAATTTAATAGTTTTTATGTTTTTCTCTTTAGATATTGTTAAGTTTGGAACTTTGTTGTTAATTAATTAGTTCGAGTTCACCTATTTGTAATTTTCTATTTGTCACTGTGTGTCATCTTTATTAAGGGTTTGCCTTAGGGACAACCTGTAAGATGACCTATTGTATAAATAAATAAATAAAATAAATAAATAAATAAAATAAATAACAACAACACGGTCGTGTCTCTGTTTTCATCGGACAAACAGGTTCATGCGACCTCTGAGTCCGGGCGTTAGATCTCTTAATATAGATAATTCGGCAATTTTAAGCAAAAAATGTACCGAAAATGCCTCGTAAATAATCACTAGGTTCCCAAATATTTGGTAATTAGCATTTGATTACAAATTATAAAATAATTCAATTCGACATGATCAGAAAATACGAAACCGCAACGGCGTGTTAGTATAAACAAACAAAACTCAAGGAAACTGAGTGCGGTGACCGGCCGATATAAATTCAAGAAACAAGGAAATGTTATATGGTGGATTGTTCAGATAAGTAGATGCGGTTTTTATTGAGAAGATAATGGTAGCTAATAATGTAAAAAATAAATTCGTAAATGAGGAATGATAATTGCGACTTAAATCGTTTGATTTTCATAGGATTTTGTATCGAGCGGTAGGTAATTGGGAAAGCATACCGTTGGGTGGGAACAAAACGGTTGGAGTCACTACAAACGGTTGGTACGAGAACGTTGCAAATGACTAAAAACGGCACAAATGGAAGAAAAGGTCGGAAAGGGGTGTTAGAAATGGTAGAAACGGGATAGTGGGAATTTTAGAAACTGGCAAAATGGTTGGTACTGAACTGATACAAAGGGTAGAAATACAACAAACGGTTGAAATGACTGGTACGAAAACGTTGCAAATGACTAAAAACGGCACAAATGGTAGAAATTGCTGCAAAGGGGTGTTAGTAGATGAGCTAGGTTACTTCAACGCCAAAACGAGGGCCGTAACGGCGGGAACGTTGGTTGTTGAAATTTTAAATTGAAATTGTTGTGTTGCGGGTTGCGGCGCGCGCAGGTCGTGGCTGTTTGAATAAAAATGGCGCCATCATGCGGCGGTTGTGGTAAGTAAATAGAAAAAAGCATTGGTTGGGTTTCGAGCCCGGGACGGCGGCGTGTGCGTTGAAGTTTCCACTATATGGGCTGGCAAGCCAGTTGAATAATGTTGTATTTTGGTTGATGGCTATGTGCGGGTCGGCTCGTGTGGGTTGTTCGTTTCTGCGATGGCGGGCGAGTGTTTTGGATAAGGTTGTTTTTTATATGGTGGTTATCAGAGTGTTGTTTGTAGGAATATGTTATTTGGTGTGAAAATGCGGGAAATTGAATTTCGGGGGGTGAAAGTCGGGAAATTGGATTTCGGGGGTAAAAGTCGGGATATTAGAAGTCGGGATATGGGATCTAGGAATAAAAATATTTGGTGGATATATTAATTTTAGAATAAAGTATAGATCCAGGAGAAGACGTTCATAGTTTCTTGTCAACTATAGACGAATGCAGATCGTTAAAAAATGCCTTTACTTAAATCAAGCTTTGTAATCTTCACATTAATTTTGGAAAATATCTTGTATGTCAATATACCTAGTGGAACCAAGGGCATGGCTGTTTGTTCTGGAAGGAAAAAATGTTTAGATCCCTCCGACTATACGTTGATGCGTCAGGAACGATTAAACGACGGGCAGCTGCCTGTATATTTTGCTGATCTGTCAAACAGCACTGAAAAGTTCAAGCTGAAGCTGATATTTTCAGACGGTACGGAAGGTGACACTGATTGGATTTCAACAGAGGCATCATGTGAAGATAACATTTCATCATCTAATAGCTCGGCTGCCACCTGGGATGTCTTTCAAGTCAACATTTAACAGGAGCTTCACAAGTTGCTAATTCTTATTAGCACAATACTATCTGCTATCACAGTATTGTTACTTAAATTAATTGTGAAATGCATAAGCAAGAAACTGAATAAAAACACATAATTGTAGATAATTCTCTTTATTTATGTAAAACACTATTCATGATCCAATTATAAATTGTAAAAATATTTTCTCTTGCGCAGCATACGGGGTCCTTGCACCAACAGTGAAAAAAGCATGGAGATTCAGAAGATTCCAAATAAACAGAATTCTTGCACTTTTCCAAATTTATTAGGTGATAGTGCGGCTGGCCATCTTCGTTGAGTAGTTTCCGCAAATTGTTAATTTTCAGCTCCTCGAATAACTTGGAATATAAAAAGCTAAATTTCTGCTCACCTCGCACATATATGTGTGTGCACGTGGTGAGAAAAATTCTCAAAATGTCATTCAATGTGTCCAAATCGTAGTGGCCGTCAGAGTAGTAGAGTCCATGTACGTGTGCTTCCAAATATCGAACATGTTTTTTGTCTGCTGCTGATAGAGAGTTAAATGGTTTGGGTGGTTTAAACAAGAACGTTCCCGTGCGTTTGCTTGTCTTGATTACCAGTTCCTTGGGAACGAATCTTCCTTCGATTTCGAAGCCTTGAATGTCAACAACTGCAATTTCCATGGTGAACCGTCGAAGAGCTGAACTGAAACTGAATTTCTACAAAGTTGAGTGATCGAACAATTTCGCTGAGTGGGAGAAATTCCATTACGCAGTCGTAGATAATTATGCAGAAGGCTCGGGTCTTATCGGGAAATCCCGTCTGGCTTTCAATGTCCAGGCGAATATCTACAGTTGAAGATTTCACAGTGTCTTCGCGTCGGGAGCAATCGATAACGAATAGGGTGTGCGTCTTGAACGTCACATAATCCAGAAGAGGGTGTTTGCCACCGCCAAAGCTAGGATTAAAGTCCGTATACCTTTTGTAAGCCTCACCGTACTCGCTCTTTGAGAAATCTAGCTGCATTCTTTCCATAGGCCAAAATTCGCTGTTTAAAGTTAGACGAATATTGGAAATGTGAATATTATCAAATTCCGTGGGATCTTCTTTGATGTTGCTATGGCGGTCAGTTTGGAAAGCTAAGATAACGTATCGGGGACTCTCCACGGCGGCACACGTTTTCACTGCCCAAATTTCACGAGTGGCGCCTGTTTTGAGAGCAGGCAACTCATGAAGCTCCCATTTACGAAACGGTAAAATTATGCTGGAATCTGCTTTGACAGCTTGCAGCAAATCGAGTTTAACATCATCGTTGGGGAAAATGTGTCGGACTTTAAGTTCGATGTTGTTTATAGTCACTTTGCCCTTGGTAGCAGCATCTTTGATAATAAGGCAATCGTCATCACTACGGCTCCGCACAAGGCGTATCGTTTGTTTACCCCACATCACTCGCTTGTAGTCGTTGAAAATCGAAAATAAATGTCCCAGCGGAATGTACATGTGAAAGGTGTTGTCGGCGGCATTCATATGGGCTTTATGGGGGAAATTCCAGCCGGCTATGAATAGATCCTTGGAACTGTTGGGATCGTAGTACAAGTATCCTCGAGCTGTGCTCACGCGGCCGGGATCTCTCACGGTTTCAATTTCCTTACCGCACAACTCGTACGTGGCGCTGTCGAAGAAGAAAGCCCCCGCATTTGGTGACAGGGAAACATCTCCATTGCCTACTGTTCTAACTACTTGTCCCTGGATTGAGATGCAGGAATCTGCCATAGAAAACCAGCAATCTGTTTGATTGACGGTGATCTCAATGATATCATTGTTGCCGAATGACTTGACGTACGGATAGTAGGTGCGCAACTCCTCTCGTCGTACACTATCATCAAAATTTGGTTTGCGGAAGATATCGAACATTTGAGGAGTTGACATGGTAGCCGAGTGTTTGTAGAAACAATCTGTTTGAGAGCGTGAGTGATCTCTTGAGAGGTTTCATGGAAACTGATGGTGGCCGAGGAGTAGCTGTCTTCTTATAATACGGTTCTTCATTATCAAATATAAGTCGACCCATTGTTATTGCAATTGTTTCAGCTCGAGTCGTACGATGATTTCCTCACCCCGGAAATTCATGACTTCCGAGTCTTGGTTCAAAATGTGTAAAGTCAGGTTATGAATTTCACTTCTGTTTATCGGTAAATAGATGAGATGCTGCGGTGTTTCGTCGATAGCGAAACCCGGATCCACTGCAATAGCAAATTCGTAGATTGTGTGCTAGGGTGTGTTGTTGTAGAAAGCGCCCGATGTGATATTGCTGTCGAGATGAATGGTTCGAACTTTGATAATGTTCACAGGTAGATCGGAGCTGTGAAGCTGATTGCTGGACAACACTCTTCGGGAAAAGCCCAGGATCTCACCGATGCTATCTTGCGGTTGAAAATCCGCCACGTATTTGCTGCTAAAGATTTCGCACTTGAGGGTGTTGTTGTTGGGCTTCAAACTGAAGATTTTGTCAGCGTTCTTTGCCGAGTAAATGTCGAGCACTTTTCTAATGTGGGTTTCGATATCACCAATCTCATAGGAACCTTCTGGCAATGGTATGGTTGTTTGTTTGTTTTGATTGTCAAACAGGTAGAATTTGTCACCACTCTCAATATTTGGGATACTGTTGTACGAGTGAAAACTCAGTAGTGCCAACCCGTAATTGTAGTTTGGGTCCAATTGAATAGGTGGTTGAAAATCGATGGATAGTATTGGACTGCGACCTTTTAGGGTGATAATCACAGACATGACTGAACAATGTACCAGCTTGCTATCTATTAATATACTCCTGCTGTACTTATCTGATACTCGAGAAATTAAAAAAGTGTTCAAAATAGTACTATTTTTTATTATAGAGAAATTTCAAACATAAATGTCCACAAATCGATTCGTTATAGTTTTGATAAGAGTCATTATTGTAGAGGATCCTAACTCTGCAACCAAAGTAGTCGGCTAATTCTCGGGGTGGTTTCAAGTTGCCAAAGTTGTCAAAGTAGTGGACGGTGTTTCCGTTTCGCACATAAGCTACCCAATGCGTACCTCTGTTGTTGCTGTCATCCAAATTAACGATACCAGACTCCTTTAGATGGGAGCGTACGGGTAAGGCGTCTCGCATAAATACACCCCTGAAGTTGGGGATTTTCAATTGCTTGACGTATCGCTCGAGCTCATGATTGTACAATGCTCGATTGGGTAGCTTTATTGGAAGTTTTTGGACTTCTTCAGGTAAAGCCCGAAGCCGTTCTTAGATTTTTTTAGAAAGAGGCCGCTTCCTTTCTTCGCAATCTCTTCCATGGTTTGATTATGGCGTTGATCCTCTTCCAGCTTCTTCCTGGCGTTCTTCGCATCGATCACGGCCTTGGCTATTCCACTAGCCCCTCCTGCTAACGATCCCAAAGCACTAAGGCCTGCAAACAGGGGTATGAGAGGGAGAAAACCGCCCTTAGACTCAAATGGGATCATCCGAGGAACGCGGATTTTCTTTCGTCCACCAGCCTTCTTAATGGATGTCCGGGCTGCTCTCAACGCCATTAATGAGGATTTACGCACGTTACCACTAGATCCACCCATAGCTTTGATGGTGCGCAGGAGCACATGTTGTCGGAAAGATTTTTCCCTAGTCTTTTCTTCATGCCAAGTCCCATCTTACGTTTGGCCTTCATGCCCGTAGTTATAAGCCAAGAAGCTGCTTTTTCACCAGTGAAGCGTCGTTGGACTTAAATCTCTCCCAGGCGCGATTTTCCAACTCGTAATCGGCCTTGTGCCTATCTGCCAACGACTTGTATTTGCTGTAGGCGATATCGTGTGCACGACAAGCAGCGTCTGTCTTGTTGATTCCCTGTTGGCCCTTGGAGAGACGGTCTTCAAGTTTCGTACCGGGTCCACAAAACTGATAACCGGGTAGATGTAGCTCAAAAGGTAATTTGTTGATGGCACTATTCAGTAGACTACCTCCTTGGAGAGCTAGCATAATACTGAATGAAAGCCCTCGGGAGTGATGTATTTATTAAACAATGACAAACGACCTCATCCTCAGTCTATCGTACGATGCAATTGAAACAACAGGATGTCCAATTGCCTATCGAAAATTTCGACTTTGTTGATGGCAACGCACCAACGACAAGAAGACACGGACCACTACTACCAAATTCCGTTCGTGCGATCATCTGCGGTCCAAGCGGATCTGGGAAAACCAATGCTGTTTTCGCTCCTGTTCAGTGAAAACGGCCTGCGATTCGAAAACGTCTACGTCTACTCCAAGTCACTCTACCACCAAAGTACCAGCTCCTACAAGAGGTACTCAAGCAGGTTAAGGGCATCTCATACTTTCCCTTTAACGTCAATGAGGAGGTAATCGACCCGATCTCGAAGCGTGTGAATGTTCAGTATTTATCTTTATGATGTCGCTGGCGATAAGACGAAAAAGATTCAAACTTTTTCTCCATGGATAGACACAGAAATATTGATGCGTTTAATGTGTGCCAGACGTTACAGCGTCATTCCGAAACAATTGATTCAGCGACAATGTAATTAATTGTCATATTAAAACCAAGACAATGTCAATTTGAAGCACGTTTTTGACGAACACGTCCTCCCCGCAACATGGACTATGTAGACATTTAAAGTATTTGTGTTCGGAATGCTGGCAGGATCGTTACGGGTTTCTTACGATTGTGAAGGAATACAATTTGAACTATGGCCGGTATCGAAAAGGCTTCGACAAATATATAAAGCTACAGTAATACGGATTTCTAGTTAGTTGTCAAAATGTCTTCATTGACTAGCAACATTTTCTCTACCGCAAGAAAGAAAAAAATCAAACAACTGGCTCGATCCATTCGGAAGAAGTACCTAAGCCTTAAATTGGGTAAATCGGAGCACGATGATACTCTCAATAAATTATTTGAACCTGTGGTTACGTACAATAGCAAAGCCAATGGAGTAGTTCTACTGGGATGACCCCAATGAATGGTTTGTTGGTGAGTCTGTGAAAAGATGTATTCTCATCGCATCCAAATTGAGGCCGGCCACACATCTCACGATCAACGAACAACTAAATAATTGCTATTATATGATGAACTTAAGGAAGGCAACATATTATACTTGAAAAAATAAATTTTACTATAAGTTTTTCGTGTTTCATAACCCTAACCCCTCATTACCCCACTTAGATTTTTAAGATACAGTAACTATGCCGTTGAGTAAGTGTT